>KZ678385.1:0-324009 GCA_003019895.1 Coniella lustricola | reverse complement strand
ACTTGTTCACTTACTCACTGTGAAAGCGCTTATACTTCTTTTTTTTTTCCCTTCATAAATACCCAAAAAGAACCCCAGAAGAGTTAAAAAAAAAAAAACACAAAAATGCCTGACCCAAAACGCGAAAAGAAGCGCCGCTCGCGCGCATCCATTCTCCTCCCGTCCAAACTAGCCGCACCGCTTCGTGGTGGTTCCGGCAGCGACAAGGACAACAATGACCACGACCCGACGACGACGACCACCACCACCACTACCACCACCACTGTCAATGCAGCAGCAACCTCCACCATCCCCGACGGTAGCCCCGCCGTGTCCACTTCCAAAGGCAGCCGCACAAGCACCCTCTTCCGCGGCGCAACCTCCCGCTTCGGTATCCGCAGCTGGCAAAGCATCAGCAGCTTCCGCGGCAGCCTGACGTCTCACTCGCGACGCTCCAGCCTCCTGCTGAGCAGCCACAAGCGGTTCAGCGGCGGCAGCAGCAGTGCCGACAACCTCATGTCCTCTTCTGCGGCTGCGGCTTCGGCTTCGGCGGGCATGTGGACTGAAAAACGCTGCCAGGTTCCCTCCACCCCGATTGTCGTTCTACCAAATGCACTTCCATTTCCTCCTCCTTCACCACCACCACCACCGCCGCCGCCGCCTACGCTGCCACCAGCTCCTTCACAGCAGCAGCTGCAGCAGCTCCAGCAACGGGATAGCTGCCACGGCACACCCACTATCGCATCGCCATCTCGTCCAAAGCCCTCCCTGCAGCCCTCAGTCTCAGCAGAAGATGAGACTACCGAGGAAGGACAAAAGATGAAGGCCACGGTTGCGCGGACAGCCAAGCCATCTAGGATCCACATTCGTTTTCTGGACGAGCCTGACGCGGGAGCAGGAGGCGGAGGAGGAGTAGGAAGTGGAAGTGGAAGTGGTGGAGGTGGAGGTGGAAAGGTCCGCTCGTCTATTTCGTCGCCATCGCGGTCCTTGTCGACGTCGTCGTCGTCATCTGCAAAGGCAAAGCCTGACAATGCAAAAGCGCGACGGGCCAGTATGGTTGGAGGCGCCATCTGCACCCCTACCAAAGCAAATGCTAGAGACTGCGGTATGAGCATGGTGAGCTCGCAGGCGCCAGTTGCTGCAAGTCGTCTGGATGTGGTAGACGTCAAGAAGGGGTTGACAGACATCGCGTCAGAGACACAAGCAAGTGTAAGTTTTTGAGCCTGCCTCTCTTTGACCCACACCTACACCAATGACTGAAGAGAGACAAATGTGCTGACCCAGACCAAGCCGCCGACGTCGAGCACTGTCGAATCCGAGCAAAACGTTACGCATTCTGCTGATGGTCAAGCGAGCGTTGCGCACGAGAACGCAGTGGCCTGCGACGTCGGAGCACACGCAGAGCTCGATGGCATCTGGGCAAATGCGGACAAGAAGCGACCAATGTCTCGTGGGTAAGTTGTTCAATTCCATTCTATACCAGACAAAGATGTGCCTAATCTATTCCATGCTGACGGTTACGTGGTGACAGGTCTGCGGAGTCTGCTGCCGCGGAAACTACCAAGGGACTGAACCACCAGCATGAGACACTGGATCCTCAGGAATGCATTTCCAAGCTTGAAGCAGCCAATGCCGCCCTCCTTTCGCTCAAGGCTGCCCACGAGGAACAGATTGCGGCTCACGAGCACACAATCGCAATCAGTGCCGAGACCATCAACATGAGAGACGAGACAATCTTTCGCCATGATGAGACCATCTCCGACTTGAACCGGGAGCTTCGCTTCAAGGAGGCAGAGCGCGCAAGCCTGGTTGAGAACTTTTGCGCCGAAATGTCGAACCGCAACAGCGAAATCACCATTCTCAAGGAGGAGAAGTGGACTCTGATGGGTCGCGTCGCCGAGCTGGAACAGGTCATTGCCAAGATGGAATTGGAATGGAAAATGGTTTGCCATCTCCAAGGCCATGATCAAAACACTATCAAGACAATCTCCGACGACGAGGTCCAAACAGACGAAGCCCAAGCAGATAGCGACGCTGCCCCACCAGACGGCGAGCAGGATCCTGATGAGACCTTCATCAACGAGGAGAGCCAAAGCAACCCTACCTCACTGGGCTCCAGCTCGCCCATGATGGAGGAGCGCGCGGGCAGTAGTGTTGGCGGAATGGGCTCAGAAAGCCCCTTCACCATCCCAGACTCGGTCTTCTCGTCCGGCCACTGCCGCTCTAGACTGTCAGAAGGAGGAGGGCCAGGAGCGGCGCACCACGACCGGTCAATGAAGGACTGCCAAACAATGGCATCACGGATCAGCTTGCTAGCCAAGGAGAGGATCATGGTGGAGCAGGACCTGGCAATGACGCAGCGCAAGCTTGTCACGACTGAGATGCGGAATTCTGAGCTGCAAGCCCGGGTGACGGTGCAAGAAGCCCTTATTCGGAAGCTGTCGACCTTGGCTTCTGTGCCCACGCATGCAGGATCCCAGCCGCCGGCTCCATCACAGCCCGCTTCTTCGTCTGTCTGGGCTCCTGATCTTCCCGTCCTGACATACGCAAAGCCGTATTCAGTCTGGTCTGACCGCGTCAAGACCTGTTTCGTGTACTATGGCTTGTACGATTTCGTCCAGAGAGACATTCCCGCGCCTGTTGACGAATCGGAGAGACAGTTCTGGAAGCGAGAGAGAGTCAGAGCGGCCATCCTCCTGAAGAGCGCCGTGGACGACCATATCCTCGAAGATGTGCTGTACCTCTGCGGAAAATGTGACGTGTCATCTTCACCAAACCACCCATCATCAACCTCGGCCAATTTTCTGATGGAAAACCCGCACCGACTCTTCAAAATCATTTGCACCTTGCGAAGAACCATTCCTAGCTCACCGACCGACATCAATTGGGTCGACCGCATCCATAGTAGTGACTACGACGGAATCGAGAGCTTCGCCGCGCTGGTTCTCTGCATTGACAGACGGTACAATGCCATGTTTGGAGCTACACCGGACCACTATGATGCCTTGCTTCCCAAGATCCAGGACAGCATTACCCGGCGGTTCCCGGATTTGAAGAAGACGGATCTGGCATTGGATCTGTCCGACATGTTCCACAAAAAGAAGTGGCAGTTATCAGTGTGGATGGCCAAGTTGTTGAAGAGGCGGCAAGCGATGCCCGACATGCTGTAAGATGCATGGTGAGGGGTGGCGGTTGCGCGTGATACCACGAGGAATCTGTTCAAGTTTGCAGTCGTGTTTGCGTTGTCCATCTGGACCTGACCTTTTCTTTTGTGCCCTGCTGGTGGACGGAAAAGTCTCAGCCTAATGTGTCCTCCTGCGGAGATTTCCTTTTCTTTTGTATGATAATATCCAACGAACGCTTGTCTGCAGTAGTGAATACCTTTCTCAGAGTTTCAAAATGCGCTTCGTAGAACATGGCACCTGGATGGACTGAACCATACATAGCTGTGCTTGTGGATGTCGCGTTTCCAGGTTCATGGGGCAACGTCGTGTGTACTGTCCAGGAGCTAGATCCGAGTTTCTGTCCACGGTGATTTGAAGTCAGAGATCATGGATGAATCCTCTCATCCGGCCGGGCCAGGCATATTTGATTGTGACTTTTGTTGTCGCAGAGGCATGATATCGGCCAGCAAGAACTTTTGCTCGTCAATCTCAGCACCTTGAAGGGGGTGCTGTCTCTGCCAGGGCGCTTGCTGAGGCGCAGGCAGTTCCTGTTCGTGACCCCAGCCATGCTGGCCTTCTCTGGCTGGCAGCTCTGCTTGAGGTTGCGGTTTCGGCTCGGGGAGTACAGCTGGCAAGCCCTCGATAGGGAACGCATCTTGGTCGCTCCAGTCCGCCACTGGTCCGTCCTGAGCCGCGTGCACGCTGCTAAACATATCTTCCCTTTGCACACTGGAAGCGGAGACGGGAGAATGCGCATCATAATCGGGCGGAGACCACGGGTGGCGTCCAGAATTGGCCCAGGAGTGTTGCGCGGTTGCGGACAGCGGGGCGGGTATCGTTTGGGACGCCTCTGACGGAGAAGGCACGTCTCGAGAAACGGGGCTCGATCCGTGAACAGATGTTGGCTGGTATAGGTCGTGTCGTTCCTCGGGAAGTGGGACCGTGTAGCTACTTGGAGCCTGAAAGTACTGCGGTGCTGGGTTCAAAGACTGACTGGAGCCAGCACTTTCGTAATAAGGGTCGTACGAGCCACTGGGTTTGTTGGACGGCTTCTCGAAACGGCCTCTGTCTACCAGATTGACAATGTCTCCGTCGACAAAGTTGACCATGTCCTTGGCCAGCTCCTGCTTCGCTCGCCGCCGCCACCATAGATAGAGACAGACAGAAAAGATGAGGACAATTCCAAAGGCAGCTGCAATGGCGATTCCGACCTTTGCTGCGGCGGACATGCCCTGGTCCGCGGAGGTGTTGTCGGTGGATGAACTCGCCATGTTGAGAGGTTGTGCCGGAGAGGTTGCTGACAAAGACCAAGATTATTGTTGCACAAGCGCTGTTTCGGGGAACCTCAACGGAACCGGGTTCGAGATGTCAGCAGTCTGATGTTTTGCAATTCCAGGCCGGCTGCGTCCGGGGGGCAGCCCGACAGACGGCACGGTTGCTGCTCTCCCGCCGTGGCAATGTCGCAGCCCGATGTTGACCCTGTTCGCCAGGCGACGACGATTGTACAAAAGGCAGAGATGCTCGGTATCGTCGGGACGTGAGGGACCCGGTCGCAGAGACAATGGTGAACTAGAAGGCTGCGTCAGCACACAGCCAGCGCTCCAACCTGACGGCGGCAACGGCCAACTTGAGCAAGAGAGGACAGCCGAAAACAAGGAGGCGAGTCCACGTACTGGACGGAATGCACCCGACGGTGTTGCAGAGTCGCGATGATGGTGATGATAATGATGCGCGTCGGTCGTGGACATAATCGAGATGGACGCTGGACGCTGGACGCTGGACAGGGCGGTTGGCGAGCCGCTTCCTCGAACCAGCGGCAGACGGACCACAAGTGTCCACGTCCACGAGGATGTAGGGACGGCGGAAATATAGGGATCGCGTCTCGTGTAACGGGTCAAAGGAAGAGGCAGCAAGTGCACAATCGCTTCGGATCCGGGCCTCGACGGGGATGATGGGCCGTGAGTGGTGTTCTCCTTCTTCAGCAACACCACGACCGGACCTGATGCGCGCTGCAGAGCTGCGTGACAGAATTGCGTGAGAACAGCAAGAAGGAAAGCCAAGACGACAATGGCAATGGCGGACTCGAGGATCAGCGGGGGGGTCGTTGCGCTGCGCAAGACGGTTCGACGGCCTGGAGGGCCTCAGGGACGGGATGGGAGGAATGGTGAAAGTTGGAAAAGAGAGGAGAAAGCGCGTGGGTGAGGAGCAGGAAGAGAGAGCATTGGCACTAGCACTGGCACTGGCACCCGGGGCTGACTGCTACACTGCCAATTGCCAACTGCAGCGGCCACACGCCCTAAACCGGCCCCTGGGCAAAAGCATTCTGGCAGCAAACAAGGCACTGACGGGGCAGTGGGCCAGTGGGTGCTAGCGCCCCTGCACAGCCTTGCCAGCGGAGGATTCACTGCGACCGTCATACAGCAGCAGTATTTCTGGCCCTGGCAGCCCCAGAGCACCAATCACCCGCCACACATCGCTGGTCCTGTGCCGCATACAGCGCTTGACTCTTACCTGTTCTGCTCGGTTTTACCACCCGACCAACACCCCCCCTCCCCCATGCAACCGCCGGGGCACCTCCAGCGTTGCAGCCCCCACAGCCCACTTTCCAGCCAACCACTCTTGACGGTCGTTTTTGTTTCCTGTTTCCGACGCGATGCCTGGCTGCCCGAGTCGATGGCCTTCTTTGGTCTTCACTGTCAGATACATAGAGTGTATCGATTCACTGGCCATCTTACCAATCCATCCAGAACTCGTTCCAAGCGTTGCTCATTTTATTGCACGTGCCGCGCATTGTTAACGTTGACCCCCACTGCTCATGTTCGGATAAACCCAAGTGCGTGGGTACTTTGGTACTTGGCGAACTTGGCTACTTTCTAAGTCGTTCCGTATTCATTGATACATGCTCCGTTTCAAAAGTGCAAGAACCAGAAACACGAGTGTCTACAGTAACCCAACGCTGTTGCATGGTTCCCTTCAGCAGATAACGAGATGTTTGTTGGAGCGCAAGACGTCTGACTGTCATTGTTCTGGCGAGTTGCAGATACTGAAGGGCTCGTGAAGGGCGTCGCGGCGTCCTCTCGCATGAATTTCTGGGACGGACGAGTGTGCATTTTGGTTACGGAATTGCGTATTATAATGCACAAGTAGCAAGGTGTTTCGTCTCTCCAACATCGGAGTCTTTGGGGAGATCAGCTTGGAGGGGTCTGAGTCCAGTGATGCGAGAAATTGCAAGAATGCGGCCTGTAAATGGCTTACCTTGTTGGTTCGCAACCATTTCACTCAAGGAAGGACAAATGATCTGTTCATCCTTGTTCTGTCTCGTCATGACAATTCGGGCCAAGACAGTTCGCTCGCTTGGACTCACGAGTTGGTGGCTTTCGTGGTTGGCGCCTCACTGGTCGAGACAGTCCTGAGGTACGCATATATATGTTATTGTGAGTGACTCGTTTATTATTGGTGAATAAATGGCCAACAAGATCATGTTAAAAGTATTGATTGCGTCTTTTTACCATGACTTGGTGAACATTTCGGGATTTCAAGGAGCTGACTATTCAATTCTCACGATATGCAACAGTTGTGGATGAAGTCGAACTCGGCGTCATGCCAAAAGATATTACTATGCCCTCTACAACCTAAACTTTGGTAGGTCATATTGCCAAGATGCGGTCCTTTGCATCGAAAACAAAACGTTGAGTTGGAAGGATCATCAAGCCTTCTTTCGCTTCTCGGGAGGACTGTACGGTGATCATACGCTCTTGGGCCTTTCTCATTCATACTCTTCTCCATCAAGTCAAGGTTCTCTCATCTTTTGTGCTCATGTACTCCTGCGGAAAGATGATTCTTGTAAGACTCTCCAAGAACTCAGTGGACCGAGACAAGTTCCATGCTTGACGGAAATATGACCCATAGTCTCGACGTAGACATGAACGTATAAATGTACAATCTTGAGAGAAAAGTAGCTTTTTCACGTCTCGTTGAGTATCCAAGCAGTCTCGGATCGATCAATCAAGCGTCAGCAAAGACAGAAAAACAACACTCAGGCTCTTGTGCTACCCTGGAGGTAAGCATGTAATCCAGCGCCATACTGCCACGGCCGCTGGTGTATCTAGAGTCAAGTCCACCATGTACTATGTACCACGACAGCGTGTCTGTCTGTGATCAGTAAGCAAATAACCCACCCCCAGAAAGATCTATTCCCCAGACCACTGGCCACGAACCATCATGGGACCACACGTGCACTCAAAACTAATCGGCGAACTGGATCAGTCAACAACAGCTTGCGGTGTGCGGGCGATTGATGACAGAGGCGGCGGCGCCCTCTGCCCGTTTCGAGGTTGTGATATTCCAAATAGGCCGAACAAGATGCGCTTTATACGAGGTCTCTGTTGGCTATTTGGACTACCGTATATATGTGTGTGTCGTTATGCTTAACTTCCGAAGACGCTAGGAGGTTAAGCATGCTCTTCGAAGAGAGGCTTCTGTCTTTGATTGAGCCAAGATTAGAAATCAGTGAGACGCGGTCAAATTGTCTGCGTGGTCTTGGAAGAGCCGACCTCGAACATTGAATGTGACTATCGTCAGCAACGAAAGAGGCAATATTGGCACGACGGATTTGGAGACGGCGACTTCATGGGTGTTTGTCTATTATGCCCCATCGTCCGTGCTCGTCTGTAATCGTGAGTCCAAGTGAAGGAGAAGAAAAGTATATAGCATGCTTCAAGTCCAACCATTTCCTCCATAGCAAGCTCAACAACAACAACAACAGCAGCAGCAGCAGCAGTAGCAGCAGCAGTCCTCGAGCCACTCGCTTCCATTCAACCCGGATTCTCTACTTTACTCAAAAGTGACATCTTCACTCTCAGAGAAAAAAAAAATGCAAATCACCTCGACTCTCACCACCGGCGCTGTGCTGCTCGCCAGCATGCTCGGTATGGCCCATGCCCGCAACTACGGCATCATGTACCTGGACGTCAACGCTGGCGGTACCTCTAGTGACTTTGCCTCGGACACTTCAGACGAGTGCAGTACGTTTTGCGCCCTCACAGTGTGATCCATTCTAATTGACCTTACGACCTTGCCCCTCTTTCCCATGTTGCACACGTCCTCCGTGGTGTGAGGGTGTTGGTTGTTCGGAAAGACTCGAGGCGGCTTTCGATACTAACAATATATCCACATCAACCAGTCTCCTTCACCGGCACCAACTCCTTCTGGGACGACGACATTTCATCGCTCCACATCTTTGCCAACCAGCAGTGCAAGTTCTACGAGTACGTTTCGTGTAGACCGGTTACAATGAAATTCACAATCACATCCACATCCACATCCACATTCGTTCCATGTCCACACACCTATCTTCTCTCTCTCCCTGTCCCCTCTTTAAAAACAACAGAAAATCTAAACTTCCCTTTTCTCTCCAGGAACCCCAGCTGCACCGGCACCTCCGACACCTTCACTGGCGGCTCCGCAGGCACCGTCTACAACACGGTCCCGCAAAACGACGCTTACAGCTCGTTCCGCTGCGTCTCGCTGAACTAGATCCATTACTGCGTGCCTTGATTTGCTTCATCAATCGAACCGACATCCGATCGACATCCACCTGCGTTTAGTGTTTGAAACAGCTGCGATCCAGAACCTCGTGCCATGAGGTTGTGGGCGTATGGTTGACTGGGTCGGGTTTGGATGGGACAGCTGCGCCGCAGGACAAGCAAGCAAGCAAGCAAAGTATGAATTCATTGGCACACCACGCACATGTCTTGAGTTATGCACCATTGAGCATATGATGCGAGCCACGGACTGACTGAGAAGCAATGGTGCTGCGTGCGGACGCGGGGACTCCGACGTGGACATCTACTCATAATTCTTTTCTTCAATTTCATTCGATCCAACATCGAAATATTTTAGTCATATACACATCGACATCAGGATGAATAAACACTCTTGAGCATATCGTGTCTACAGTGTCCCAATCTATGCTACCATAACCACAAGCAAAGCAAAGCAAGTCCACAAGACACCCAGTCAATCCGATCACCATTGATGTCTATCAAGACGAATCCAAGCACGACAAAAACCTCCACCCGGAGTGCTGCTGCTGCTGCTGCTGCTGCCGTCCATCAAACACACCTACATCCAATTCCTCAGCACAGAGTTTCTCTCCACTCAGTGCCCTGAGTGCACCGAGTAACCTTGCCAAACCCTTTACAAAGTCCCGTCCTTCAATACCGTAATTCAGCCGGAAATGACCCGGTTCTTGCGCGAAAAAGGCTTGCCCTGGCTCGAGAAAGACGCCGTGGTGAATCAGATGCTCCAAAAGCGCCAACTCCTGCGTGCTGCTGCCAGTAGAATCAGAAGCTGCAATTGAGATCAATTTCTCTTCATTCTCGGCAAAATAAGAAAGCCAGGGCTGTAAGTTGACGTAGACAAAGAAGGCAGCGTTGGGAGAAGAGTAGCCAATGTTGTTGTCTGGGAGGATAGTGGCGAGGTAGTCTCTTCTTTCCTTGAGCAGGGCTTGAAACTTGGGCAGGAAGGTTTGCGAGATGTAGTCTGTGTCGGAGAGTAGTCTGGTCGCTATGATGCCGCCAAAGGCAGACACCCAGGTGAACATGCTACAATGGTAGGTACCGTCAGATCATGTTGGCTCGGCAGTGCAACGGCGTTGAGACTGTGAACTCACCTGCATGTTCGCATCGCCCGGTAGAGCTGCTCGTTGTACGTCGCCAGAAACCCTACTCGACAGCCTCCTAGACCAAAGTCCTGGTCGTCATTGTTAGCACAAGACATCACCATCGACATCGCCTCATCGATCATCTTCAATCACACTCCACGACTCCACTCACCTTGGACATGCCATACAAAACATGCACATTCTCCAGCATATCATCCAGCCCCAAATGCAAAACACTCTGAAACTCTTCCCCGCCACTAAGCGCATACACCTCATCCACGACCAAGTGCACACGCTCCAGCCGACACCACTTGACGATCCAGCGCAGCATTCCCGACGAGTAACACGCCGCCAACGGATTGTCCGGATTCGCAAGCAGCACTGCAGCCACAGGCCTCCCCAGTGCGCGCTGCTCCTGAGCCGCCTTCTTCAGCCGATTCAGCAGCTCGGGCTGCGGTCTGCCCGGCCGCACGTGCTGGCGGAAGCGGGCCTGGATGATGTCGTCGCAGGGCACCGGAACAAGGTGCAGGCCGTTGCGTGCGGCGAGGTCATGCTGGAACATGCCATAACTGGGTGTCGGGACGAGCACTGCGGCGCCAGCGTCGGCGAGGTTGAAGAAGAGGGTGTCGAGGAGGGCGGTGAGGCCGTTGGCGACGAGGATGTTGGTTGGTGTGAGGACGACGCGAGGGTGGAAGAATGTGTTGACAAAGGTTGCTGCTGCTGCTGGGAGGTGCGGAGCGCATCGCGTGTCGTTGTATTTGAGGTCTGTTTGTGGTTGTGTTAGTCGAGAGACGCTCGTGTGGAGTCCTTGCTATGAAGTTATTGCAAGAGTGAAGCATGGTGAGCAAGTAAGAAGCATCACTGCGATACGAACAATTTCTTATATCCCCTGCTGTCTCTGTCCTTTTCACCCAGCTTTCAACCTCATCTCGCATCAGCGCATTGGACGCTGAGCCGAGATCGATGATGCCCGTGGGGTTCGTCTTTTCATCATAGGCATTTTGAGCAACCCGCCGGCTGAGATCAATCATGAGATTGGGCTTGACATTCTGCTGGCCTCTCGTGGACGGTGGGAAGGCAGTCATAGTTTCATCACTTGGATTGCGTCCCTTTTCAAGAGTGGCTTCGAGGCGATGAGATGGGTTGCATTTCGGCATGACGAGACAGATGCCCTTGATAAGAATGGGGAACTTTGGCTGAGTCAGCTAACAAGGCCCTGGCAGTCTCGATTAGGAAGGTCGTTTGTGGCTGGATGGAGTCCAGCTCCACGAACTTCGTCATCTGAAGATCTATCGACACGCTGCGTAGGCCTGGTCTGGTGAAGATGGCCGAGAAGCAAGGAATACGAATAATCAGAGAAGCTACCACATGCGCGTAGACCAAGCCATCTATTCCACACACGCATCACCTCATGCCGGCGTTGTTGCGTCCGTCCTGTATTATCCAGCCCGTTTGCCATTCTGTCCATCGCAGAACGCTCGACAGCAGCGTAAACCTGTCAAGGCGGATCCCAAACCCCAAGGCTATCCAACAAGGCAATGTTGCTCCGTTCCCAGTCCCAAAAGCTCACATGATGAATTTTACATTTTGGACGTCTGTACATCAATGGTTAGCCAACATTCTCCGTAGATATCCTTTCCCAGAACAAGACCACAAAAGTCCACGTACCCAGAGGATGACTGCAGCTCAGCTGAGGTTTTTGAGTGTACTTGCTCTGCAACACATCCCGAACACTGTTGAGCATCTGCAGATACGTCTGGTTCGGGTTCTGCTTGACTGCGGTGATAAAAGCCCACGACATGGCGCCCGTCGCCTGGGCGGCAATAGTGGCGTCGGCACTCGTCTGGTCGTCCTTGCTGCCACTCCACAAGATCACATCGGCCGGGCTCGTCTTGGTGCGCATCGTCTTCTCGTAGGCCTTGTCGCCGCTGACGGCAGACTTGAACAGCTTGCTGAGGCTGCCCATGACTGCGCTCATGTCACCCTTGGCGTACGACATGGCGGCGCTCAACAGGCCCTGGCCGGCCTCCTTTGCGAGATTCGGCTCCTTGAGGGCGCCCTTGGTCGAGTACACGTAGGGCAGGTCGATCACGGAACCTGAGTGGCACGAGTCGAAGATACACGTGAGACGCACTCCTGGCTGGAGCGGAGCCACGCATATCGCGTGAATCTGGTCATCGACAATGTGGCCTGCCTGCTTGAAGTCGACAGGGTAGATGACCTCGTCGTAGCCATCGTCTTCGTCACCGTCAAGGTCCTTTGTCTGACCTCCGTGTCCTGCGATTGACAGTCAGTAAGCCGTTGCAAAGGTACAAGTAGCAGAAGAAAGAAAACCTCCACCCATACCAGAATAGTGCAGGAACAGAGCGTCGTTGGGTTGCGCATCCTTGACCAGCCACTGCATTGCGCGTAGAATATTGTCCTTGGTCGGCTGCAGAACGGGGTTCGAGGCATCGTCGGTCAAAATGACCATGTCCTCGCGCTTGTAGTTGTAGCTTTGCATCAGAAAGTTGGAGACGTTGTGGACGTCGTTGATGCAGCCTTTGAGCGCATTCTGAGAGCCAAAGTAGTTGATGCCAATCAGCAGAGCCTTGCGACGGCCGGTACACTGGCTGTACTGAAAGGTATAACCCTCTGGTGCGCCGTGGCCGAACCGTTGCGAGCCCCGCGGCACAAAGGCTCCTCCTCCGCCACCGTTGTATGGGGGTTGCTGGCCGTACTGCTGCTGGCCGTACTGCTGCTGCTGCTGCTGCTGCTGGGGCGGGTAGTTGCCGTAGTTGGGAGGAGGAGGTGGTTGGTATTGTTGCTGCTGATGCTGGTATGGTGGCTGTTGATGGTGCTGGTGCTGGTGAGGCGGTGGATAGTAGCCCTGTGGTGGGCCTTGGTTGTAGCCCTGCGGCGGACCCTGGTTGTAGCCGCCATATTGAGGCTGTTGAGGAGGGCCCCATTGCCCTGGAGGAGGGCCATGGCCATGTGGATGGTGGCCGCCGGGGCCGTGACCCTGTCCTGGGAACATGATGGCACTGAGACGGTGGTTTGTAGGGAGTGTGTCGAGTTCGCTGAGCAAGAGTTCGAGGTGTGGATGCTTGGATTCGAAGTCGCGTGGAAATTGAGGTCGGCGGTGGGTGGTGGTGATGGTAGTGAGGGTTCTTTGGAGGGAATTCGAGGATTCGAATGATGGATGGTGGGCTGAGGCTGACAGCACGAGCTCCGAAAGGCTGCCTGGCTCCATTAGCGCCTCGATGATTCGAGAGCAGCGGGGCAGGGCCCCAGTGACGTGTGAGCTGCGGGGGCTGCTGACCGTGGCCTGGGTCTGCTGAAGGTGGGGGTTACAGCAAGACCCCCAGCGATACCAGCACGCTGCAGAAAGCCCCAACAGTCTACTAAGCCGCTATCTGAAAAGCCAACCCTCTTCATCCTCAGCACTTCATTTCGTCTCCTTGATGCCAAATGGAAATGCGTACAAGACTTTGCCAAACAGCTCATGTCTCAGGATATTCAGCTATACTCTGGCTAGCAAGAATATCTTGTAAAGGGAGATTGAGGGCCTGGATCGAAGACTTGCTCATAAAACAGGTGGAATTGCCTTTTTTCTTTCTCCCCCTAAAGTCAACATATCACTAGGTTCGGAGATCAGTCCCCTTCTGGCTCTGTCAAATTCTGGTGCGATCAGCAATACCTTCCGAGCATTGGCAAATACCTCTCGTGTCTCGACAACACCGTCGGCATCTGGGAACGAAAGGTCACGATGCTTGACAACCGTGGTGGGATCCAGGCGTCGATGACCAAACGTTACGTTACTGATCTGCACTTGTCTTCGCGTTTGGGAACTTTATGCACCTGTCATGGCCAGACTATGGAACGGGCCGAGGAGCGCAACTGCAGTAGCTCAAGAAAGGTCTGTTCGTTGACTCGTTGGGTTGGACGCTTGACCGACGCTGAGCCTCAACAACGTTCAAGTCAAGACACTTGGTCGTCAATATGCTGTCGAGACCTTCACTTGTCCAAGTGATGATATACAAGAGAATGCTGCTTTATTGATAACGTCTCAATAATGATCGATCATGGCTGGAGACTCTAGCCGTTCCCTGTTCCCCGTATGCCTTCCTCAGATTATACTTCGAGACCGGGTCTACGTATCCTCACGAGTTGCATCCGACTCTGAGGACTTGCACATGTTGCACGTCAGCAGGTTCAACAATCCCAGACCATTACAGCTAGCAACATCAAGTCAGCCTCATTACCTGGGATCGCTCAAACAGGAACTCGTCTGCCTACCAATATTTGCACAAGCTGTCATACCTTTTGTCGTCCAATGTCGCGCGTTGTTCCCGACTAGACCCCTACAGGAGACAAGCGACAGGTCAGCTTTCCGGGTCTGCAACGGCTCCATCGCTCTGTAGATGACCTCTCAGATGCATACCGTCTGCTTGTGGCCTCGGCTGTATGATTGCCCTCGCGGCTGCCGACGTCTGTACCTCATGGGCTCAACAGGAACAAAATTCTCCAGTTGTTGTACTCGGACCATGCGAATCGGGTGAAGTGCCTCAGTCCGCTGCAGCACTTCGCGCCACGAGGGAGACCTTGGCCGGGTGCGAGATCTCGCAGCGACGGGCGATTCCATGCCGGTTGCTGGGGCCGAGCATAGATGCGCGATACGGAAGCGCTCAGACGAGCCATGTGGGTCTTGTATCGAATACGCCGGAGGGCCGCCCTAATGGATCTCCGGGCCGCAAGTTTCATCCTGATAATCGACGTATTGCGGAAGGGGAGAGTGGATGCCGCTGAAGGTGCTACGAACGAAGGGAAACAATATCAGCTATTTGAAGCCTTCTGAACACACTTGCAAAGTTTAGTTACCGGCCAGGTGTCTGAGGAAGGTCCTCGAGATTGTAATGCTCGAGTAGGTTGTTGTAGCCATGGCCGTGGCCGTGAGAAGGTCGAAACACGTCGGTCATTGCTTGTCGTGTTGATGCTGGTCTCTGAGTTGCAATGTCGGTCCTTGTGATTCATGACATGCGGTCAGAGGACAGAAGAGGAGATTGCTGGCGGACAGGCACGGTCGGTTCTTTCTTAGGTTGCTTGACTTCGAGATACTGCTCTGGTGGTCCGGCGATGTTGGCTTACTTGGGCAATACTGAGGAATGGACGTTGTCTCGTGGACGTTCAGAGGAGGAATCCAAGCGAAGGTGAGGGCGATGGTCAGGTGAGGCTCGAAACTCAATGGTAAGATACTGCAGCTTTTTCTGAGCAGCCTTTACTCAGCAAAGAAGAGCCTGACATTGATTGTTGCCTTGTGAAAAGATGCACCTTCCTGGAGTTGTTCAACCATCACTCGACCAGGATGGAAGTCACCACCTGCCACACTGTAGTGAGGCAGGACCCCTGCGCCAAGTACAGTAAGTGCCTGTTGCTTACCCAGGCAGCAGATTCGACACCAAACCTCGCACCCGCAATCATCAGAACGCGATATGTATTCTTCATCCAGTTCTGTGGTCTTCCACGATCACTACGCCAACTCCACCGTTCATCAACCGGCCTGGTCGGGCCTCCCGAGATACCGAGCGACAGGAGAGGTGACTTCTGCAGGTTTGGCTGTGCCAGAGTGCCCAATGCAAAATGTGGAACTCGTATGCAACCGCCGCACTGCTTCTGCCCCTGAGGACGGCCTCCAGTTGATCGAGCTGCACTGCTGCACGCAGCACAGCCAGACTGCTTGACAGTAAATCTCTCAGTCTTCGGGCTTGGCAGTGGCTCCCCATGGCTCATGACAACACAGCCAGCCCTGAGATGGCCAGAAATGACTGGCAGACGAGGCCGCGAGATTGAGCGCCCCACCCGCCAGCTTCGTGTCACTATTTCGCTCAGCTGCTCGCAACGTCGCATATCGCTTGTCACTCGTGCAAACGCCCTGTTCACCCGGGAGAATGCCACAGTCAGAGCCACAGTAGAGAGCAGACAGCATGGAAATTGCAAACCGTGGCCTCTTCTTGAGTGCGAGTCGACCAAAGAGTACTTAAGTAGTCTCAGGTGGCCCAACCGCAAACAAGTCCAGCTGCCAGCCTTTCTTCTCTCTCTTCTTCATCCTCGCCATCAACTCACTTACATTCTTTGAATTCATCAATTCACTTCTTGGCTCTTCCCTTCTCACAATCAGCACCCAACAAGATGTCTTTCCTGAAGAAGCTCAGAGACGATTTTAGCGGCATGTCTGTCAAGGACCAGGAGCAGCAGTACGCGGGACAAGGAGGTACGATCATCAACCTTTACTGGAGGTCTGAGCACTTACCACACAGATGGGGCATATACTGACCTGCACGACACCAAAAAGGATATCCTTCAAGAGACCCGTACCCCAGCCAGGACCCTTATTACAACCGGCCGCCGCCATCTCAGTCTCCGTATGGCCAGCAGTCTCAATACGGCCAACAGCCTCAGTATGGTCAACAGCACCCCTATGGCCAGCAGCCACCATATGGGGAGCAGCCGCCACCTCCTCGCCATTACGATGCGGGTCCAGCGCCATATGGCGAGCGGCCCAGAGACTATGGCGCTCCTTCTGGACCACCTCCCAACGCTTACGGAGCCCCTGGTGACAGGCCTCCAGTCCCTAACCAGTGGATCCCAGTCTTTTCGGAACAGTTGCAGCGCTGGTACTTTGTCGAAACCACTGGACGCGCCCTTTGGGATGCACCCATCTACATTGCCCCTCAGCCACCGATGCCGGCATATGGCGAGTACGCTGGTTCGCGTGGCGCCGAGTATGCGCCGCCCATGGGACCGCCTCCCGGCGAAGAATATCGGGGCCACGAGGACTATGTGGCACAGGAGCCAAAGGAAGAGAACCATGACAAGCGCAACATGCTTCTTGCGGCTGCCGGTGGACTCGCCGTGGGCGGCATCGGTGCTGCTATCATTGCTGAAGAAATGAGTAATTATAACGTCCCCTGAAATCGAAGCAGCGACAGCGCATTACAGAGTTCGAAAACTGACCATGCAATTCTTCAGATGACGACGATGACGAGCACCGTCCCCCACCACCTCCAGAAGGGGAGTTTGGCGAGCCTCAGCCGCCTCCAGGACCTCCCACGGACGCCTGGGGCAATCCCATTTCTGAGGACGACCGTGAGAGTATTGCCGAGGCTCGTGAGGAATACCAAGAGGTCCTCAACGACCCACACGCGGATGGTAGCGATATTGAAGAGGCGAGAGACGACTACCAGGAAGAAGTCGAGGAGGCGTACTATGACGAGTAATCTTGTTGAATGTTAAAAGAGTCTTTACATGCCCAGCATCCAACGGGGCATCAACATGCCCCTGACTCAAGCTCCCGTCGCTGCATGTGCGTGGTAATGATTGGCGACAGGCCAAGACGTCTCCTTTTGCCATCTCATAATTCGGTGCCAGCTTTGGATGGGCGGTTTTTGAAACGCTCCATGCGAGCAATAAGCGGGCGCAAACGAAAGAGGTATGGCTCCAAGCCCTGGCAATGCTCAATCTTCTACCTGCACTGTAATGCGTGTTTTGTTTTTGGTTTTTGTGTGTGTGTTGTGTGTGTGTGTGTGTGTTTCTTTGCAATATCACTTTATGCCATCCTCATTTACTACACAGCCGACGCTTGGCCTCAAGATTGGTTTTTGCGTCGCTGAGCAATTGTCTTGTAGTTGATGATTGACCAGGGGTCATGACAAGCTGATATTCTTAGCAGCCGAAATGTTGCCAAGCAGCAATATTTCGAGATAGGCGGGCCAACCGGATGCCCTTGCAAATTAGCATCGCAACTAGGCAATGTCCAATGACGCTGATTGGAGGGCTTAATGTGACGTATCTGCAAAGGGAGAGCGCTCACGAGCGGACGGCAATGACCAAAGACTCACACGCTTTGGCTCTACCGAGTCCGCCACAGTGATATCCACGTTTGACTTTTGTCCCGCGAGATCCAAGTGTATCGATGCGTCTGAGCGTACCGCTGGCATATCGAGATGCTTTTTTTATTATTATTTTTTGAACACTTTTGCTATCAAAAGGACAAATACTATGTCCCGTCACGCTGACGGGAGATATTACCCGGAATACGGCAAGAGCTTTTTTGATTATGATGCCGTCATTACTTTATTCTCTTTTCGTTTCTTTTGGACAACGGCAGCATCTGAGACATGCATATCGACAGTTGGCCGCTGCCCCGAGTGCGAGCAGAACAATTAAAATAAATGAAATGGCAGCAGAAAACCAGATCATCAAAAGGAAGAGGGGGCTGACAGTTGTTTCTGTGACCAAATTACTGACCTACTTCATGTGGAAGTCTTCACCGCGGTGAGTGGTTGAGGTGTCAGGATGTCGGCGCGCGCGCGCTCAGCCCGGAATTGCGGATGCTACGTTTGGGCAAGGCTGCAAGGGCCCTGCAGTGTTACTGGGCTGCTTTCCCTGCCGATTATCAGCCTGCTTAGAGTCTCTGATGAGCTCTGATAGGATGCATGGGTGCTCAGCTGTGTTGGGAAGCGGGGGCAAGGCCGGCGGCTGCGGTGCCCATTTAGCTAACACGACTGGCGGACTGACACTTTTGGAGGGTGGGTTCTGAAGTTACAAGGGTCTATCTGCTCGAGGCTACCAAAGAAACAAGTGCGCAGCGCAGTAGAGGTCCAACAACTGGAAGAGGGTATCATCGACTGAAGCGGGATAGAACAAGACAGTCATCGTCCAAACAACAAGGCCGGATGAAAGAATCCCTTGCGCGAGAACCGAGCGTCGATCCGTCACAGGCGCGCGACCTCCTAAGCATACAATGCGATTTGTCGGCCCGTCCTAAGCTGGGTGACCATGTGCCTCAGCTTTTTGTGGCTGCGCGGGCGCGCGGGCGGTTTAAACGTCTGGCCTGGATTTGCGCCCTTGGAGGCAAGGAAGAACAGCCAAAGAGCAAAACCAACAGGCGGCTGACACGGTCGTCGTCGTGTATCGTGGAGCCCTGCCTCTTTTTTTTTTCCCCTCCCTTTTGGAGGGGGGGGGTGGTTTTGTTGGCCGAGGGCCGGCGGAGAAAACATCACAGCAAAGCAAAGTGAATGAATGCACTTACAGATTGGATTTGCAGCAGTATGGGCTCCATGTAAAAGTGGCAGAGATGCAGCTAATCTTTCTTCCTGATTCTTTTGTTCCTCAGTTATTGGATCTGCACATCACTCTCGCTCTCTTGCAGAATTACGAGACTGGGAGTCAAGAGAAACCGAGATCCCAGATGACAATCCAACTCGTCCATATGGAGTTCATGGTCGCATCGACTCTGTATTGTCATTATTATGGACCCAAACCGCCGGAACACACAACAGACTTGGGCTAGACGATTTACTCCCCCGCGCGGAACGACAGCCAAGCCAACCCACGGCACACACACACACACACACACACACACACACACACACCCCTGCCTCCACAGCCTTGAGAAACCCCAGACTCGGCTAGTGCTGCAGGCGACCCGGGGTAAGAAATGAATTGGCACCAAGTTGTGGGCTCCGCAGGGAATTCCCTTGGGCCGATGATCGACGGCAAAAGAAACGAGCTGGACAGCGGAGCCTTGGTGACAAGAGAGAGACCAGCGTTTTTGTGTGTTTTTTCCCCCATTCTGCTCTCCTGTCCCTGCACGTCCCAGTCAGGCACGCTTGCCACGCTAGTAGGGGGACTCACCCCATCTTTGCTTCTTATGCCTGGCTCGGCTCCTTTGGGCGGGGGTGGGAACAGGAAGAAGAAGCAGAAGAGAAGCCTGTCATGTAGAGGTCGTGGATCCCAGCGGCTGCTTGGTGCTTTCTCTTCTCCGACCGTTGGTCCCATGCTTTGTACCTGTTGCGGCCAAGCAAGTTAATGACAGGAACTCGAGACGCTGTGGCGCAAAAGAGGCTCGGCTGCTGCTGTTACGTCTTTGCACCTTTTTTCCATTGAGTTTGTGTGTTCTTGAGTCTTGAATTGTGTTAGTGCAATCCCCAGCCTTATAAGTCATTCACAACGACTGTGTGTAACTTACAAGTCGCCAGTGCCTGGATACCCGGTCTAAGCAATATCACCAGCGCTACCGCTTACACTTTGGCCACACTCACGAGGTCACGCGAGGGATCTCACGCATAATCTGGATTGGGAACGTTGACGTAAAGCGGGTTCTTGGACATCTGTCGAGACACAAGAGACGTGCAACTGGACTTTTCGAATACCAGCAACGACCACCATACCATCAACTCTAGCACAGGGCTTTTAGTCGATGAGCTGCAAAATCAGCGCAAGGCACCTCGACTCTTGATGGACGGGCCACTCATTGCGGCGACCGCTGCTGCGCTCGGCGAGACGGACCGGGCCACAGCGGTTGTCAAGAGCTTTGCAAGCCACGTCACGGCGGCGCAGCACGACTTGGCACCCGTGATAGTTGAGCTCTTTCGGCTAAGCAGGCTGCTGAACCAGATACAGGGAATGGACGTGCCGGTGGAAATCGAAGGCTCGGTGTCGTGGGCGGTGGAGAATTGCTCAACCAGCTGCAAGAGTCTCAATGGGATGCTGGCCAGGTGCGATACTGGCCCGCTGCGCAATGGCCACTGGGGGCTGTCCAGGGCACCGAGCGAAACGCGAGACTTGGGCCTGGAACTTGAGACGTGTAGGAAGACGGTTGAGATTGTGGTCAAGGCTATTGAAGGGTGAGTCAAGTTTGTGTTGAGTCGAAACTGGTCAAGCAGGCCCGGGGCAAGCCTGACGAGGCTGAGAAGAGGAGAAGGAGGACGGAGACGAGGATGGGTGCCTACCACACTACAACCTTGACTCTTCTTCTTCTTCTTCTTCTCTTCTCTCTCATCATTTTGCTCTTCTCTCTGACAAGTGATTCTTTGATGCGCTAACGTCCAAGATTGCCCAGCGTCACCACGATCGACCAGACAGACCGCGATATTGGCCGGCTCAGACACTCTCTGACGCCCAGCTTGTCGCGCCACGACGCGCTCCTTGTCAACTGCCTCGATGCCACCGAAAACTACTTTGTTCCCGATCACGCGAGCATTAGCGACTGCAGCGACGATGCGCTCTACCCCAGCCACCCTAGCACGCCCTCGGCCCACGATGTCATGACGGGCTTCCGAAAACCGTCGCTACAAGACCCCGAACCCCACGATGCCCTCGCACGTCCCGACGCCATGTCAGCCCACGAAGACCGCATTGTGATTGAGGCGACTCCTCACCTTCCTCTTCCACCGTTAGCGACCGTCAATCACGACGATTTGAGACCTCTGCGCCAGCGCGCAAGGCAGGACAGCAGGCCAACACCACTGCGATTGAAACAGAAACCTGCGACGAGCACAGCCAGCCGCCGCCCCTCTACAGCCACCTACAGCCTCTTCCCACCATCATCGCCGCCGCCGAACAAGGCGTTGCCGCCCATTCCTCCATTGCGCTCCCCCTTGCGCCCTGGGCCGACAAACGCGTTCATGCCGACACGAGGACCACACTCACCGGCCGCCTCGCGATCGCGCGCATCTTCCGAGGTCACTCAAGACTCCAAGTTCTCGTCTCTGAGTTCGGCTCAAACGCGCTGCTCTGCCTCTTCCTGCTCATCCATTCCTGCACCACCACCTCCGCCACGGTCAAGCTCTCACTCATACAAGCCGCCTCCACCCCCTCCAGCACCGACAAAGGACACAACTGAGCTAGTAGAAGACATCCTGCCTGTTTTCGACGTGATCCCCCTCCGCCGTCTAGCCACCAAGGTAAAAGACGCAGCCAGCGGCGGCGCCTACTTTGCCGACACATCGCCCTCATCCACCATTCTCGCCACGCGCCATGGCAAGTTCCACGTGCGGCTCTGGGACCTCCCGTCAGCCAGCCACGTAACCACCCTCAAGGTGTCCTTTTACGTGCAAGCACAGATGCGCTCGCGCGAGTACTTTGTGCGCTCGCACGCCATCCTCTCCGAAACGCGCAATCTCATTGCCATTGCGGCAGCCTTTGGGCAGTCCGTCGAAATCTGGGACTGGGCACGGCGGAAAAAGCTGCAAACCATCCACGACGCCAACCGCTGGGCTTCGACGCGCGGAGATGTCTACGAGACGCGGTGGCCCTCCCTCGCCGTCTACCGCGAGGACGACGACACAATCCAGCTCTACCCGACGGCGTCATCGTCGTCGTCTTCCACAGCGTTCGCCAAGAAGCCCTTTGGCAAGCCCCGCGTGATTGAGCTGCGCAGGGCCGGGCTGCCGCATATGCCTAAGCTGCCTGAGCTGGCGTACTCGGCGACAGGCCCCTTGCTTGTGGCTGCTGCTGGGCCGCGGCCGCCGCGGCCGGGCCATCCGCCGCCGGAGCACGGCGCGCTGCTGATGGCGTGGCAGCTAGATGGTGATGCAGGTAGCCACAATAGCAAAAGCAACGAACCGTACCGCTACTACGAACCGCGCGCCCAACACCCGGAGCTCGACAACTCGCTGCCCCTCGTCCTGGCCACCTACGGTAGCGTGTCCATCTCGATCTGGGAAGCGGCGCGGTTCCGCACGATCGGCAAGCCGGGCGCGTGGCAGGTCGAGCCGACGTCTGTGACGGAGCGCGTGGTGCTTGTGTGGGACTTTGGAGGGGCCGAAGACAAGGCGAGGATCTTCCGCATCCCGGCTGTGTTGGCATGTATTTCGCCTGATTGCCGGTTTGTGGCGTACTGTGATCCCGGGACGAGTGGCAGTGCGGGCGCGCTTGTGGTTCTCGATGCTATTAGAGACGGCCGGGAACTGTGGCGGCTTGATGGCGATGACACTGGTGTGGCAGGGCTGGTCGCAAGTGGACGGAGCAGTCGTGGCGATGGCAGTGGCAGTGGCAGCGGCAGCAGCTTTTTCAGCAACACAATAAGCAACACCATGAGCAACCACAGCGCAAGGCCGCCTTCGTCATCTGCTGCGTCGTCTGAGACGAAACGGAGCGGCGGTCATGGTGGTATTGAGATTTACGGCGGATCAGCAGCGCGCATGTCATTGCGATCTGAGCGTCGTAGCTCTTCTACCACCACCACAACGACAACAACAACAACAACAACAACGACGACGACGGTGGGCGGTGGTGGCCTGGAGCGACTGGCGGCGGATCTGAAAAAGGTCACAGAGCTGGCGTTTGCGGCAGATGGAAACCGCTTGTTTGTCGGGGATGGGGACGGCGGGGTGGCTGTGTTTGAGGTGCGCGAGGGGATTGGGATGGCGGTTTAGATTTAGTTGAAACGGTGTCATTGATGTCCATGTGCAGTGTGCCTTTGACTTTGTTCGTAACGTGGTGTTCTTTTCTTTTTCTTTTTCTTTTCTTTCTTTTTTGTCGTGTGTTTTGGGGAGTGTGAGTTGCGGATTTGAACATGGGATGAGACTTGAAAAGCGGGATATGGACTTGCAAAAGGAAATCGGGGCAGAAAGCGAGCTGGCAAATGGCATGTTTATGGATACCCGGTCTATTTCTCGTTGTGGGATAAGTGTTGACTGACTTTTGGTTGGATGTTGGGCGTGGGGGCTTCAAAGGTGTTGTTGGTTGGTTGGTATTCAAAGCCGGAGTTGAATCACGAGTCTTGCTCCCCATCTCGTCTGGTTGTACCACTCGGTGGTTTTTTTCCCTTGCTTCTCTTCTTCTTTCTGCTTTTGGCGTTTTGTTACCGGTTCGTCTGTTCACTGTTCATATTCCACCATCCCATGTGCTGAGAACCGACAACAGAATCTGCAAAGGCTGTGGTGTGGTGATGGGACAGTGCTCCGTGTTGGAAATCAGGCGTGTTTTCGACTTTGGCTGCGCACAAGGGTACAATCACAGCGATCCAGTTCCAGAAGCCGGGTCTCTCGAGGCACGCGGTCCCCCAAGTTCCGAGTCGATTGCTGTGGCCCAGGTGATATGGAAGGACATGGATGGCGGTGCAGAGACTGGGACCGGTGCAGACTCGTGTGCTATAAGAGCGAGGCACGAGGCTGGAATCCAAGTGCAAGAGAGTGAGATGCGGCAGCTGATTGTATAGACGGCCTGTCTTGTCACAAGCACCATCGCATTGTCCTATACAGAAAGTCAGAAGCAGATGGTCCGAGAAGAGCAAGTGAATGTAGAAATCATGACGGATTCGCAGTTTTGGTCAGCCGACCTAGCTTGAAGCGCCAATTGGTTCGATATATATATATATATATATTTCTTTCCCTTTCTTCTTCCTTCTCGCCGCCTCTAGCTGAACCATCAAGCGATAACGATAACCTCCATGCGAAGCCAGCCGCAGCTGACGGCGTACCCCACGGGTGACGAGCAGCCTTGATTGGCCTGTGGAACATCCGCTGGACAAGACATCGAGAGCGTTTGTAACAACGGCGAGGCATTGCAGAAGAGGACGCGCAGACCACGGAGCGGACAAAAGACTCAAAGAAGCACGCCGTTGCGAAAGCAAAGAGTGCGCGTCAGTTCCAAGTCTCGTGTCATGTTGGACGAGACAGACGACACCTGTGCACATGGAAATACAGAGTGCAGCCCTGCATCGACCGTGGCAGGCCGAAGAGAGCCAACAAACAGAAGGAGGAGGAGGAGGAGGAGGAGGAGGACAAGGTATGAGAGGAGATGAGCGAGGGCAGATTGAGCCCGCAGATGGATTCGTGCTGCAACATGCCAAGCAGGCCCATGGCCCGGGCCGAAGAGGCCGTCTTAGCGGGCGGTTGGGCGCCACAACGCCCGTAGCGGGTTGCCGTTCAGGCGGTGCAGAGGGCCTGAGAGGGGGGGGCTTTGGGGGGTGGGGGGTGCGCTGGCCTGGGGTGCTGGGGCCTCAAACCAAACCCCCTAGTAGCTGGTTAGGAATGGGGCAGTTGCTCTTTTTGCACGGCACAGCAGCTGACTTATGTCAGCAGCCCAAGCAACCACAGCACACGCACCACCACAGCACATGTCACTCTGCCCCCCCCCCGTTACGCGCAAGCCCCACCGCGACTTTCCTCCTCCGTCTTCCACCCTCATCCAAGATGTATGAGTTGTTCATGACCGCCTTTGTCCGAGAGGCAGACGTCAACACCCTGCTGGCCATCCTCAGTGGTTATGCCTGGGACAGCCCGCGCCACCGAGTCCACCGAGTCCTCCACTTTGCTGGCGCAAGCCCAAACCAGCCGCGAGGCATCACCAAGCGCAGCCACATCCAAGAAGTCCCTGCTGAGCCTGACGTCTTCTCGCTGGGCCTGCCCAACAGCACCGAGGTTTCCCAGCAGCAGACCACCATTGCGGACTGGAAGCAGCTGAGTGACATCCTGAGCAAGTGCGTCTGCTTGCTGGCCGTTTTTTCCTTTGCCGCTGGCTCTTGGACGGCACACGGAGCTGACCACGTCCATGCAGGCAGTCTTACCATGTCACCACTCGCTATCTTGTCCACAAAGACGGCCACTTTGGCAAGTCGGAGCCGCTGCCAGACAACTACTTCAACACCAACCCAGGCGCCCTCTTCTGGAGCGACATGCCAGACCCTGCCACCGTCTCAGGCCAGCAGACGCTCGTGCTGCAGCGCCAAAAGATCGAGCTCCACGACCAGCTCAATCTGTCCACTGTCTTGACCGAGAACAGCTTCGTCTACAAGGCGGAGCATGTCGAAGAGGCCTACGACATCTACCACCGTGACGATCCCGTCGAGTTCCACCTGGTCCGCTGTTACCGAGCACCGGCGCAGGCCGCCGGCGCAGGCCGCAGCCACGGGCCTGCTGCCACTCTCCCTGCGCTCGAGTCGTTGGAGCACGCCACCCCTGGCAAGTGGATGCTGACCGCCGTTGCCTACGTCACCGAAGACATGACGCCGGACAAGATCCAAGCCGCACGCGATGCGCTGTTCAAGGTCAGAGAAGACATGGGCCCTTGCGGCATCGTCTTCAAGGAAATCGACCGCAGGCACTTTGACACGCAAATCGCCGCAGCCCGCAAGCCCATGTCCCAGGCCTTGGGCAAGACCCAGTCACTGGTTGGCCCTGCAGGAGGCGCACGCTAGGGAAATGCACCTTGCCCGCAAGAAAACGGCCACCTCCCACCACCACCAATGCCCTCAGAGCCCTCCGAGCCCGAGAATAGAGACGGAGAGAGACTGGGTGCAGTCTTGGCATGGCTCGAAAATATCGACGGCGTTGGAGCAAATGACGAGCTGCCAAACCCCGTTCTCGCACCATCGACTCCCACGCCCAGCCAGATGCACGCTCGTCTGCGCCGCACAGATGCCGGCTCCTCTATTTTCTCTGACGAAACCCTCGGCAGGTGACGACCAAAAGACGGTCTCGGATGGCCCAGCTTTTGGGAGGGTTGGGCAGTTAAGAGTTGCGGCACGTCGAGGCACTTGGTCGGTATCACGCACGGCGGAGCCATGGACTTGGGACAGTGGGCTGAGGGCCTGTTTGTGCGCAGATCAAGTACTCTTGCCATGCAGAACCGCGTCAAGTCCTTTTTTTTTTCTTCTTTTTTTTCCTCCGCTGTTTGGTTAGTTCAGCAAGATCATGGCCCTGTGCACTATATTTACTGGCATCTTCTTGGGTTGCAAGGACTTGTCAGAACAAGAGACCTGGACGCCGGAGTATCTCTTATTCAAGCGACACGACCAAGCGTTTGATTACAATCGATCCCTCCCTCGAGGAACGAAAAGATGAACTCTCGCAAGACGAGCGCCCATGACGACCGAGCCCGAATGATGTCGAGCACGAGACTCGCATGCGCAAGCGGCGTCAAGGGTAACGCAGCGTTTCAATTATGATGTGATCTGAGAAACATACCGAGTTCCATTCGCTTGAACGTTGTCTTGGACTGTTATACGCTGTAGTCGTGCTAATAGATCACTATACAAAAAGAAGTCAAATTACACATGAACTAGGTCCTGAAGCGACACATTACATGGATGCAGTTGTATATTTCACCAAGCCTATGTACAGGTGCAGCGAAAGAAGAGAGAGAGAAAAAAGGAGAAAAAAAAGCAGTGCTCGTAACAAAGGGAAGATGTGGTTGTGCGTAAGTCTGTCATTTCAAAACCCCCCTCTCTATGACCATGATCATCACCAAACTAACCGACAATCTTGCTTTTTCCCCTTCTTTATACCAGGTGCCTTTTCCACTTAGGTCTCGCTGCTCACAGCCAACAGGGCAGTGAAGACTGGTGTACCCAGGCCGGTGGCGGGGTCCCATCCGGCCACGGCATCAAAGCCAGCGCCGCTGATGGCGGGGCAGCCCGAGTTGGAACCGCTGGTAATGTCCGTCAAGGCGCTGCTCGCGTTGGTGTACAGCCAAGGGTTCAGGAACCCCAGTCCAGCCTTTCCGTTGGCCACTCTGTCGCTGTTGACGAGCTGGATGACACTGGCAAACGTGGGCGTGGCACAGCTGGTGCCGTCGACGAGCTCGCTGGAGCCGTCGACGACAATGACAAAGTCGGTCGCCTGCGCCGCGACATCGGGGTACGCGCGGCCCGAGGCGTTGAAGTACGAGGTGACCGAGTCGTGCGTGGTGTCGTCCGACAGCCACGCCTCGACGGCCGCCGTCTGGTAGCTGGGCTGGCCAAACAGCGACGAGAAGCCACCGCCCGAGTCGGTCCACGCGGCCTCGGGGCTCTGGCCCGTGGTGCCGCCCACGGTGGTGACCCAGGGGCACGAGGCCGGGAAGCTGACAGCAAAGCCCTTGGCGCCGGTGCTGGTGACGCAGTCGCCCAGGCCGCCGACGCCCGAGTCGCCAGAGGCCACGAGGATCGACACGCCGCGCGCGCCGAGCTGGGAGAAGAGGTCGCAGGCGTTGGTGGCGTAGTCGTCGGGCACGGTCGCCTCGTCGTCGCCGTACGAGATGGACAGCGTGTTGGGCAGGTCGGCGTCGTCGAGGTCGAGCATGTACTCGAGGAACTCGACGTAGGGCTCGTTGGTGTTGGTGCCGGAACCGACCCACTCGCCCAGCCCGCCGGTCGAGTAGTACGTCAGCGGGACGTCCTCGATGATGGCGCGAGCGTACTGGACGTCGAGGTCGGCCTCGTCGCCGGCTTCGGACGCCGTGGTGGGGCAGAGTCCGTCGTTGACTTCGACACAGGTGAAGGTCTCGCCCGTGTTGCCCTCCACGGCGTAGTCGGCCAAGAAGGTCTTGAGGTCAGACGGGATGGCGTATTGCTCGCTAGAGACATCACGGGACATGAGCGGACGTGCTGAGCAAGCAAGTGATTAGTGGGAAAACGATGGTTGCAAATGCACTCACAGGAAACCGGCAATGCCCATCAGACCGCTGCTGTAGGCCTTGGCGCCGGAGAAGGAGTACAGGTTGGCCAGGCAGGTCGGGTCAACGTATTTGTTGCAGCCAGTGACAGCGTCGACATCTGCTGCCGAGTAGCTCGCCTTGTCGAAAGCACGGATGCCCGAGATGGCAGACTTGTACGAGCGGAAGCCAAAGAAGGTGGTGGGCTGGACCATGTCGACGTGGCCCTTGAGAGCCGTCGGCAGACTGAACTCAAGAGTACGCAGCACAGTCTCGTCAGATTGGGCATTGTCTTTTTTTGTTTGTTGTTCAACAATGTCAGTCACCTGGTCCGGAAGAAACACTGGTAGAGATCTACCAGAAGAGCGACGGCTCTCTCTCTCTCTCTCTCTCTCTCTCTCTCTCACCAAAAAAAGAAAAAATTAAAAAAATTACTCACAATAAGTGCTGTACTCGGCATTCAACAGGCGCTCAACCTGCGCAACGCTGGCCTGGACAATAACCGAGTCGCCACGCTTCGAGTAGCTTGCCGCGCTCTGCAGACCCTCAGCGGCCAACCACTCCATGACCATGGCACCAGACTCGTCCTTGGGCGCAATGATGCCGTCAATGGCCTTTTGGCTCATGTGGGCACCGTACAGGCTGTGGCCGGGCGTGGCAATGTTGAGCGCCGTCTCGTGGAACTTGTCCATGTCCTGGTGGACGAGGTGCAGGCGGAGGCGGATGCTCGCCGCGTCCTTGTCGACGGAGCGCGACGTGTCGGCCACCCAGCCGCGAGGAGGCTCAGAAAGAGACTCGACAACGGCCTTGTTGGTGTACACGGCGGCGACGTCGTCCTGCTTGTTGTCGTTGCCCCATGTTGGGAAGCTGAGCGCGGTGGCGCTGAGTGCCAGGAGCACCGCGGCCCGCTGTAAAAGACCCATGCTGGGCTTGACCTTACTTTCTTTCTCGAGATGCAGAATCTCCAAGAAAAAAAGAAAAGAAAAGGATGGGATGGGAAGGGGGAAAGGGGAAAGGGAGAAGGAGAAGAGAAGGCGTCTCTATTTGTGCTCGAGCGTGTTCACCACCGTCTTTATATACACGCTGCCGACGATATATACATATACAGCCCCCGTTGCTGGACTGGCCCGAAGCACACCAGCACACCTGTAAACGACCAGCCTGCCTTTTGGGCCAGAAGGGGAAGGTTTGCCTATCTTTGCTCAAACAGTGGACTGGCTGGCAGTGACGGCATCGAGCTGAGAACGACACGAAGAGTCCCTTGCCAGCTGTCCATGGTTTCCCTCGGATCGGTAGGGGGTTTTGCCCATCAATCCGTGATTAGAAGCAGCAGTTGGCGAACGGGGCGTCTTGACCAGGGCACGATGGTGCCATGCAACAGGGTTCGGCACGGCGAGGCGGTTTTATGCAGCTGCCCGATATGGCAGCTCGTTGTACAAGAACTATGGGGCCCAGTTCCCAGACCCCAGCCGTGGTGATGTTGCCATTCAACGGGAAGGTCGCAATTGGAGGGTTCCGTTGTTTGCGTCTACATGGCAATACGGTGCTTCCATCCGAGGTCAGGTCGACGACGACGGCCCCCAAAGTGTTCTTGAGCGATGTTGCTGGTATATACGAGCACGCGCTCCGATGGGGCTGGCAGCAGGGAGCGCTGGGGAACAAACACACACTCTCTCTCTCTGGTGACGACAACGACATGGAGAGGGCGGGGGATTGCCGCGGCTCCTTGACGCCGAACAGGCATAGGCACGCACCACCCTCCGAATGCCGTCCGTACCCTGTGAATGCATATCGGCATCGATAAGGCCCCCCCCCCGGGACCCGCAAGAGGATTGTCAACGAGGCAAGTCGAATGTTTGGTTCGAGTGCTTGGTCGTACTCTGTGTAAACGAGAGAAGATCGTAGCCCACAATTGCAGGTCGTGAATGCCTTTATGCAGCTGTGTGTGTGTGTGTGTGTGTGTGTGTGTGTAAAGAGAGAGAGTGTGTAAATGTTTCATGATTAAGCATAGACTCACGGTATCAAAAGGGTTCCAAGGTGATGGGAGTCCAAAATAAGGTTGTTGTGCCATTGGCCTTTACTCTTTACTTGTACGATAGCCTTGTATTTCCCCATCGGCTGGTTCTTATTTTTGTTTGGTTTCTGGTCCCCAAGCAGGCCAGGCCAGGCCATGCTCTTGTGTGTCTGGTGGATTCTACTTTCGTCTTCACCCTGGGTTTCTATTGGTATGGTCTCTTCTCAGACGCATGTGTAACCTAGTCTACTGTGGCATTTCACGAAACTTGCTCGATTCTTTCAGATCAATGGATTGGAAAACAACAAAGGCGAAAAGCGTGGGACACATGGCAATCGGAACTGGTCATGACCCGAACTGAAGGGTAGAGCCATCCAAATGGTACCTGTTGCCGAAAGTCGTCATGGAAGGTTAAGCAGATTATACGGTTCCGCGTCTCTATGCGCGGGTACTGTCGTCCAGCCGTTCGAGGCTTGCATCGTCTACCCACCCTGGCCGTTGCCGTTGTTGAGATTGAAGATTAAAGATTGCCTAGTCTGAGCGGCGTGTGGAATTGGATGCTCGGACAGGAGGAGTGGGATATCGGTGAAGGCGAGGTGATAATGTTGCCAAATGCATTTCTGATCGTGAGAGGCGCAGGCAATTGAGTTTGTCCTCTCTTGTACCACGGCCCGTATTTTCGCGGTCCAAGTACAGCGGGCTGTAGACCGAGTGTTTCTTTTTTGCTTTGACGGGACGAAACCATGATCCTGAGCCAGACTACCGCTAGCCACATCAACGACCAAGCAAGGCATATCCAAAACTGACAGCGAGCAGAGAACCATATCATATCAGCCGCTCGCTTCGTCTGCGTGTCAAAAGGGCCTCAATGTGACATATATTTACACGTCAGCAGTGCAGCTCAGCCTTGAAAGCGAGACCCATCCGGTACGAAGCGAGGCACAAAGCGAGACGATACATCTACATGTTGATAAAGATGAGTGACATGGAGCTCCTCGTCCTGAGGAAGGGAGGAAAAAGAAGAAAGACAGCAAAAAAAAAGTAAGAAAAAGAAAAGAAGCCACAGAAACGTTTGGGAGACAGCACTTGAGAGAAATCAGGAGAAAAACTATGCGGTCCAATACGTTGAGCAGAGTCTGGTCGGCGCATGTGCGCAAAACGTCTGTATACACAATCCTACAAAGGCATTTGTTTTTACGAATACATGCTAAAACGGCAGTGTCAACGAGTTCGAGCCTTCAAGTGCCTCGAACCAGACAACAGCGCTCATGACCTGCGCGCCCAAGCAACGGTTATGACCGTCCATCCCCTCGTGGTCGGATCTGACCTCGCCTCGCCCTCGTACTTGTATCTACGCACCCACCGACCATGCCCAAACCACCTGTCCTACGCCGCAGCACTCAAATCCCCTAATTCCTCAGGCCATGTCCAAAGACAATACGATAGCCTGTCTTCTCAATCCACCTTCCTGCAGTCATCCATCCATTCACAAAACACACACATACACACACATATATATATATACACGACCACCCCTGGCTCGCGCGGGGAACGTTACATGGCGGCGTCGGATGGCCCCAAGGAAAGCGCTTGAGGAAAAGCCCTTGGGGTTCTCTTCCCGTGGTTGTTGACGGCCTTGCTATCTGGCAATAAAAGTGATCTTCCCAAGTGCCACCACAAAATGTCCTATTGAACGCCTTCAACCTATGCAGCTGTTCCACAGACCACAACTTCCATTCGTACCCGGGGAAAAAAGAAGGCATCGCGGAAATAAAGCACCATCTGAATCAAGTCAGCCTCCAAGTGCTGATATCCAAGACAATCAAAAGAAAAAAAAAAAACCCCCTCAGGAGTGAGACGTCCTTTTTGGGCAGCCAGCCAATAATGAGGTCTGTGCTTGTTTGCTTGCTTTGCCTGTTGGCTTTGGTGTCTGATGTGCCTATACGGGCAAAATGTTCGGAAAAGGACTCATGCGGCTGGTGGTGGGCGGGTTTTACGTGTGTAGTTGTTGCTTGGGCTTCATTGGCAGTTTTATTTCGTATCGACGATTCTGATACAGTTTGCTTGCATATCTGGGTTTCCACGTATCTAGGGATGCAATTGGTGACTTTTTGGTGTCCATGCCATCGACATCGACACGGTTGCTCAACCCCATCAGCGGAACCACCACAGTCTTACCACCACAATCGCAGTGGGAACAGAGACCAGAAATGCATCTTTCATCCATCATCATTCGCCAGTCGTGTCTTCTCCCATGACGCGGATCCCTCAACCGTATTCGACACGAGGTGAATGAATACCATGGACCCCGAGCGAGCCTCCACAGCCATTGTCCTGAATTCAGCCTCTGCACCTCTGTGGCTGACTGTCACGTTCCCTTGTTTGATATTCACCAGCAAAACGTCAAGGTATACATACACGTACCTGCTCACCTGTTTTACCGCTGCGTTTTGACGGAGGACAAAAAAGCGCCGAGCTGAGGTCTGCAACCGGTCCTGGCTGGCATTCTGAACAGCCAAAGACCTCCAAAAGTAAGAGGGATGTTCGGACAGTACAATGAATCCTGAGAGAGAAAGACAGGACAGTACGGTCGCCAGTTGAGACGCGCAGCTCAAGTGCCTAGACACAGTTAGTGACGGTTGGATAATTTTGTACATCTCCATTCCAATCTTATCTTGTGTAACCCCCCATCCAACAGCGTCGCGCAGCATCGTTCCTCAAGGCCACCCAGCAGTAATCCTTCGCATCGTCTGCTACCTCTCCAACCTCAAGGGTACAGTGCCATCTTCGAGGATCTCTCGACAACAATGACCGCCACCCGAGCCAGCTCGAATGCCAGTGTTACATTACATCCGGCCCAGGTCCAGCCCGCAGGGCCACAAGCATCACACCTGTTTCCAGCCCTCTCGCAAGCCCAAATGATACGTGCCCGGCGCACAGCCAAACAGAATCAAACGCCTGACTTTGTGGTTTTTGCCCTGATGTACAACCTACACGCAAGGCAATACTCACCTATCGACAGCAACCCCGCACCTCACTTCCTTCTACGTTCAAGCCACCCACACGGGCTGTCTGTCCAATCCCAGTGCAGACCTTGCAAGACTGCCGTATGCAGGCTGACTGCTTTTCTTATCATAAGACCATGAGACCGACACCACACACGTCCTTTAAACGAGGTCGTGTTGAACTTCAGATTGTCAAATGTGCTGCTGCTCCTCAATTCATAATTCCAGCTGAGGATCCTGCCACGTTGACTTGGTCTCAAATAGCAAACATCACTTTTCAGGGACAACACAGATAGAAACTCGCTCAAGACGCATCGCCCGACAACGAGAACTCGTGGCCAGCCACTCAAAGAAACCTGCTCAGAGCCGAGCACACTCCACGAAAATGGCAGAACCCAAAGTCAACGAGACGCGAGTCGATGCCGAGCCTCGGCGAGAGCCCTCCATCGACACCAGTGCTGGAGCCACGGCGCCCGAAACGTATGATATGACGGCTTCCCCTGTCCACGAAGGGCCCATCGCACGCCCTGCTGGGTGGATGTACCGGGGATTCAAGATTGGCAAATCAGAAATCTGGTATGCGTCGCCCAAGTTCCAGCTGTTTATGGTTGCCATGGTGTGTTTCCTGTGCCCCGGCATGTTCAACGCCATCATCGGCATAGGAGGCGGCGGACAGCTGTCGACGCTGGCCTCGGACGACGCAAACACGGCCCTCTACTCGACTTTTGCCGTTGTCGGCTTCTTTGCCGGAACATTTGCCAACCGCCTGGGTATCAAGCTGACCATGTCGCTTGGCGGGCTGGGCTACTGCATCTACGCAGCCTCCTTTCTCTCTTACAACCACACGCAGAACCTCGGCTTCGTTGTCTTTGCAGGTGCTTTCCTGGGCGTCTGCGCTGGCCTGCTATGGACCGGCCAGGGCGCCATCATGATGTCGTACCCGCCCGAGGAATACAAGGGCCGTTATATCTCCTGGTTCTGGATCATCTTCAACTTGGGCGCGGTCGTGGGCGCGCTGATTCCCCTGGGCCAGGACGTCAACAACCACACAGGCCCCGTGACGGACGGAACGTACGCTGCATTCATCGTGCTGATGCTGCTCGGCGCCACCCTTGCTCTATTTTTGTGCAACGCCGACAGGGTGCAGCGCGAAGACGGATCGCACGTGATCTTGATGAAGAATCCGTCATGGCAAAGCGAGTTCCGCGGCCTGTGGGAGACCCTCCTCCAGGACCCGTGGATTGTGCTGCTCTTCCCCATGTTCTTTGCCAGCAACGTGTTTTACACGTACCAGACCAACGACATGAATGCCGGCATGTTCAACACGCGCACGCGCACGCTCAACAACGTGCTGTACTGGTTGTCGCAGATCTTTGGGGCCGTGCTGTTTGGCTATGCGCTCGACTACAAGGGAGTTCGTCGCAGCATGCGCGCAAAAATCGCCCTTGTGACCTTGGTGGCGTTGACCTTTGTCATCTGGGGTGGTGGTTGGGCCTGGCAGCGGCAGCGGCCAACGCGCGAGCAGACTTCGGCCAAGACGTTTGTTGGCATCGACTGGTCCGATGGCGGAGGCAGATACATTGCGCCCATGTTCCTGTACATCTTTTTCGGCTTCTTCGATGCGTGTTGGCAGACGAGCATTTACTGGTATGTTGACAAGCCGAGACGATCCATGCTGGGTGCGACTTGAACACTGACTCTGGCAACCATCACAGGTACATGGGTGCCCTTTCCAACAACTCTCGCAAGGCTGCCAACCTGGCTGGCTTCTACAAGGGGTTGCAATCGGCTGGCGCAGCCATCTTCTGGCGGGTGGATGCCCTGGGCACACCGTACAACACCATCTATGGAGCGACGTGGGGTTTGCTGGCTGGCGCGTTGATCATTGCTGCGCCCATCATCTGGCTGCGCATCCAGGACACGGTGCCGCTCGAAGAGGATCTCAAGTTCACCGACGAGACGGTCGAGGACGTCGTGGCGGCAGAGGTTCTGGCGGAGAAGCGAGCCGTGGTATAAGTCGATGGCCGGCAGCTGTTGTCTTGCTCTGCCAAACAAGTCGAAACAGCAGATTGGTGTTCTTCTGGCGTCTCGAGCGTGGCGAGAGAGGATGCTGAGCAGAAGGGTCAGTATCCCCCTCTTTGGATCTTTGAAGCTCAGCTGAGGAAGGATGAGGCAAGGACATGATACCACAAACAGACAAGCATGTAGTCTCTGGTGCAGTCGTTCTAGCTCTCGTGAGTCTTGCTGCAATGCTGCCTCAAGTGAAGCCATGTTGTGGATGGAAACGACAGACTCGGCATCCGCCAATGTCGCGAAAAGCGCGAGCCTCCGAGAGCGGGCTTGCGCGCATTGTGTGCCCCTGGCTGTTGAGTTTCACAGCACGTACATGCTTCGTATCAAGTGCTGGTGGGAATGGCAGCCGCCAAGACACAGATCGACTCATGGCCACAGTAGCGAAGTCCGGCTGGCGATGCTAGGGAGTGCAGGTGGTGCGAGTGGTGATGCTAGTCTTGGTGCAAGAAAGGCGTGTTTGCCGAGGGTTTGGCAGCGAGGCCACGGACGAACGGGCAGCAGCCATGCGACGGCAAGGTGGGGCTTGCGGTACCCAAGTATTGAAGTACCAAAGTACCCAGGTATCCGAGGTACCCAAGTACATGTTCATCCCCAGGTTGGTGGAGGGGACACTCAACAGCCCTCATGAGGACACTTGGTTGACGTTGGACTTGGAAACTGAGCATATCCTCCTAGGCGAGACACAAGAGAGAGCCAGCTGCACGATGGAGACTTGTTGCGAATATCTGAACGCAGACAACAAAGAAACCACCACGATAGTCCAATATCAGAATGGTTGCATGTACATAGTCGCAGCCCCTCGCTGGCGCTGCAGACGTCATAAATCTCCGCGCTGGGCTAGCACTGCCAGGGGCTGTCAGTGCTCCACAAGCCACTGAGCCCCGCTGCACCGCCAGTGCTCCAGCGGCTGCATCCACTGAAGAAGCCCTGGAGCAGCGAACAATGCAGCACCGCATCGCCATCCGTGCGGCCGTCATGTAGACGGCCTTCTCGGGCCTGACAGCAACGCCCCAGTTATTGTTTATATAATATATCCACGAGGATCGTGGACGGAGCCCACCTTCTCTCCTATTACGGACTCTGTTGCTTTGCTTCCGTTGCTCACCTTTTCTGCCTCTTGCGGCAATCCTTGGCGACTCTCTTTCTGATCTTCATTCCCGTCCACCATCAGCCGCCCTGCGACACTCGATCGAGCAGCCTCGCGCCTGGCTCGCAGACCAAACCCAGACCACTCAGCCTGCTCCCAAGGCTGCGGACAAGACGATGGCGTCCCCTGTGGCTTCAGCAGCCTTGAAGGCGCGCGTGCGCCGGCCCTCGATGCTCAAGAAGCTGTGCCAGCCCCAGGACCTGCTCCACCACTTTCCCAATGGCTCCTACATTGGCTGGAGTGGCTTCACAGGCGTGGGCTACCCGAAGTGAGTCTTTGCCATCTTGGGCCTTTCCGAGCTGGGCGTGGCGTGCAAGGCTGACCGCGGACCCCTCGTCAACACAGGAAAATGCCCACCTTCCTGGCCGACCACGTCGAGAAGAACGGCCTCCAGGGCCAGCTGAAGTACACACTCTTTGTCGGCGCATCCTCGGGCGCCGAGACAGAAAACAGATGGGCAGGGCTGGACATGATTGAGAGGAGAAGTCCTCACCAGGTCGGCAAGGCCATCTCCAAGGGCATCAACGAGGGCCGCATCAAGTTCTTTGACAAGCATCTGTCCATGTTCCCCGTCGATTTGGTATACGTACGTGCTGCCCTCGTGCAACAAGTCAGCAGACTGCGAGAATAAGGACTAAGACGCTATGCAACAGGGCTTTTATACCAAGGACAGACCAAGCAACAAGCTCGATGTGGTGGTGGTTGAGGCGACGGCTATCAAGGAGGACGGCAGCATCGTGCCAGGCGCGTCCGTTGGCGCCACGCCAGAGCTCGTCCAGCTCGCCGACAAAATCATCATCGAGGTCAACACGTCCATCCCCAGCTTCGAGGGCCTGCATGACATCACAATGACGGACCTGCCGCCGCGCCGCAAGCCCTACCTCATCATGGGTGTCGAGGACCGCATTGGAACGACCTCCATCCCCATCGACCCTGAAAAGGTTGTCGGTGTCCTGCATTCCGACTACCCTGACCAGACCGCTCCCAACACCGCCGCGGACGCCAGCTCGAAAGCAATTGCCGAACACATCATTGAGTTCTGGGAGCACGAAGTCAGCCGGGGCCGTCTGCCCGACAACCTGCTGCCCATCCAGTCTGGCATTGGCAACATTGCCAATGCCGTCATTGGCGGGCTGGCTGGCTCCAAGTTCCAGAATCTGACCGTCTGGACCGAGGTCATCCAGGATACCTTCCTGGACTTGTTCGATTCCGGCAAGCTCGAGTTTGCCACGGCCACTTCGGTGCGTTTCTCGCCTGATGGCTTCAAGCGCTTCTACGACAACTGGGAGCATTACCACAACAAGCTGCTGCTGCGTTCCCAACAGGTCTCCAACTCTCCCGAGATCATCCGTCGTCTGGGTGTCATTGGCATGAACACGCCCGTGGAGGTCGACATTTACGCTCACGCTAACAGCACCTGTGTCATGGGCAGCCGCATGCTCAACGGCCTGGGCGGCTCTGCTGATTTCCTGCGGTCGTCCAAGTACAGCATCATGCACACCCCCTCTACTCGCCCCAGCAAGACAGACCCTCACGGCGTTTCTTGCATTGTGCCCATGTGTACGCACATTGACCAGACGGAGCACGACTTGGACGTTGTGGTGACCGAGTGCGGCCTGGCCGATGTGCGGGGACTGAGCCCAAGGGAGAGGGCTAGAGTCATTATCAACAAGTGTGCGCACGATGTCTACAAGCCGATCCTGACCGAGTACTTTGAGAAGGCCGAGTTTGAGTGTCTGCGCAAGGGCATGGGCCACCAACCGCACCTGCTCTGGAACAGCTTCGACATGCACAAGGCCCTGGTGGAGAAGGGCAGCATGGCCAAGGTTGAGTGGAAGTGAGCGCTGGCCTGTTCGCTACCAAGACTTGGTGGGTAAGTGATACGAGGCGGTGCCGTCTCCAGGGAGCTGCTCCTTCGTTGGACTGGCTGCTGGGATCCTTGCTCATGCATAAAAGGCCCAACTCAATTCGACTTTGAGCAGGCAGCTGATACTTGCCAGGCCGTACGATGTATAAGTCGGATCTTGAAGATATATAAGGCCGTACCTTGGACACCAAGTGCATTTGAGTGGACCGATACTACAACAGAAACAGAAAAAGAAATATATAAAAAATCAATTGCATCCCGATAAAACCAGTCCTTAGGGTCCAACAAGCAAAATTCAACTTGAAACTCTACTAGACACTAATATGAATATAGATATATGACAAGCGATCGACAGCCGCTAATCAGGTGATAGCTACCGAAGCCCGTCCGCAAACAGCATCACGCACGGAGCCCAAGCAGGAATGGACTTATCGAGTTCCATGGTTTGTTTACTTGCACGGCTGAACTTGATGCATGGCAGGGACGCCCTCTCTTGATCCTATGTGATAGCCCTCAGCGATCCAAGACCGGAATATCAACTGGAGCCATGAGGTCGTCATCGATTTATCCGGCAAAGAGCTCGAGAGGCAGGTTTGCCAAGATAGACGTGTTGAGCTTTGAATGAGGAAATGGAAGGCGGGGGAAAAAAAATGGGCAAGATCACAAGCTGGCGCAATTCTCATCCAGTTGAGCAGCTACCCATTATAAAGACTGAGCCGCATCAGTCACCGCTTCAATTATCCTCTTTATTTCTTACCTTCCATTTGCTCCTTTTCTGGCGCGTTTCGGCAGCCACTCGTTGTTCCCTACTGCTTGAGCGAAGCCAATATCTATCTCATCGCTCTTTGTTTGCAAATCCACCAAGACCAAGAAGAAAAAGGAGGGAAAAAAGGATTGCGAACACAAAAATACGATAAAGAGAACTTAATCATAATAAATCATGGCTTTCACACTCTACCACCACTCATCTCCTCACAGCACGGCGAGGGAGCAGTCCCCTTCGCCCCTCCGTTCAGCGGCAGCAGCAGCAGCAGGAGGAGGAGGGGTCGGCTTCTCGCGATGCAGCCGCCGCAGCACATGTACCAGAATCACTTTGCACATGTGCGTGCTCGTCTGTGGCTTCTTCACGATAGCGTGTACCGTCGGCCTGGTTATCTATTTGGCGTGGCTTCATGCCAACCCGCTCCGAGCCGAGATTCACACTCGGAGCCAGCGGCCCGTTCTTATTCACGATGGCGAGGACCAGTCTGTGAACTCTCCTTCTCCTCACTGGAACTCGCTCTGGCAAGGCCAGCACAAGGCACGGCTCCATGCTCAGCAGGATGACAACCAGCAGTTGCAGGATGATGGTGACGACGCGCAGCTCATCATGCACCGGGACGCCGAGATGGACCAGCCAGCGGGTGAGGCGGATCACCGCCACCACCTGCAGAACACCAACAGCAATCCTCAACGCCTTCACATGCGCCGGCAGTTGAAGGTTCCCGACACTGACGACATGGTTACTACATTTGCTGCTGAGTCCGAGCATGTATCTACTGCCACCGCCGCCGCCGCTGCTGGTGGTGCTCCTCTTCCTACCAAGAGCATATCCACCATCCCCAGCAACTGGAAGCCGCCTGGCGGCATCAGCTGGGCTACCAGCCAGCGGGATGCCGTGGCTGGTGGATATGAGAGCAGCGCAAGCACAAGTACCAACGTCTCATCTCCAAAGACCACTATTCCTTCGTCATCGTCGTCGTCGTCGTCGTCAGGAGGGACGAGGACTGTTTCGACTCCGCCTAATATGGAGACGTTCCCTACCATCATAGATGGCGTGGCCCTGTCGACTTTGCGCACGAGGACTAGCACGCTCTACGCTGTCCATGGTGGCAATCTTGTGCATGGGCGATCTGTTGACGGTGATGACGATGACGATGAGGAATCTTTAAGTGAAACGACTGGGACAGCTGCCACGACGACGGTACATTTTACCGAGTTTTCAGACACGACTGGGGTGGCTGCTACGACGACAGTCCACTTCATGGAGTTTCCAGACACGACTGGAATGGCTGCTACGACAACGGCTTTCTGAAGCTCCTTGGGCCAGGATCGCGGCGACTGAGGAGCAGTTTGCGCTGGCTGATTACATGGGTCTGTCTGATCTTGCATTTTCGCATGTAATGGAGGTCATGAAAAATGCAAAGATAGAATGTGGAATGAATTCTCGTCTCGTCACTGTGCAGCGTTCTTTCAAACATATTGACCGTTTTGCAATCCTTTTTTTTATTATTAAAAAATAGAAAATGGAAAAAGGGAAGAGAGTATGGCTAGAGATCGCACTCTTGGTAATTTGTGATACTTCCAGTAAACAGTCCTTGCAAATAAATAATTATGCCAATGTTTTTGAAAGAAGCTGAGACGTTGCCCCACAGTCTTGGGAATAACTTCAAGCAAGGCTAAGGTGGGCCCTGGTCTGTGCAGTGGATAAGCTTAAGTAATCCACTCGCAGTGCATCTATCCGGGTACCAATCTTTTGAATCTTCCTCCATGAAGTACAGCAAGTGAACGTGTACTACTTTATCGATCTTGATGCTCCTACTTGCCAGCAAGATTCCTCGATTCTTTTGAGTGCTGAAAGCGGGTCATGCTGGATCAAAAACTGAAGCTCAGATACCACGCTACTGACTGTCTTTTGGTGCTCAGGCTGGCACTGCCAGCACCTGGCCTCGAGGGCCCAGAACCTGAAGCTGCAGGTGCTGGGGATTACTGGGTGATTGAGTGGGGCAGCAAATGTCACTTCCAGGTCTGAAAATTCAAACCCTGTGACAGCCCAGGCCCGGTGAGTGAGCGTCTTTAGTGGCTTCATTGTCTTTGGAGGATGCTAGCCGGCATCCCGTAGCACAGTCGGGCTCAGCACAGGCCACCCCCAGCAGTCACAGCGCCCAGCCCCCCTGCAACCCCCCCCCAAGCAACCAGTACCCAGCAAAAGCTGGCAGCCAGCGCAAAGAAAGTTGCAACCTGCAATTTGCGTCGCCAGGAGTGCCAGCCAAAACCTTCCTCCCTCCTCCATCTCCCACCAGAGCCAGCACACACCACCCCACGGCCAGCTCGCCTCTCTGCAGCTCTTCCAGGACGTTCACCTGGCTCGCATCTGCGCTTCATTTCTCTGTTTCCGGTGGCTTGTGCCCTTGCATCCTTGCTGCCTGTGCTCTTCGACCCAATTGGCACCAGCTGCCCTTCCTCAGCCATCCAGTACGCGACTCGTTGCGACAGCATCAACAGCCTCCCTCTGCTGCCCAGTTGGCAGCGCCTGGCCTCGTGCAGCACTCTTGGCCTGCTCCAGTAGCGTCTAGACAACCCAGCGCTTTGCTGAGACAGCCGTCAGTGTGCAGAGCCTGCAGGACCGAGGCATCTCTGACCCGGAGAAGCCCCTCGCACAGCAAGCACGCGCAGAGCGACAGTTGCCGCCTCAAACCCCCTCTTGTCCTCGACTGAGCCTACAAAAACAATACAAAGAAGGATCAAAGTCAATCAAGATGGCCGGTGCAACGCCAGACATCCAGCAGATCCTGGAGCAGCTGCGTGGTAAGTGTTCTCCAACTGCTTCCGATTCCCCCATTGTGACTCCATCTTTTTCAAGATCACCTGAGCAGCAGCAGCAGCAGCATCATCATGATGGCAATCAGCTCATTGTCATCATATACTGTCTGCCTCAACATTGACTGACTTGAAACCACCGTCCAACAGCTACCCAGCAGCGTCCTGCCACGACTACCCCCTCTCAAGGCCAGCCAGGTCTTCCTGCTCCCTCTTACCCAGCGCAGGCTGGCTATGCGATGCCTGCCCAGGCTAATGCGCCTCCGCCAGGCGCCAGCTATCCGCCTCCCGCCCAATACGGCTATCCCCAGCCCTCGTCCAGCGGCACCGTCGATCTGAGCGCCATCAAGCCTGTCACCTCTGGCACCGTCAGCCTGCAAGATGCCATTGCCAAGGCCAAGGCCGTGGCGGCTGCCAACAACCTCGCGCCCTATGAGCGTGCTCCCGTCTACGGCGGAGCCGACAGCCATGCCGGCGACAACCGCGACTGGCAACGATCTCGGTCGCGCTCGCCTCGGCGTGACAACTACCGCGAACCGAATCCATACAGAGATGAGCGTCGCGACGACCGCCCTGCTCGCGACTATGGTCACCATGCGCGCGATCGCTCCTACTCGCCTGGCCCCCGGGGCCGCCAAGGTGGCGGCGCCTTCTCCCCACGTGGTTCCAACAGCGCGCGACAGCGCTCGCCTCTGCGCGGTGACGACGACAATGCAGCCGAGACAATGGAGATTGAGGCGAGTCTGGTGGGGCTCATCATTGGTCGGCAGGGCGAGAACCTCCGACGCGTCGAGGGAGAGACAAAGTGCAGGGTTCAGTTTCTGCCACCCAACAGCAGCGACGACAAGTTCCGCCAGTGCAAGATCACAGGTCCACGTGCTCGTCGGGCAGAGGCACGCAACGCCATCAACCGCATCATTGAAGACAGTGGCATGGGTGCCATTGCTCGCGCCGGCCTCGACCGCGGCGGTCCTCGGCCTCCACCGCCAGTTGTTGATCGCGGCGGCGTCGCCAACCTGAAGGAAGGAGAGGACTGCTTGCAGATTATGGTCCCTGATAGAACCGTGGGTCTCATCATCGGCCGTGGCGGTGAGACCATTAGAGATTTGCAGGAGCGCAGTGGGTGCCACGTCAATATCGTCGGCGAGTCCAAGAGTGTCAATGGACTCCGTCCTGTCAACTTGATTGGTCCCTATGCTGCTGCCGCACAGGCCAAGGAGATGATTATGGAGATTGTTGATTCGGATAGCAGGGCTAACGGCGCTGCTGGTCCCCCGGCCCGTGGACCTCGCGACAATATGCATGAGAAGACCCAGGATGCCATCTTTGTGCCCAACGAAGCAGTCGGCATGATCATTGGCAAGGGTGGTGAGACGATTCGTGAGATGCAAAACACTACGGGTTGCAAAATCAACGTGTCGCAGCAGCCGCAGCCCGGCCAGAGCGACCGCGAGATCGAGCTCGTGGGCTCGCGCGACGCCATTGAAAGAGCCAAGCAGGCCATTGAGGACAAGGTGGAGGCAGTGGTAAGTCTGGCACACATGCGCAAACGCTGGACCAAGAAGGCAATACTAACTCGGCGTCACAGAAACAAAAGAGTAACGGTGGTGGAGGTGGAGGAGGAGGAGGCCGCGGTGGTGGCGGCGGTGGACGTGGCCACCATCGCGATTATGACAATCCCAGCTACGGCCAGTCTTCTAACAACCAGCACGCAGGAAACCAAGGCGTGCCTGCAGCCCAAGCCCCCGCAGTCGCCGATGGCCAGCCTGATCCCTATGCAGCTTGTAAGCACCCTTTGGCTTCCCATGCTATTTCTTTGTTGGTTTCCCTACGGATCGATACTAACGCCTTGCTCACAGATGGTGGTTACCAAAACTACCTGGCCCTTTGGTACCAGTCTTATGCTCAGAATGCTGCTGGTGCTGCTGGTCAGGGTGATGCTACCAAGCCTCCTGGCACTTCGTAGTCTGTCCTGTGTGAGCCTCGAGACGTCGAGCCTGCTGCGTGAATGACTGCTGTTCATAACTCAGCTTGGCACGCTATTCTGCACAACGCAAGCACGCACGCACGCACGCACACACGCACGCAGACACACGCACTTGCGCGTTGCAGCCCCCTTTCTACTGACTGACATGGCTTGGCGACTGTCAGCCTCTGCGCACCATGATGAAGCTGTTCTATGCTAGGTTCACCAGCTGTTTTGAGCCTGTTTCTGGCCACAACTCCATCACCCACCCGACTTTGACCGCCAAATGACTGTATGAGTACACATACCTCTTTTTTCCCTTTTTTTTTTTTTCTTCCCTTCTGCCAACGTACCGCACCAAGCAACGCTCCATCCATGGCCACGTGCGGCCTTCTCATGACCTGGCACCTTTTCTGCAAGAACGTGTCTTGCTCAAGAATCTTGCTCAAGAATCTTGCCTCCTCATTCTTCTTGTCGACCACATGCAAGCCACAAGCAGCATTGTTTATGAAGGCGCGATGAGGGTAGCATAAGGCCTGCGTCTCTCTGTCTGGGACATGATTCTGGTCGTAGTCACCTTGACTTGGTCTTGTCTGCTCGATTGTATGGGCCCATTGCGCCGACCATGCTGAAAAGAATCATCCAAAGATGCTCACGCTTGTTCTGAACGTCCGCTCGGTTTTCTCCGCCAACTCGAAAAGAAGGACCAAAAGGTAGTCGGCAAACAAGATGCTTTGCCACAAGGCTGATCGTCTGTTTGGATCTGGCTTTGGCAACCGCAATCTGTGCAGTGCTCCAGAATGTCCTCCCTACTGGAACCATCATCGTCAACTGTGCTTGCAAACTGAGGTTCATGCAAGCTACTGCAGTTGATTCTCATGAGCCATTGCACCGCTGAATCCAGTTCTTGATCGCGCGGATCCTGTCCATCACGGGGAAGCTTCAAGCTCGTCACAGCGAAAGGACACATGTCCTTGACAACCATCTGACGGCTGCGCTGCATATCTTGCTGATATGCTGGTCTCTTGTCCGCTACTTCTGGCAGGTTTCCCTGCCCACCACTTTGCAGTCTTGCGCGGCAACAGCGATCTCGTGTTTCCTCTCTTTTCGCCTCTTCATGTCTGTGGAGCAAGAGGTTCGCTCTCTTGACGGGTGAGTATACATATTGCCACGGGAGTGGCGAGGGAGATTTAGTAATGGGGGGGGCTTTTGCTGCGATTATGCTAGGATACCTAACCATTCGCGTGTGTTTGGGGCCCTTGGGTTCTTCCTCGTACTTATTGCAGCGTAAGGAAGGGCTCAAATTCGGTGTGGAATGATTGAGAAGGCGGGATTTTTTTCTATGCTTGGGCTGTAGGCTTGAGCAAGGCGCAAAAAGGAAAAGAGAACAGAAGCAAAATAAGCATAGTGACTGATGAGTGCAGGTCTTGTTTTAATGTTATGATGAGAATTGGTCAACTGTCGTGTACCGTACTCGGACTGTGGTTGTTTGGGAGTCGTGTGATGGTTGGTGGGTTTCTAGGTGATTTGACTGACAAACCTGAACGAACATGTGCGCAGTATTGCGCTCTCGGGACTATCTCCCGGCCCCCTCACCCCCAAGTTAAGCTTAGTTCTGATCCTACTGGGAGCTGGTAGTTCTCAGTGGATGATCTGGACGATCGACTCTTGTTGATAGGACTAGGGAACTAACAAGACTGCAGATGATCGACGGCGACCAAGTCCCAACACAGGAACAGGCACGAGGACGGCAGACCATCCTCTTCCCTGTTTGAAGGATAAAGTATGCTTGAGGATGGGTCCGCCCTAGTGCAGTACCTGCAGAACAGCATTATACTGGCCTTGGATTGGCCTATCAAAAGCCTGGTGTTGTAGCACGAGGCCCAGCCGTGGACCATTGCTGGTCGACACAGCATATGCGCTGTGGGGATTCCTTTTTCTCTGCGCACGTGTGAACGATAGATATGGAAATGGCTGGCAGCCATGTTTATAACGGATCGACCTGGTCTGCCATGCAGCTGCATCTTATTTGGTTTTCCTTGCGCCGTTGAGATGCAAGGGACACTCGTTCATTGTATCTTGTCGTCCTGCAAGCTCTCTTTTCCCGCCTGCACAATAACGTTTGCTTAGTGCGCACGCCACCCCGCCGTCTTTTCGATATTCACAGACTCTGGACCAAGTAGTGAGTACTTGCTTCCCTTGCTTGGACACAACAGCTCAGCCTTGCTCTGTGCTGCTGCTCCAACTGTCACTTAGTCCCAAACTTTGACTTGTCCCCCTCCCGACTTTGCCCCCTCCTTGGGCCCTTTTGGCTGCGTTCCCGCGTCCCGCGTTTGCTGCGTTGCTCTCTCCAATCGGCGAGCCAGTATCACCCGGCCGATGTCATTCTGTTGACACGGGGGAAAAAGGTTATTGGTTGTGGGAACTAACAAGTGCCCTTACTCGACGCCAATGGCATCATTGGCACGCGTCCTAACTTGACTCGATTGAACACCAGCTCCTTGCCTCGACACGGCTCACTCACTCACTCGCGCGCTCGCTTCCATTGAAACAACAAAACACTTGCTCTGGACCCTGGAGATCTCTCATATATCGCATCACCACGCCACGCCACGCCGCTTACTGGCTTATGCACTCGTCGCTGAAGGTGCAGTTTGAGGAGGGAGTGAATGATGGCTTCTCCATTGTCCAAGGAGGCAGCGCCGAATGCTGCTGTTCCAGGCTCACGCGAGCACACTCGGGATCCCGAGAAGCGGGCTGTGGCGGACGGTGAGGACACGCCTGCGTATGAGGACGAGGCGAGCGCTGGCGATGTATCAGGCGTGCTGGACGAGACCTTGTCGATGGGCAGCGAGGAGGATATCCTGGCGCGGCAGGATCTGGACCCGGTCTTGAATGTCAAGATGCATCTTGTGAACAATGTGAGTACTTATCGGTGTCAACCTGGCTGCTCAACGGGCGTTGGACTGTGTTGTGTTTGAAATTTGAGAACTTTGCTAAAAGGACTAATTGGATTTGTGAGAGCAGGCTATTGATGAGATTGGCTGGACGAGATACCATTGGAAGTTGTTCTTCTTGAATGGCTTTGGGTGAGTAATTCCTATGTCTTTCTCATGCTTTTTATTTACGGTACCCTGCCCTTTCTTCCCTCGCCTCGTCCTTCACTCACGGAAGCGTTCCTCATGACTACTGTCCCCACAACGAATATCAAGACGTTACCGCTGACACTGAATCTAGCTACGCAGTCGACTCGCTCCTCCTGCTGCTCCAGTCCATCGTTGCCTCGCAGGCGTACATGGAGTTTGGCAGCCACGGATACAGCCGCGCGCTCACGATTGCCGTGTACGTGGGTATGCTCACGGGTGCTCTCTTTTGGGGCCTGTCGGCGGACGTAATAGGCAGAAGGTTTGCGTTCAACGTCTCGCTATTCGTCTGCTCTGCGGCGACGATTGTGGCTGGGGCCATGCCGAGCTGGCCTTCGTTGGGGCTCTTTGTTGCGTTGCTGGGATTTGGTGGTGGTGGGAATTGTGAGTTTTGGTTCCTTGCTTGCCACTTCTTTTTTTCTTTTTTTTCTTCTCCTTTTTTCTCGCGAGAATGAGCTGGCATCGAAGGATGACGAGCACGCACAGTGGTTCTGCAACGTATTTCTGACCAGTCATGAGCGGAAGCACAAGATGCCTGCGAGCGATGAGGGAGCTGGTTTGCTAACCCGAGACACGGCTTCTCAGTGATCCTCGACACGACAGTGTTTCTCGAATATCTGCCTGGCAATAAGCAATGGGTCTTGACGGCCATGGCGTGCTGGTGGGGGTTTGGCCAGGCTATTGTTGGGTTCATTGCGTGGGGATTCATGGGTGAGTTCTCGTGACAGACAGTCCCATCAACAAGACGACACGATGTGATTTGGTGAGGCTGACCTAGTATTCCTACAGCACCGGCCAAGTGGAATTGCTCCTCCACCGAAACATGCACGCGTGAGAACAACATGGGCTGGAGGTGTAAGTCTTGCCCCCCCCCCCCGGCCGAGTCGATATGATGGCCATATGATCGACATCACTAAGAAGCAATACCAAAGACACAATGTTCACGGCTGGTACGCTCGTCTTTGCCATGTCGGTAGCCCGCATAACGGTGATTCGACTCAAGGAAACTCCCAAGTACCTGCTGGGAGCAGGCGACGACGCTCAACTTGTCGAGACCCTGCAGGCCATTGCGGGTCGGTACAACAGGCCGTGCTCGCTGACCCTGGAGAAGCTCGAAGGGTGTGGTGTTGTGCGAGGAACACACAGCAAGAGCCGTTTCTCGTTCAGCGAGACGCTCATTCATTTTCGCGGCTTGCTGGCCACCCGTCAAATGGTTGTGTCGACCATTTTGATCTGGCTGTCGTGGGCGCTGATAGGACTGGCGTATCCGCTCTTTTATGTCTTTCTTGAGTGAGTCTCTTCTTCTTCTTCTTCTTCTTCTACTACTACAAAAACCATTTGTGAGGCAAACAAACTAATCCATCAAACACACAGCACCTACCTCGAGACCCGCGGTGCGTCCTTCAATGTGTCGACGTACGACACCTGGCGCAACTACGCTCTCGTCAACATCAGCGGCATCCCCAGCCCCATCCTCGCAGGCTGGCTCTGCAAGCAACCCTTACTCGGGCGGCGCTACACAATGGTCATTGGCGCACTGGCGACCGCAGCCTTCTTCTTCGCCTACACTGCCGTGCGCACCGAGCCCCAGAACGTGGGCTTCTCGTGCGCGATTGCGTTTTGCCTCAACGTCTACTACGGCACGCTGTACGCGTACACGCCCGAGGTGCTGCCCAGCGCACACCGCGCCACAGGCAACGGCGTCGCGGTCGCGTGTAACCGCGTCATGGGCATCTTGTCGGCGGTCATTGCCACGGTGAGCAATACGAGCACGCCCGTGCCAATCTATGTCTGCGCGGCGCTGTTTGTGGCGATGGCGGGCGTGAGTGCTATGTTTCCGTTTGAGCCGCATGGAAGGAGGAGTTCGTGATGGTGGGCTTGATGTCTGATTGGAAGAGTGCAAATACCAATCAATACGAGTAAGATTTTCAGTCTTGGCTCGATTGGACCCGATTGCTTCTGCATGAAGACTCGGTGACTGAGCCACTTGTACAGTCAACGTGCTTGAGAAGGCGATGAATTGTGTGAAGATTCGATTATCGACGAGCAGATTGCTGCTGCATGAATACCCTCGTGTGGTACGCTTGGCTAGAGACTCTCTGCTGGTACAAACTCTCGATATATGCTTACTCTTGTCCCTCCAACTTTTCCAACCCCAATTGACAATAAGACTCGACTGATCTTGGTGGTATTCATGGCATTCCCCCTTTCCAAACGGCCAACCGAGTGGCCACTTCGATATACACGCAACACAAGTCGTCTTGGTCCTCGATGTTGTTGCGTGAGCACAGTCAGCCCGGGGAAATGAGCAGAAGAGGTCAGCAGCTGTTTCGTCTGAATTTGGAAGACAATTATTTTGGTAGTTTCTGACATCTTTTCTTCTTCTTTTTGTTTCCCTTTGGAAACGGCTGCGAATCGTGCAAACTCTCGCATCCTCACTTCTGTGGTGTGGTATATGGTGAAGGACCACTAGGCCATGGCACTCAGACAGGCTGTCAGCCAGTCCGCGAGAAAGGCTAGACCAATCTGGCATTCCCTGACTGTTTATTGGGCCACATTATGGGATAGACATGAACACAATAAAATACCGTATGACAATCAACCAATGCCATAGAATAGAGTGTATACAAGTAGTAGACTATTTTCCGGGTTCACCAAATCACACTTCTCTGGTTGAGGAGGGGAGGGACTGGACCGCCCGGCTTGGCTTGGAAAGTAATAGTAGTAGTAGTAGTAGTAGTAGTAGTAACAGTAGGAAAGCTGTTTGTCAAGATTCAAAAGGTCTTGCATGTGTGCAAATCACCATCTTCACAATGCAGGTTCGGTAATAATAGAATGAAAAGATCCGAAAAGGTTGCAACCCGTGGATGCATTCGCGTAGCACAGTAATGCCGAGCCCTGTCACCCACCGCGGTCGCAGCCCAGGGGGGGGGGGCCAATCTGATCTGATCTGAGTCCTGGCCTTGTCTTGTCGTGTCGTGTCATGGAAACTATCTTTGTGCTGCGCAGTCGCCAAGTCAGTCAAGATCCGAGCAAAAGAACAGCCCGCCAACAGATTCAAAAGTCTATAGATCACGGTCTACAACACGCCTCCAACTCTCGGAACAAAACGCAATGGCGGCCAGCCAGGAACCAAAGAAAAAGAAAAATTGCACCAAAACAGAAGCAGACCCGTCGCATTGATTCTGACACATGTCGAGGGCTGCCTCTGCATCCGTGTGTACATACGGTACGTCTTACCCTCTTTCGGCATTTCTCGAGGCCAGTCTTAGCTAATGTCAACATACACAAGTCCACAAGCTTTCCAGCTTGGTCAAAAGACTACTAAAGCACTTGCTAAGTGCTAGGCCGCGGGACAAGATCTCACACCAAGCCCCAAACCGACACCCTTCTGCCCCTGTGGCGTGTTTGACATAAAATATGGGGCAGCCATTGTCTTGGATCTTGATTTGTTCGACGTGGAATTCGCACATGCTAGTTGAAATGTGCCGTGCAAAATGCTTTGTCTTGGTTGTCAGGACAAGAACGGGTTCAAGGTTAACTTGGACTACACATCGACGTCCCACATGACGGAAGCACAGGTCGAGAAAACGGGCCTTTTTCATGGCTTAATTGACAGTGTGTACAAGGCCTGGCCGGGTCTGGCCTCATTGGCCTTGGTCAGAGTCGCGACATCGCTCGATCAGCACTTTGCATATGTGTAGTGCGAGAAGGAGGAGCGAGGCTTGCATGTGCACCTCAAGTTTGTTCCAAACACTAGCTAGCAGTGTCTGGGCGTCCTCCACGAAAACGGAGATAGGCGGCAGTCATGGAAACAAATAGCTTGCAGGCTGGCTGGCCGTGGCTTGTAGACTTGACTAGTCTGTGTGTGGCTTGTATGCTTCAACAACCGACCCGTTGTCTATCGAGGCGGGCCTGGCTGTGGCCAAGGCCTCCTTTCTTCTAGCCCATCAGATCGGATGTCGGCCTGGTGAATGGCTCGTCCTGTGGTTTCTGCATCTTTATGAACCCCTCCTCTTCCTAGTAGCCTTGGCCGGATTCAATATTTATATATTCAGCTGGTCCCTCCTCCTTCCCTGATGCGCACGGGACCGCTTGGTGCAGCTCCAAGAGTTAGGCTGTCCTTTACGAACATTCTTTTTTTCTTCTTCCCTTCCCTCTCCCTCAGAGCTGGGCTCGTCACTGAACGTTGATCGCGCTACCACTCACTCGCTTCTTGATAAACCCCCGTGGTCTCTCGACGTATTTGGCAGAGCCAGTGCATCACTCGTCCTCACTCAGTCACTCACCAGCTGCCAGCCTGCTACTGTCTGTCTGCCGCGCCAGTCTCTTTCTGAACAAGTTGACCAGCTTCTTCCTCCTTCTTCCTCGCACAAACTTTGGAACCAAACCAAACCAAGCCCAAACCCATCGCCTCTTCCCTCCTCGTCTTCAACCAAACAATCATTCCCTCGTAACTCAAAACGTCAACAAGACAAACACACACACACACTCTCTCTCTCTCTCTCTCTCTCTTTATCACTAGAAATTTCAAAATGCCTTCCTCCACAAAGACTACGCTCCTCTCCCTCCTCGCGGCGCTCACAGCGACCCGCACCACCGTCCTCGCCGCCAGCCTGCCCCTCGGCATCCGCGACGACTCGGCCTCAGGCGTCACTCACTCGGGCGACATCACCTGGTACAACACCAACAACGGTGTGGGCGCCTGCGGCTTCCAGCTGTCCGACTCTGAGCCCATCTGTGCGCTGAGCACTGCGCTGTACGATGAGTGTGAGTAACCATATGGCCACTTCCACCCGTTATTGTTCTCCTCCTCCCCTCCCCTTTCTCTTGCATTTTTCCCCTTTGCTGCCTTATGCGAACAAATTGGAGATCCCGCACACACGCGTGAATGAAAGGAGATAAAAAAAATAAAAAAGGACCTTGTCATCTCTGTCTTTGGCCTCGTCATCCTCTTCTTCCTCCTTCTTCAACGCACAATACTGACCATGACCCCGACACCCACCAAAAACAGTCACCAAGAACGGCAACCCCAACGACAACGACCTCTGCAACAAGCAAGTCACAATCACCATGACCGACGGCAGCAAGCAGACCGTCAAGGTCGCCGACCGCTGCGAGGCCTGCGCCAAGTGGGACATTGACCTGACCCCGACTACCTTCAAGCAGCTCGTCAAGGCCGGCACTGGCGTCGGCAGGACTCCTGCCAGCTGGGTCTTTGCTTAAATTGGCAACTCCCTCCTTCTTTTCCTGTTTGCTCACTCTGACTTGGTGATGGACGGACCGAGGGGTAGTGGGAAATGGAGTTTCGGCTGGGACGACTTTTTTTTTTCTTTCTTTCGGCATTCTCGATTGAGATTTGAGTTTTTTTTCTCTTCTTTAGGGTCTATGGTCAAGCACAGGTAGAGACAGACAGACAGACAGACAGACAGACAGACAGGCGTTAGGCGGATTCGGTCAGCAGAGTTCTTCCTTGTTTGCCAGCGCGCTCTGATACATACACACAACAGCCAATAAAAGCCACATCCGCATGCTGTGGCCAATATGATACATTGCACTTGTTGACAACCCACTTGATTTTTTTCGCGTCTTTTCACCTCCTGTCCCGCCTTCCAGATCCATCTGGACCGTACGTGAAAGGAGGTATAGCGTAACGTCTCTCTGCTATTCTTGCGTGTGAGTGTGACACCTCGTTTCAAACCGGGGACATATATCTCATTTTCACAACATGGCAACACTCTTCCACATTCGAGCAGTGACAAGAATACAAAGCTGATGAACCATGTGTCGAGAAATGCAATCAGAAATGGTGCTTCTCTACCTGACCAAGGTTCGACATCACCAAGAGATCGAAGTTACTGCTTGCCACCGCAAATTATTAAAACTTTGAGAGGGGATTTTCACAGTCTACTGAATGCCAACAATGAGACCACCCGTTATCTATGTCATAAGTTACGCAAGGTAATGTGTTGTAGACATCAAGTCATGAACAGACTTGAATGTTTAATCAAACAGATAACTCCTTCAGCCACCCTTGCATCTGAAAGAATTCCTTCACGATAGTAAAATCATAATAGCACGTTCGAGCGTCAACCAGATCTATTAAGATAAGTTGCAAGGTATCGAACCACATTTAAGTCTTCGGTATACCCAAAGGCTCAAAGCCTTTGAACTCGCACCCACTCCAAAGCACCAAAGGTTTTTGAGTCGATCAATCATGCCCGACCCGGCCCAATTCACCAGTATCTTCAGAGCCATGTGCAAACACCCGACCGCCGAGAAAATGAGAAATTATACCACCAAATACCCATAACCCAATTCGCGTGAACCAAAAGATCGTGAGACCGGTTTTAGGAAAATACCATACTGTCCTTGCAAGGCGTTCCATCCTCGAACACCATACCAGAAGATTGCCCAGAGTCATCACTGCGTTACATTGTCTATCCATTCATTGTCCCCAAAAGAAATTATTTGACCATGGTCCACGACAGAGGAAAACATTGTCCAAGAGATGTACAAGAAGACATTATGAAAACACATGAACAAACGCTGCCCACTCTCATGTCCTCATAGGGCCGAGCTTCCTTCTTTGGAATGCTGGAAAATCATTGCGTGTTGGGTATACAAAAACGAGGCGCTCAAACACAAAAGCCAAAACAAATCTCGGGCACCAAGGCCTTTACTGTGGGCACAGGCATTACATGTGAAAACAATACAGAAACTGTCCTGACACTGCCGTAACCATATACGCAATACAGGAAGACATGATGGAAATGCAAATAAGTATAATGGAAAAAATTGAAAAGAGAAAAAGAAGAGAAAGGAGAAAAGGCGTAAGTATGTCGAATCATAACGGTATAACCGACTAGAGATGGGACAAGAGGGTGGACAGCAGTCATCCCACTTAGCAGCCCACACCCATGGCCATTTCAAAGGGGAAGTCGTCAAACTCGTTCTGCTGAGAGGGCAGCATAGCAGCCATGGCCGTACCCTGGCCATGTGCTTGGGCGTACGGAGCGACAGGAACATAGCCATTGTAAGGCATGAGATCGGACGTGCTGGGGCCAGCCATCTGCCCGCCTTGAACCATGTTCATGTTCATGGACGGGTTTGGCGGCATGAGGGCAGGCGCACAAGTCATTGGAAACGGAAACTCATTGCCCTCATATTGAGGCGGTTGCACGTTATAGGTGGTGTAGTCGTTGAAGCCCTCATGGAACGAGTCAGACCCGCCCGCTTGTGAGCTGGCATTGTGTCTGGGATCGTACGGCGCCTCTTCGCCAGAAGACTCTGTCTGGCTGTCACTGTCGGTGTTGCATTCGGTGTTGCGGATGGTGACACGCTTCATCCAGCGTTCCTTGAGCTCCGACATAGGCGGCCAGTCTCCGCCGCCCCGGCCACCCCTCTTCTCTGCAGCCTCGTCGGCGCCGCTGCCATGTCTGCGTCTCGGCATCTTCTCCGTGAAATGCGCGCGTCGAAGATGGGCAGCAGCATTGTAGTAAACGCCATAGTCCTTCTTATCCAGACAGTTCTTGCACCCGGAAATGGGGTTGAAGGGCTTGTAGTCCGAGTCGTTGCCAGGATCAACACAGATCCAGACATTCTTCTCGGGAGCGTGCTTCAAGTCGTCATGGCGACGGAGCTCATGTTCTCCTCGGAAGCCGTCAGGGTTGTCGTTGCACTTTACGCAAAATACCTTGGCTCTCTTTGGGCGCTGGTATCCGCTCTTGACAACGGCGACCTTGGCCCCAGTTGCTGTCTTGCTGCTGAGTTGTGGCTTTGTGCCGGGGAGAGACTGTCCCAACTCAGGCTTTGGCAGCAAAGGCTGGCTATTGTTTGCCGCTGCAATTTGCCGCTGCAGCGAGTCCTTGGCACGGTCACGCTGCGATAATGTGGATTTAATGCTGCTGTCCGAATCAGAGCGGGTCATTGGCTCGCCATTTGAGGCCAAAACCTCTTGGACGGGCATGACTTGCTCAGCAGCAACAGATGCAGCATTTGTAGGCTGCTGCGACAGTGGTGATTGCCTAGAAGCCTGCCGGCTCATGGCGGCAGACATGTAGCCTGACGACGAAGCCATGGGGCGACCCATGGAAGGTCGAGTGTCCAAGGAGACAGACCGGCTCATGTTGAGCATGGCCTGATGGCTAGCGTAAAGATCAAGCTCATCATGAGGCGCAGCACGCTTTCTGCCGCCGTTGGCAAAGTATAGACTGTTGTAACTTCCACCGACGGAGCTCAGCGATGTGTCCGAATCCATACGCATCATTTGCAAGGGTCCCGTAATGGACGGATTGGTGCTGCTTGTGCGCGACATTGCCATGTCGCTATCTGCCGGACTCTCGTCTTCAAAAGGAAAGGACTCAAGAACTGGCGACATGTCTTGTGCCGAAGCGTATGGCATGTTGTAGGCGTTGTACATGACCAAGGTTGAGGATTTGGGAGCAAAATCTCCGAGCGCCCCTTGCCTCTGCAAGTATATCTCTGGGTCCTCAATCATTCCACCTTGCATCACCTGCATCATGCTGTCATCTGGCATGATGGAACTCATAGAGACGGGTGATGTGTGTATGGGAAGGGTCATGGAGTTACCGAGGAGCTCATTATTGGTGTACTGCTGTTGTGTTTGTTGTTGGAAGCCGTGGCTTGTCAGCGAGACGGGAGACCCAAGCATGGGCTTGACGGCGCCAGTGCCGGGGGTGAACGGATTAGACGTCGCGGTAGCGGCACTGGTAGACTTGGAGCGTGCCATGGCGACGTCTGGCGGTAGCATGCTGTGTTGCTGCTGTTGATGGAATGTCTTTAGGCGCTTCATCGGCTGACTTGACAGAGCCTGGTTACGGATTTCAGTGTTAGTGAAGCTGTGAGGTGCCACAATAGGTTGTGTGAGTGGAACCGAAAAAGACTTACGGGTGCAAGGTGATACCCGGAGCGAGCCATGTGGAGCCCAGCAGCATAAGGCCGGGGCGCAGGTCGGCCATTCTGCATAGTTGTTGACGGCATTTGATAGTAGAAGGCATTGTTCTTGATGGGCTGGGTTTGCACAGGGCTGAAGGGCTCTCCCATGTGGCCTGGAAGACTCTGCACCCAGTCTGCAGTTCCTGGCGCCATTTCCTGACGGTTGAGGCTGTCGCCCGTCATTGTGTGTGATGAAGTAGAAGTCTGTCTATCGGTTTGTATGGCTGTGATAATTGGAGAAGAAAAAGGCGAAGGGCTGCGTTTGCGCTGAGGACCTATCGTCTATACTTTGGCGAGATCTGAAGGCGAAGCGAAGCAGCTGGCAGGCGTTGTGTAGCTGGTCTCGTTTGCTCTGAGCGAAAAAGAAGCAGGCTTGTGGCAGGCGGTGTTGTTGAGCCGTATGACTGGTGCGGCTTGTCCTCTCTTGTTCTTGGCTGGCTGGTGATGGTGATCTTGGGCTGTCATCTGAATGCTGATCTGGAAGTGGACAAGAGACAGTCTCTGGGATTCGAGGCTGCTGGGGAGGAAGGCCTTATGTTGAAACCACCGCCCTGCGATCTTGGGGGACCCAGAAAGGCTAGAAGTGCCAATGTCGTACAGAGACCGAACATGCTGCCGTGGGTGTGCCATGGCGATCCCAGCAGCTTTCCCCACCTACCAGAGGGTCGCGCCCAAGTTGTCATGCACACGCAGGCAATCCCGGATGGGGTTGGGCTGATGACGATTGGCCCACTGCGAGTCCACTGTGGGCAGCCAGCATTGTAGGGAAGTGTGTGATCCTAGTACCTTGTACCAGGTCGTCCGTATGCACCCCATGCATGCCCCCGTACGGATGTTGTTGTTGTTGTTGTTGGTGGTGGTGGTGGTGGTGTTCGTACATTGGTACACTGCTGGTGGATGCTGCGGTGCTGTTGTGTGACGCAGTGTATTCCATGCGACTGTAGATAGGGCCTCTCTGGAGCCAAGGTTCATGGCAGCGTGGGCCAGTGCAGTGCCAGCTTGCAAGTCATCTCGACTGCGACCTTGTCCTCCTTCTTCACTCTTCAGTTTCGCATTCGGGCACAAAGAAGGAAGAGGTGCAGCACAAGGGTGCGAGGTCGAACCCCAGACTGCAGCTGCAATATGCACGTCCTCAACACTTTTGACGCTGCTGCGTCTGGCAGCCCTCAAAGTGCGTGCAGAGACCGGCTTCGTTAAGAGGGTCTTCAAGACACGTCAGTCGAATGTGCTGCTGGAGAAGAGGCGCTTTGCTACACCCGCAGGTGGCGTTGCCCGTTTCAGGCGCGGCAGGCTGCCACGAGGTACAACGACACTCTTCTCCCCTTCTTATTTTCGCTTTCTCTTTCCCAGTCTCCATAGCTACAAAGTACCGCGCTCTTACTTCTCAGCTTGTGCCTTGGCACATTGGTCAGGTTCACAGTGTCTCCACTGGCCAGGGAAGCACGCAGCCATGGCTATCTTGCTGTCTTGACTCTGATGGAGTCTGTTGTGCAAATGAGCCGGGCTGTTGCTGATAGAGCCAGTTGCGTGCTTATATTCAATATGCATGGCCCGGATTGGCTGGATCTGTGTTATTCGGGAGCCTTTTCCACACCGAAATACCACTGGCTAGTGCTGCCGCGATGCAGTCTGACAGCGCCAAGCTGGGTAAGCGGACAAGGAGGTGCAATATTTCGTGGCTTGGCCACTAGTGTTGCCCGACTTGCTGCGTGTGGGGTGCTACAACCAGCTGTCTTGCTCTCTTCTTGGTTGTCTGCCTTTTCTTTTCTTGCGGTCTCGCTCGCTGTGTAGCTCGCTGTTGCTCGCGCGGGAAGGAAAGACATGGACCATGGGTGCTTCGAGCCCTGGCAGGCATATTTAGGCTGGAAATCTAAATCGGCTGATTCGGCAGTGGCCAGTGCATGTTTGCAGATGGGGAGCTTGCCTTTCTGGCTAGAAGGGTGACGTGAAACGGCGTCTATCGCTGCGAGTGTGTCTCTGCTGGCTCTCACTTCCTTGGACAGATCTGGCCCGCGCCAAGGTGCAAAGCAGGTGCATGATAAGCCCTCTAGGGCACGCTGATTAAACGCATTGATGCCGTCTCCTGTCCCAATCTCCAAATCTCGAGTGGAGCCCATCTGGGCCAGAAACAGACGGGCATTCGTGCCAGCGCACTAAGCGGGAGGTGGGAGCTGGGAGGGTGTGATGAGCCCGTGGGCGTGTGGGCGTGTGACAGACTCGACGACTCTGGAGGGCCTCGTTGGGCCGTCAGCACCGGCAGCAGTAGTGAGAAGTGGCAGCACCCAGCAGCGACAAGAGCTACAATGACAGAATGGCTTGCAAGTACCTGCTTGACACTGTAGTCGATGCGTTGGCAGAGAGGACTGGCAGGACTGGCAGACGGACAGGGTAGCATGCCATGGCTCGCGACTCGAGTAGGTCAAGCTTGGCTAAGTTAAAGTGGGATAATAACGCAGCTGCACTGCCTGCAGCTGGTGCGATCGTGATCCGCAGGAGCGCCGGGATATTGATCGCAGTGCAGATTGGAGCTATTTGCGCTCGTTGCTCGTTGCTACATTGCTCGTTGCTTGTCGCGGATTTGCGAGAGTTTGATGATGGTGGGGCAGAAAAGACTGAGCAGAGCTGGCAGCAAATCTTTCCTGGTTCTCGGTCACGAGGACAATACAACAGTTACAATGGGAAGGAAATGGGTTTCGTGCCTACCCTTGACTTCGAGGTTCCGGACGCATAGTACGATCTGTAGATTGTACTTGGCTTTAGTGCTAATACAGGCTGCAAGGTGTGTATCAAGTACTATGTTGCCGTATAAGTCACAGCACTGCTAGCAAAAGGCTCTGTGATTGGCGGCATCATCAGCCGGCACAGTGTCGACAGGGGTAGCGATTGCTGGTTCTACACTGCTGCACTTTGGAGAGGGAAAAGTGCGTGACAGGAAAGGGAAAAGCAACAGCAAACAGTCAACTGCAACACATCTCTGATGCACCCACGATTGGTCCGCGGAAGCACAGCCGACATCTACAGAACATGGCTGTTCTTACGGCTGGCTGCCGTTGCCATCCCCTAGCACGACACCCTCGGTCTGGTCTGGTCGGGCGGCGATGCGAGGCTTTTGTAAGCACTTTGGCACATCTACGCGGCTCATGGATCACTTACAGCACGCTGACGCTTCTGCAGCAGCTGCCTCCCAAAGCCATTGGCCAGGGATAGTCGAGCAAAGTGAGGCGGCGACGCCCTGCTCAGCGTGACTGGCCACGAAGCCTTTCCCCAGACGCTCACGACCCTTCCTCGCACCCGCGCTAGTGCCAACCCTGAGCGCACGAGGAAAGGCAGAAGGAGAGGACGGAATGGGACCAAGGAAGAAGACAAGAGGAAAACGGAATGACGAGAACAGGAGAACAGTTGTTGCTCGTCGACCACCGGGTGTAATCGCTGTCGTGTGCTGCTGTACTTGGTGCGTTGTGCTGTGTTGGGGCGCTGCAAGGCCATCAACAAGAACCCTTGGCGAGTGCTGGAACCCCCTGTAGCGCCCCTCCAGCCCAGTCGTCATTGTGCGCTGGCCAGCGCTTCCACAGCACTGACAGACTGGCTAGCAGCACGGCCACCCGCAGCGGTAGCGGCTTTTCATCCGAACGGCGGTGCCGCCTCTTCGAAAGCACACGGCGCCGCAACTCTGCATCGCGGACTTTCGATCATCATTCGGCTCTCGACAGACCAGAACGAGACAAGCAGACAGACTCGCTCTTCAGGAGGGCTCCCGATGAGTTTCGATTCGAGCCAACAGACAATGACCTCACGATCGCTCATGCATTTGTCGCGTCCGCCGGCTGCTTGATATATGTGTCTGGCGTGCACGCAGCCGCAACCGCAGACGCCGCTTTGCTTGGCTTCAATTTGCCTGGCATTGCGGCTGCTTTGCGCTGCTTTGCTGCGCTTGGCTTGCGCTTGGTCCGGGCCCGCCAGTGAAATCTCCCGCAGCCGCAGCCGCCCAAGCAGAAAACCCACCCCCACACTTGGACCTGGCTCGGCGGTCACCGCTCGGCTCAGCCAGACTGCTCCCTGTAGCGGACCCGCTGCCTCTGCCGCTGGAGAGGTCCTCTTTCTTTTCCAGGCCGAGCAAGACACCCACCAGACGTCCACAAGAGGGGGGAAGACAACACACTTCAAACACTGGTCCTCGCTGTTGGGCTTCATTTTGGGTTCGCGCTTGACCCGTCACAATGCATCGTCCGATCGTCCCAAATCTTGGAAGTTCCTTGGTCACAAGATGGCAGGCACCCCGCTTGGGTTCACCCGCGAGTCAACAAAGCCAAGATTAAATGAATGGGTCAGGGTAGTTGCAAAGGTTCGTCCTTGGTCGGCAGCCATGGCTCAATCGACTGATGGGGCACGTACTACTTCACCGCCGCCAACTGCGCGTCGGACGAGAAAATAGCACAAGAGCTAGGACCGCACTTGGGACGACTGGCAGCGCTTGTGACCGTCGTCTGTTCGTTTCCCAGCCCTAGCAGTGGAGCCCGAACGAACTGTGGAGTTTCATGTCCCTTGATGGAAAACGAAACGAAGAGATTTGGAACGATTCGCGAAGGGGCCGGGATTCGCCGAGCCTGGATCTCGACGCCCCTCTCTTCGAAACGCCCTTTTTGGTACTGTGGTGCAGCCGCTCATCTGATTATAGGACTTGTGTATTAAGTCGCGGAGCACATTTCGGGAGTACCACCAGGAAAGGAAAGAAAGAAAAGAAATAAGGACAAGACCATATAGCGAAACAAGGAGAATCTATCTGCGGGATCGTCACGATATCCGAGCACGACGTGGAACCCTCGCGTCGTGTCACCGCCCACAAGGAGAAGACAGAGGCCGGTGGGGGGGCAACGCTTCTCGGTCTGGATATCAAGGTTCAACAATGACGTTATGGTGATTTCCTTTGCTTTGCTGTTGCAATGCCGCAAGCCGCCCCAAGCGTCTCTTTGAATTGTTGTTGATTGTCAATTAAGCTTTGTTGCTGGGCCAGTCGTTCAGCATCAATGCCGGGGACTCGGTGGGCTCGTACACTTGTTTTGCCAGGGCAGTTGCGCATGACTCTGAGGAACCGTTCTCAATCCAACGAACCTCCCCGGGCCATGACAGTTCCACGAAAGAACCTTCGACTGCTTCGGGCCTGGGACGGAAGAACCAAGATGGAAGAAATTGGAACAACGAGAGCCCCAGTGTTTTGGTTCATGCTATTGTGGTCTGGTTTTCTGTTAATTATCATTACACACGTATGACTGCCTGCTATACCCTTGATCCATTCTCTGATATTAACCTTACCCATCGGCTCCGAAATCTGCTCTCTGTTTTCCATTATAGCTCAGTGGGTATTCAGATATAACTAACTACCTCTTGCTGACCTTATTGCTTCCAAATACTGTTTTTTTTCTCTTCTTCTTCTTTCCTTGTTCTCCACCTTTTTTCTTTTGGTCTCCCACTGTGATCCATTTGGTCTGGGCTTTTCTTTCTTCCTTCGGAAAATCACCGTACTCCGCTTTATCGTGAAATGGGTGAGATGAGGGGAGACTTATCCACGCGGGTGATCATTTTTGCTGGGTCTCATTGTAAATCCATATGTGATGATTTGCAATCCAAAAAAAAAAAAAAGAGAGGGGGGGGGGAATGGATAGTGGAATCTGATCGCACGTGGTCTCACATACGTGCGGCATGATGACCAATTAGGTGATGGCTCCATTCCTGTCCTTATTCTGCATTTTCAGGTAGGAGCAGCGGTGACCCTGGGAAGTGATAAGAGCCAGAGACCAGAGAGTAGGTCACGTTGTGGGAAGGGGTTTTCCCTCTACCTCTTCTTTTTCTGGTTGTCCTTTCCCCTATCGTGTTCATTCTCTTGATTTCTGGGTTGAGTGACGGAGAGAGGCTTGGTAAGCATGATGGGTCTCACTTCTCAGCGGAGAGGCTAGTACGAAGATGTTGACATTCTGCAATTTGCAATTTTCTGATGCTGGCTTTACAGGTTGAACACACCTTTGTTACTTGTTGAGTATATGTGGACAGATGCTTGAATCCCGAGATGGGCTTATCCTGGTTCCGTAAGAGAGAGATGCCCTGGCTGTTCTGGTTGTTAGTTGTTTTCTTATCACACATGCTGTTGTTCTGGTGTTGCAGAGTTGAAGTTGGTCGGTCAGTGTACCGCAATTTTTTTAAAAAAAAAAATTGCAGGAGGCCTTGTAAGTAAGCTGGAATTTTGGCTGGTTGATGTTTTTCTTTGAACTAGATATGGCTGGTCGGTCAATGTGTAGCTAAGCCGGTAGCTTTGCATACATGTATACTGTGCAGAAAACTGATATGAATACCAAGAGTCACTGCTTCCATGACATTGATCTCCGTGTCGGTCTGTGGTGATGAGCCCACGCCCCGGTCCCAAGGCAGATATATCTTGCTCGCTCAAACTGAATCGTGTGCTGATGGAGATATACAGTTTGGGCTTCTCATGCTCACTGATCTATTCTCGTCCTTTCAATCCGGACAACTAAGGCCATGTTGTCAGTACATCCACGTGCACCATAGATCCTTGGATATTATCGAGACTGTTGTAGATTGATATATAAAAGTTACGTGTGGGAGATGTGTCTGAGGGTGCGGGTGTCGATTTACTTTTGGAGTCTATTGCTGCTTTTTATTGCTGCTCACATTATGACAAGGTGGTTAAAGATTGCGCGATGATTCCAACGTCGATGTCGACAACCCATTCAGTTGTTAAAGACGTATGGAGCACTTGCAGTCGGAGACATCCAATCACTGCTTGTACGCTGCGCGAGTTGTGATGATTTGAGTACATCGGATAATTAGACGATTCTGGCCATGAGCTAGAAGTTGATACATGTTTGAGCCCATACACATGTGTACTTGTGAGGTTATTTCTATATACATATTATCTCAGATCTCCCACAACCATTACCGCTTCTCGTAAAGTACTCGGTCCTCTGCCCACACTCATTTCATGTATACGCAGGAGTTCCACCGAGCCAGACTTGAACTTTGACAGTATTACGACTGATATTGCACCATCATCTATTGGCACCATCAACACTATACTACACACTACGCTGAATCATGCGCCTCGCAAGGTAGATAACACACATATATATATACCATCAAATCACCTCTCTCTATATACATACACAATTTCGCTCCCTCGTGCTACCTCGCTATCTGCCACCGATTAAGAAAATAAGGGAAAGTGGTATCGTAATAAACTAAAACTAAACCAAAGCAAAAAGGAAAACACGCTTAGTGTCCGTGATCATGTCTGTGCCGGCGTCTGCGTCTGTGTCTTTCTGTGCGCTGTGACGGGGAAGCAGATGTGCTTCTTCTTCCTTGAGTCCTTCTTTCTTATTTTCTGCTTGGATTCCCTGCTTGATTTGTGCGGTGTGTGAATTTCGCGAGAAAACGACGCACCACCTTCTGGCAGCCTTCTCGCGTGCAATCCTGAACTTAACAAAGACAGTGGCTCGAAATTCCATTCTCCTGCGTTTCACTCGCACAACTCGACCCCGCCCAGGCCAGCCAGCCAGCCTCCCTCACTAATCCTCCAGCGACGACACTGAGTACCGCGTTGCAGTACCCAAGCTCGGCGTCGATACCCGATTACTATTATCCTCCTTCCTGCCTCCGCCACTACCATGATTGAACTGCTGCAAGTGCTGATGATACTGAACATTATACTGCTGCTGCTGAAATCTCGCTGTTGACTCGAGAGGAGGACTCTCCATGATGCCTGGTGACGTCGGCGGTACCGCAACCTGGTACGCAGAAGTAGGCGCTTTGTTGTTGCTGGAGCTGAACCTGCTGGTGAAGGACGGAGTGCTGAATCGCGATGAAAAAATTCGGGACGACGAGTGTGATGGAGCGTCGCTTGGTGAATTTGTAGCTGTCGTTGTCGCTGTGGTAGGCGTGGACGCGGCATTGATGGATGTCCTATCAGTGGACAAGCCAAGGGATGTTCCCAGAGTCGCTGCTATGTGCGTGATAGTAGGTGACGAGAAGGCAAGCGAGAGAGGGCGCGAGGAAATGGCCGCGGGCTTGTCAGCTGCGGGAAATCCTGCTTGACTTATTGGTTGTGAAGTGTTTACGGGGGAAGCATGAGCGACTGTGTTGTCTGCCACCGATGCATCGCCTCCAGGGTTGGTTGGAGCGCTCTTGAAATAGTCGTATGCTGCCGTTACAGCAGCATCGACGCCTGAGGCAGCTTTGTTCTTGTTGGCTTGAGCACCATTCTTCAACGGCCCATCAGGAATCGGCATCTCCTCAGCTTCATCCTCCAGTACCGGTGGACACTGGAAACTAGGCGAAGGCTGCGGCAGAGGCGGCGGCGGAGGCGAGAAGAGCGGCGGTGGAGGTACGCTGTTGTTCGATAGCGCCAGACTGGCGACCGTCAAAGTAGGACTTCCTGTACCACTCGCAGCATCCGAATTACTCCACAATGAGTAAGCCGAGTTTTTTCTCTCATGAGGCAAAGAGCTACTCCCGTTGCCTAGATGCGACTGCGGCCGTGTCAACTCCCATGGTGCAGATGGCGATGCAAGTTCGAAACGGTCATGCGCAGGCGCCCGCTCGGATCGTGGGCTGCCCTCGCGCGAAGAGCTTAGACTGACTTGGCTGCCACCAAAGGTTTTGCCGCGGAGCCGTTGTAGTCCACTCAGTGAGAAGGTTTCGGAGTCGTCGATGCCCGGTGCCATGTGGGCAAATGCTGGGCTTGCCATTGAGTTGCGCAGGTCTGATAGTGTGGCACTTGGCATCACCATGGACATCATCGAATTGCGATTCGAGTATTCGGAGCGCTCCGTGATAGGCGTGAGATTTGGCTCGCGTAGCACACGGCCGCTAGCGCTGCGACCGACTATGCCAGATGGGCCAAAGTATCCTCCATACTGGCTGTCGCCAACCGAGGACGAGCTGCTAGGTGCAGAAGAGCCATGCGAGCCATTACGCGTGACTGGTGCCGAGTAGAAACCAAACTCATCGCCATAGAAGCCTTCCGAATCGTAGGCCAAGGCTTCGGCATTAGCTTCTGCGATGAAGGCGTCGTCGAGCAAATCGTCATCATACGTGTCGTCGAACCCGCCTCCGAACCCATCGTCATCGTCATAGACTCCTTGGAAGCCATGCTCCTCCTCTAGTCCGGCGGTGCTCGGGTGCGAATCGGTTGTCGGTGAAGTAATTGTCACGTCTGGCTCCTTCAACTGCTCGGGTGAATCAGGCTCGTCGTCCCATCTCGACTTCCAACCAGTAGCAGCAGCTTTGTGGGCAGCATCTGCCAGAGCCTTCTGATATGCGGCGGCTGTTGTGTCCATAGGAAGCTCCTCTGGTGGAGTCGTAAGCACTGGCGATAGCGTTTTAGATCCTTCAGCAGTGCTGCTTGCCGCCGCCACAGACTGCGTGTCTGCCTTGGCTGGTGAGCCTACCGTTGGTGAAGATGGCTTCGAGCGTGATGGTGATTCCGAGCCTCGTTTCTTTAGTTCCTGTTCTCGCAAAGCCAGGTTCTGAGCAAAAGCGCCAGGAATGGGCCGTCCAAACTGATCAGTATCCACAGCGTCAAAGATGGACTCGTCAAAGTCAGATGGCTGGATCTCGTCTGCCTCCATCTGCAATTCTTCCAAAAGTCCTGCGTCATAGTACATTCCTTTTTCCTGTGCACTATTCGAGGCCGGCAAATCGTCGACAGGCAGCATATTGCGTCTTTCCTGGAAGACTGTCGGGTCATAAGTCTTCTTTGGTGGGGCTTCAGGCCCCCGGATACCGAGACCAGCCAGATGTCCCTCTTCGTCCTTTGATCCGGTGTAAGGAGCCTCCATCGATAGCGGAGATGGAGCAGATAGCAGATCTGGTGTTCGATCGGTTGTAATCGCGTGGCCTATGGGTCGTCCAGTCGAGTCGCGCGGAGTGGCCACCATTCCTGGTGTCGCAGGGCTCACCAGCGCTGAATGCGGATCAGATCTCGAAAATACAAATCCGGCAAAGTTTTCCTGGTCGTTGTCTGGATCGTCTTGGTCCACATCTTCTTCTTCTTCTTCTATGATTATAGCCTCGCCCACCATGGGAATATCCTCCTCGTAGTACTCGTCATCAAAATCCGCATTCACACCCGGGATGGCCTCTTCGTATCCACCGTCGTCCATTGCAGCGTCATAATCGAATCCATCCTCGTCAAAATCGTCGAACCTCGAATCTCTTGGAGCAGGCTCACCATTTGCCTTCCTTTCGAGCTCCCTCTGCCGATGTCTTTCCTCAAGAAGCTTCTCCGCCCTGGCTGCACCAATTATGTCGAAGCTGAACCGCGAAGACGTGCTTTTCATGTGCTTTGGCAGCGCAGACAATGTTGTGTCTTCTGATAGAGATATTTTGTGAGACCGGGCTGTTCTGGTGGAAACATTTCTCTTTTGCACAGACGAGGCTGCCGAGATGGTACGTGACTTGGTCGAGGCAGAAGAGGAGACCTGATCAGCCACACCAGAGGGCACTGGAGGCCTTACTGGCACGGGATCATCCTTTGGAAATGTTGGCTTATCGCTCTGTACCGAGGTCTGGGAAGGTGTCACAATGCTTTCGGTGCCTTCGTCCATGGACGGCTTTGAGATTTGGCTCTCTAAAGCAGGAGCCGGTGTGGCTTCTAAAGCAGTAAGACTGCTCTTGCTGGGTTCAGTCCTTAGAGGGAGATCGGAAGGGTGTGACTGTGGGCCGCTGCGATACTTGTCCCAGCCTGTCCACACCTCGGCACCTGGCACGGTGGGTTTTCTTGTGGGAACAACTCGCTGCCTGGGAGCGCTAAAGTCATGAACGCGAGTGCCTCTGATACGAGGATCGTAGGTCGATTCGGTGGGCTTTTGCGGCAGCGGAAGAGGGCGCAGATCGGGGGCATTCTGAGAGGCTTTGCGGCGCATCAACAGCCCAGACATTGGATTCTTGAGGAATGGCAACCCCTTCTTCCCTCTTTGAGTCTCGGCAGCCGTCTGCGATCGGACCAAGATTGGTAGTTCCGACGTGAGCCTAGCGCCTGGCGGTCTCTTTCCCGTTGCACCAACATGATTTTGAGCAGGGGCCTGTTGCGTCACGGACGGCGGAGACGAAACGGACGATAAGGAGGGCTTGGCATCGTTGACTGGTACGGGCGGCGATCGTGCTGAAGAGAAGCTCGTGTCTATCGGTGGAGGCACAGGCTTGGACCGAGCCGGGCTTTGGCTCGCATCGGTCGAGGGCGACTCGGCAGCCGGATCGGAGGGTTCGAGACGGGCAGAGCCAAAGGCACGGCGGTAATTTTGGAGAGCCAGGCCGCCCATGAAGCCCGAGTCGAGGCCATTGGACGGTGATCGGACGGGAGGTGAGGCTGTGTCGTTCAAGGACTGCTTGGAAGTCTTGCGATTGGGAGCTCGTTCCCGTTCTGGATCTGGAGACAAGTCGTCGCCATGGTCAAAGGGGCTGAGTTGGTCTGGCACAGGCGAGGACGGGTTGGAGTGGCCACGGCGGTGGAAGCGCAGGTGGCCCAACATGGTTGTGGATCGTGTCGTGGAGTCGTTGTCTCAGAGAGCTGCCAAGGTAGGGCAAGGAATGTCTCAAAAGAGCGTGGTCAAGTGTCCAGAAAGGGGCGCCGTCTTTGGTTGCTGTTGCTTGGTTGCTTGGTTAGGCAGACGACGTGAGCGAGTGGTGGCCAGCAAGAAGCTGGATCATGGCCTAAAAGCAGCAGCAGCTATAGCAGCAGCAGCAGGCGCGAAGAGGCAGCCGGGTCGCAGCAGAGATAACGGTGCACTCTGGGGGCTGGCGGCTGGCATGTCGATGCGATGGCCTGGTGCGTTGCTGAGGACGACGAGGGACGACTCGATCTCGGCTGGCTGGACGGTTGGAGCAGCAGAGAAGCACCTGCACCCGCAGTGAGTGGCTGTCGCAGAAGCACACAGCGGATTGTGTCGCTACCGGGCGGGGCTGTGATGGTGGACGCCTCCAGCGAGGTGGAGGAATGCCCTTGTCGGTGCGTGGTTCGCGAGGACGGAGGGTGGTGGTTGTGGTGGTGGTTGCGGTTGAGTTGCTGATGATGTTGTCGGGAGCCAAGCAAGTCAAAAAATCATAGCTTGGGACGGGGTCCTGGACGGGCAACGGGCTGGCGTCACTTAGGGACGGTAATTAGCGCCTGTTCCGGGCTGGGGCTGCTCTGGGGTGCTGTTGCTGGGCCACTGGGGGCCACCAGCGTCCACTAGAGCCACTAATCCCAGAGCGGTAGTGGCCATGTACAGGCGCTAGCCGGTAACGGGGATGAAACCAAGAGAGCCGCGGGTGCTCCACTGTCACAGCTGGGTGGGCTGGTGGGGTCGGGTACAGCAAGGCCTGAGCAGGGCCTGCGCAGGCCACTTTGGGCACTGAAGCGGGCAGCAGAAGGGACCTGCAGCAGTTGGGTTACAGGGGCTACAGGGGCCAAAACTCACTGGAAATAACATGTGACCCCCCTCCACCCAACCTTGGAAATGCTCAACGTCTAATTTCGTCTCGGCCAATCCTCAGCTTCCTTTTCGCACCACTGCGAACGTCACCCTCGACCACAAGCACCACCACAAGCACCACCACCTTGGCGCCGCTCCCACCACCACTCGCACTCACATCTATTGTCGTTCTGACTTGGCGGGTTCGAGGCTGGCAATGCGGAGTACAATACGAAAAGAGCTCTGATGAGAGTTTCACCTTGACCATTCTGGCTGACTGTGAGCAGCACTTGTACTTTGTCGACAGGCTCATCCGTTTTCGTCTTTCAACTCTTAACTCTTGTCTCGTCTTGTCCTCTCTCTACCCTGCTCTCTGGACCGTGCCAGCCATGTGGCAATAACTGGACCCAGGACGGCTATGTGAGGAGCCTTTGGGACGATCCAATCACGAGCTCACGCAAACACAGACACCCAGGACCTGACCTGGACCCCGAGTATAATGTCGGAATGCTGCACAGAAAGACACTTTGCACCTGTTTCAGCACTCGTCGAGCATTCTTGTGCACCGAAGCATAAGTGAAGGGTGTTTCTGGCGCACAAGTCATCCGCGCTTGACACTCGCCCTCTGGACCTTCGCATCCCCAACGCTTCGCAAAGAATTGTCTTACTCAAACTGAAGCGCACCGGAAGACACTCGCGTGTCAGACTCCCTTCTCGTATTCCCCTGGCTAGCCTTGGATCGCCCAGATTGAGGTTGCGGGGCTCTTCCCACGGCTCCCAGCACCATGTCCTCGCGAGTTGCGTGGCCCTCATGCAGCATCAAGGGAGCGAATCAGACAATCAAGAAGGCATTCTGCAGGGCTCAAAGTCCATCGCCGCGTGTTGTTGCTACTGACATGCCAGAGTGTCCACTGGCTGCATGGCATGGCTGCTGCAGCATGACACGCCTCGCATGCAGCCATCGTCGGAGTTCCAGGCTGGCGGGAAGCTTGTGTGTTCGTTCATGCTGTGATTCCTCAAGTGCTAGGTGAGGTAGGTCGAGTGCTCGTTCCACTTTAGTGTGCATACAAGCACGCACGAGACGGCTTGGGTTTCGAGGCCTTTACACGGCTGGCTGTAGCCAAGTGTACGGGATTTCTGTTGTACCATTGCTGCTTGTCTGTCTCATCAGACCCGCTCCACGGATCTGGTTCACGAATGCATGGTTGTAGCGCCCATCTGCTGCCTCTAACAAGCCACGTGGGCTTGTCTCTAGCATGCCGGACCCTGACCTTGTGTGGCAAGCACTCGGTTCTCACAACTCGTCTATCACAAAGTGCGCGCGACCCACGAAGCATTACCAAAACCCTGACCAAGAGCCTTGGTCAGGAATCCACTGCAAGTCACAGACACTCGGCACTTCTTTGACGACCGATGGCTGTTCATCTTTGAGAATACGAAGCTCTCTCATGCAACGTGCGATGCCTTATCCAACCGCAGCCTCTTGAGTCGTTTTGGTGATGCAAGGCATCCACCGCGATTCAAGAACCAACCGGACAATTCATGCCTATGGACCAGCACTCGAGGCAGAAATGATGTCTTCTAATGCTGTGATGCCAAGACATTGACGAGGCTGAATGCGGGCCAAGAATCGGTTCCCTGACAGATACGGTTTTGACAAGAAGCATTGCGATTCGTTTGGTTACACTGCATAGCCACAGAGCCAGTACGATGAGTAGACCGTCCTTGGTACCTGTTGCCATTGACGAAAGGTTATACTCGACTGATTAGACTTACAATCCACCAGCCGTCTTCCTCGATCCCAATACACAACATGGAAGCCATCGGCAATCAAGCTGGGCCCCCGCTGAAGTTGGTATCTCGCCCCGCTGCTGCTGACCGTTTCCTTCACCGCCAGCCAGATATATGATGTGATTCATGTTCTTGTTTGCCGAAAGAGGGCTGGCTCTCTCTCCAACTTGGAGTCTTCAGTCTCCCAGCTTGAACGAGTCCACCAGCTACCATTGCAACGTTCCCTCTCTTTACACGGGTACGGGCCCGTTCAATACCACGATTGCAAGGTCCTAGGATCACCAGTATCACTGAGCCCTCGCACCAAGCGCAACCGGCGATCGTTGTGGTCCCACTTTGACGGTAACTTTCCCCCGCATATGGGGCAGCTTATCGACAGCATGGCTCGATGCCATCAACCAGTCCGGGCCGCTTTGGTGATAAGACCTACCGCCGGTGCTCGCAGGCTACGTGCCAGAGGCAAAGGCATCCTGATTGACGCATGGAGGGATACTGTGCCAGGCCAACATACCATGTATATATCAGCACTGTCCATCGTCCAGAACAGCCAGAGTGCTTGCTCGGCTTGGCAGCCACCTGAGCTCTGCTTCGTCAGGACACTCGAACGCTTCAGAGTATCCTGTAGTGCTTTGCCTCGTGCTCCCTCATGATGGCAAACGGCAAGACCCTCGGCGCGTGCCGTGCAGCCGGCGCTCTGCTTTGGCTGAGCAGCTTGGCGATGGCAAAGGAGCCGTCAGTCCAACTCGACTTGACGCCCTACTTCAACCACAAAGCCTTTGGCACATACCCCAACGAGACAATCTTTGAGAGCACATACAACCGCTCCTACCCGCCTCTAAACGACCTCGCACCAGATGGCATTTACACGTCCAAGCTGACGGGCATCCAGTACGACTTTCCCAGTTACACGGGTCCCTCGAAGCCAGACAACCTCATCTGTGAAGGGCAGACCATTTCCATCCCCCGCAGCAATGGCACCTCCGACCGCAAGGCCTTCAGTCTTAACATGCTCGTCGCCAATGACCTGCGCGACGCCATCGTCTCGTACAACATGACATACATCTATTCGGACGGCACCACTGCTCTGGCAGAGTTGCGCGCGCTCTCCTTCTTCAATTTCTTGACCATCACGCACGGCGAGATCATCAGCCCGTTCACGTGGACATCCACAGGCCAGGACTGGAACACGAGCCAGATCTTTGAGTTCACGGGTAGTCTGGACCCGACCAAGACGCTGACGGCCGTGCAGCTGCCCGTGGCCAACAACGCCACCGTGGGCCGCATCCATGTCTTCTCCATGTCGGTCTGGTCAGGCGAGGCCAGCGCAGCCTCTGGTCCAGCTGTTCAGGTCCAAGACGTGCGTCCAACGCAGAAGTGGACCGAGGCTGGCCACCAGGTCGTTGAGGTGACGATCAATAACGTCGGCACCGAGTGTCTCGCTGGCTCAGGCGTTTCCGTCTCCCTTCAGGGCCATGGTGTCACAACTGAAGAGCCAATGACGCTGAAGCGACTCTGCCCAGGCGACCAGAAGCGTGTCACAATCGGCGTGTCTGGATCATCATCCAACACCACGACCACGACCGCCAATGTCGTCCTCTCGGGCCCAACGCTCAACCAGACGTCCGCAGCCTTCTCCAACCTCCGCTTCGGCTTCGAAAATTACACGACTGACCTCTCCAGCATTGGCAAGCACGAATCGCCCCAATGGTTCGACGACGCCAAGTACGGCATCATGATTCACTGGGGCGCCTATGCGGTACCAGCCTACGGCGGCGTCGCGCCCAACGAGACCTATGCCGAGTGGTTCTGGTGGTACGGCAACAACCACGACGTCGGCAGCGACAAGAGCGATTGCCTCGACTACCGCCTCGAAACCTTTGGCCCAGAGTGGAACTACGACGACAGCTTTGCCAACTTTACAGCCTCTGCGTGGGACCCCAAGGAATGGGTTGATCTCTTCTCCGACGCCGGCGCCACGTACTTTGTGCTTACCACAAAACACCACGAAGGACTCGCTCTGTTCGACGCAGGCGCGACATCAAACCGCTCGACGCTCCACTACGGGCCCAAGCGCGACATTGTCCAAGAACTCTTTGACGCTGCAGCGGCATACCAGCCCACCCTGAAACGCGGCACCTACTTCTCGCTGCCCGAGTGGTACAACCCCGACTTTGGCCCGTATGGCTTCACGCAGACCGACGCCGTCGGCTCGACCAGCTGGCTCGGCATCGCGGCCACGAACCCATTCACCAACGAGACAGAGCCCTACACCGGCCGTGTGGAGATCTCCGACTTTCTCACGGACCTGCAGCTGCCGCAAATGGAGGCCCTCGCGTACAAGTACGAGACAGACATTATGTGGTGTGACTGCGGCACGGCCAACAAGACGGCCGAGTTTGTCTCGGCGTGGTGGAACTGGGCGCGCACCCCCGACGTCAACCGCCAGGTCGTCATGAACAGCCGGTGCGGCGTCGCGCAGGCGGCGGATTTCGAGACGCCCGAGTACACGACGTACTCGTCCGCGCAGCGGCACAAGTGGGAGTCGAACCAAGGAATGGACCCCTACAGCTACGGGTTCAACGCGCAGACACCCGCGGCGAGCTATATGAATGCGTCGACCATTGTGTATACCCTTGTGGATATCGTGGCCAAGAATGGAAACTTCTTGCTCGACATTGGACCCAAGCCGGATGGCACGGTGGATGCCACGGAGGCGGCGCACTTGCGGGATGCCGGCGTTTGGATCAAGAACCATGCCGAGGCCGTGTTCAATACCACGTATTGGTTTGTGCAGACACAGCTGGCGAGTCCACAGGAGGTGAGGTTCACGCAAAATGAGGAGGCGTTCTATGTTACGTTCTTGGAGCAGCCGCTCGTGCAAGGAAATGGCCTGGTTTGGGTGAATGCCACGGTGCCGGTGCTGCAGGGAGATGTGGTTTCGTTGGTGGGTGTCAATGCCACGGGCGCCGACAGCCTCGAGTGGACGACGTCCGAGGAAGGGTATTTGGGCATTCAGGTTGATGCTGCGATGTTGGCGCTGGATGAGTATGGCTGGGTGTTCAAGATTGCGTATGCGGCATGAGGAGGGTGAATTGCCATTCATGATGTTGGCTGTACTACAATACGTTGAGCAAGAAGCTGTCACTTAAAACTTGGGGTCGGCAAGCTGTGAATGATAATGATTCTTTACTGACGCTGTGTAGAACTCGGAAGCTGTCAACTTGAAGCTGTCAACTTGAAGCTGTCAACTCGAAAGCCGCCATGAAGAAAAAAAGACTTTGGTATTGTTGCCAGCCAAGACAAACGGCTCGGCTCCGACACTTGTCTCCCTGGACAAAGGTACATGCGCTTTCACACATAGATACAAAGAAGCATATATATATGTGAACAGCAAACCGCAGTATATATCTGTCCACGCTCCTTCACCGTGTATAGAACCCAGCACACCCACCAGTCTGCCAGCCCGCCACGGTGCAACCACGCTGCGCTGTCACTGGCGTCCTTTTTACTTTCTTCAGCACTGAACTGACGGCCCTTGGTTCCAGCCGCGGCTCTTTACAAGCCTTTGTGAAGCCCAAGAGAAGGATTCTCCCATACACACCCGTCCACAAACACACATATATAAATATATGCAGACGCATACATGTATAAACACCAATTGTTCGGGTCTACGTATATGAGTAGCACGGAGAAAGGCGGAGAAGGGGACAGGGGAGAGCTGAGATCAACTTGTGCGGTAGGACGAGGCTGCCTCGTGGCGTTGGTTACGATCCCAGTGGGCTGGTAACTTTCAACCCTTAGACGCCAGGGCAGTGAATGAATGGTACGGTATGTAGTTGGTTCCCGAGACAACCAGGTGGTTTGAGTCTCGAGTGCTAGACCCAGCACCAAAGTCTCGGGACATGCTGGGATTTTTTTTAATGGGTTGCTTGTGTGTGGCAAGAAGTGACAAAAGAAGAGTCTTGTTGGACCCATTTGTCGTAAACTAGACTAGATTTGAAAGTCGGGAATGGAATCGGATTCAGGTGGGTTGTATTATCATGCAGTATGAATCAGGACGTTGGATGTGCCGTTTGGGGATGGGAGAGGAGGAGGAGGAGGAGGAGGAGGAGGAGGAGGAGGGGAGGGGAGGGGGTTGCAAATGAGCCTTGATGGACGCGCACGGCAGTTATGGCTTTCCCTTTAGGGGGTTCTGCATGCGAGGTTGATAGATACTACGTGGCCGTAGCAGAACTGAGTACATTGGATTCGTGGAAAGCAGAATGTAACTGTCCGTAGCTCAGTCTGACTTTTCGACTAGTCTACGCCATGTTGCAGGTCTTGTCGCCAGCCAAGAGCGCCGAGAGAAGCAGTAGGAGGGGTAATCAGCAAGCACGTAACGCGTTCCAGAGCCAATCGCATCTCACTCTTGCATACAAATGGTCTCGATGGGCGACGTCAGTGCTGCCTTTGGGCCCCCTTCAAACCAGATCTTGCACATTGAGCTTTCGATCTGGTGCTGTGCCAGAGCCCAGGCCACACCGGGCTCCATCTTACAACAGTGATAACGTCTTAGCCACGGCCGCGGGAAAAGACGCCGTGATACGCTGCTGGGCTGTGCTGTGCTGTGCGCTGTGCTGTGCTGTTGTGCAACGTGGGCGCTGGTCAGCCAGATGGAGGGGGGTTGCTCAGCAGTTAGACGCCATGGAAGGTCAAAGAATGACTACACAGACACAGCCAGCACTCGAAAGTCGCTTCTCGGCCGAGCGATTGCTTTGTCACAGTCTCCGTCTTCTTCTTCTTCTTCTTCTTCTTCTTCTTCTTCTCTCCCTAGCCACCCTGCAATTTCCTTTTGATGTGTGGTTCTTGAATACCATACTCGGTCATACGTACAGTAGTGATACGTACAGTAGTGATAGGCATGTAGAACAGTAAAGGGGGATCCTGTATACTGCACGGAGCCTAAAAGAGCAGAACGAACGCAAGAGTACGCTTTTTGAACACATGATCAGCGCACTCCTCCTATACTCTCTGGACAAGGAGCAAGGGTTCGAATGGGGGTTCATTTGTTTGCCGTTATTTGACAAAAGTCACCAAAGAGAACGAGTTACACGGACATCAGAAGCAATGATTGCAACTGACCACAGCAGAGATGCTTCGTTGTTGAGCGCCAGCCTCTTCATTTCCCGTCTTATTGCGTTTACTTTCCTGCCTTTTGCGATCTGCAACGACCCACGGCTGGGGCGATCAACTCGCCCAAGGTGAAGTTGTCGAGCATGGTCTACGGCTAGAAACATGGACGCTGGAGACACTGCTCACTGCAGGACGTTCTCTACGACATCGGAACCGACTGAATAAACGCGACTCTGAAGAAGCCTGAATGGGAAATGAGAGGGGAAGTGGTCGAGCACACGTACCCAAGCATACACCATACATATGCAGGCTCGCGCAAGCCTCCGTTGTCGAGACTCGATGTGATTGGTCTTGCCACAAACTACCTTTTGCGGTGCATGCATGCATGTGTGGATGCGAACCGAGCCGGGCCCGAATTCCTGGTTGGAGTATTGTCCCCTGAGTCCCAAGCAGATGGGAGCCGATGGCCCAAAGCGGTGCGTGGAGCCGTGGGAACATGCACACTGCATGCATTAGGGGACCTACCTCGGTTGCTTTGCATGTCCAATCCGAGCGTACGGGACCGAGAGACTTTTGCTCCCTCCAGTGTGCGAGTAAACGAGAGAATCATCCGTACAAGGACTGGTACGTGGTGAGGAGCCGATTACCCCAGTTGTCGTCCTGACCGGCGGGTAAGAACTGGATTACAAGAGTATTCGCAGTCTATTCTTCGGGCGTTATTGTATCCTTTTGCTACTACTTGCTGTGCAATTTTTGCTGTGCAATGGATCCGCACGCGCGAGTGTAATCGTCAAGGCCATCGTGATGAACAAGGCAAATGTCACCTGGTCTGTCTCGGCAGCCACAACGGCGCTTTCAAGATTCAGCTCAAGTTGCAGCACAAGGTCTCGGTACCACTTGTTATGTGTGTTGAATCGTAGGAGGAGGAGGAGGAGGAGGAGGAGGAGGAGGAGGAGGACGGCTGGACCATATAGAACAAAGAGGATCAGAAAACAAGCGAGCGGCGAGACGCACGGGAACGCAGGATCCTTCCCAGATCCCCGGGAACGATGGGCTTGTCTCTGAGCGCAGACTGTCAGAAAAGAAAGAGGGAAACAGTCGCAAACGTTGCAGTGTTGCGAACAGGATCAATGAGAGGGTCTCTTGTTATCTCGGCTGAGCATAGCGTTTCTGTAAGTTGCATGGACAAGCCTGGATGCATGCATGCAAGACATTGCTGGGAAGAGCGGGAAAGCGGATCGAAACGAGTTACTTGCCCGGTTGTCTCGCAGATGGTCGGATCCCTTTCTCCTGCGATCGATTGTAGAGACGGTCACACAGGCTCAGTATTGCTGGTTGGCCACAATGAGACGGTTCTGGTCCCGTTACGTACGTGGTGGTACTCGAGACACAAAACAAAAGCTAGATAAAAAAAATAAAATAAAAAAAGGGACAGCTATGAAGCGCGTGAGACTGACAGATCATATTGCCACAGACTCTGTGAGACCGTGAGACCAACGGAGAAAACACAGTCCACGTGAGCAAGGACCAGCAAAGGTTCTCCGTGTTCTTCTGGGGCTACAATGCACACCTATACGCACTTGGATACTCGGGAATGTATACACAAGTGGACGCCACAAAAGGACCCAAAGGCGTGCGTACGCATGCGCTGAAAGACTCACCGCTTGGTGGGAATCAGGCAATGGCAACAGCGTAGAGCACTGGCAGCAGACACCACGCAGTCGTCGCAAGACACACCCCGGTCCTGGAGCTGTCCCAGAGGGCTGGGTCTGGCTGAGACAAGAATCCAGAGCGCCGGGTCCCGCTGGAGTGGCCGAAGGAGGAGGTGGGGAGGAAAAACCAAGTCCGCAACTCGCGCTGCTCACGGCACTAGTAGTGGTCGACTAAGCAAGTAGCAGAAACATGATGCATGAGATTGATCCCATGGACGCAGACAAGTGCAGAAGAAGACAGAAACCACGCGGTCCTGTTTGCGTCCTCTGCACTATGTCCTGCTGCGCCATATGTGGAGGAGACGCGAGTTCTGAGCCCGCGAGATACTCTGTTCGCATCCAGTGGAACATTGGCGGTCCAGATGATCAAAAAGCATATACGAAGGGAACATGAAGACCTCGGCGGCAGCATCCTCCAGATACGGCCAGCGTGCCTGGCTGGCATCGACGGATCTCGTCCCTCACGAAGGCCACTTGCAAAGCGGAAGCAATGGACTTGATCCCGCGCACATTTCCAGCGTTGTATTAAAGAACCGGCTGCAGCAGACGATCCACAGAAGGCAAGTTTCGTCAACAGTGAGGTCCCGCCGGGTATAGCTCTGTTTTTGGTAGACAGAGTCCTTGTCGTGTGTTGTTTCTTTTTCCTCCCCTCGCCTCCCTGGTGCTGTCTTTGCTCGAAACAGCCAGACGAGTTTACAACAAACAAACGTTTGTTTCTGATCCATGGCCATCCTTCTCAACGTCTCACTCTGAAGGCAAGAGGAACAAGCGTCCAAGACTCCACACTCCTGGTGTCGACGCAGTGGACAACCCGCCTCTTTTCCCGCCTTTTCCGCCCCCCCACCACCATCCGCCCTTTTCTCTGCTGCCGGTTCCCAGCTCTCTGGAACACCCCACACACCGTCATCTCGGCATATTTCTGCTTGGTATCCTCTGGGGAGAGGAGGACCAGAGTGTCGGGTACCCCATTCTCTACCAGCAGCGCCAACGAGCTCTTGATTTCCAACCACTCAGTGAGCAATTCCGCTCACAGTCTACCGTCGGACGGAACTGGCTTGTCTCCACACACACACACACACACACTCATCATTCTTTTGCTCTCCCTCCTCCTCCTCCTCCTTCTGCTTTTCCCTGTCCTCGGTACCCAGCCGCTCTGGACCTGGTGTTGAGTTTGTGGATTGTGGAGCTGAGCAGGCATATACCTACCATGTATACAACCCTACGGGCAACATGAGCCCGCTCAGGGCCCAGAGCCCGATCTCAATGCGCAAAACGCGTCACCGAGGACCGAGTATATAAGGTTAAACCAGTCCCCTTGGATGCTGCTGCTGAGAGGGCTCTGTGTAAAGTCATTATCTTGCTTCGTTTTGTCCTCCAAGTTGAGGGACTCAAACACATCTCACGGGTTACTCATACTCTCAACTACAACACACACACACACACACACACACACAGCTCTGACTCTCTGGGATATCTCCATATCCAACGGATCACCCTCTCCAAACCAAACACACCCACCTGCTTTCTTTGTGTCTTTCGGGCCTCACCTCAGCTTACCTCGACACCAAAAGCACACCTATAGTCATATAATCTCATTAACAAACTTGTATACTCATACTCCTTCGTTGTGGTGGCACCTAACCCGCCACCCCCTTTCTCCACCTACTGCTCACTCGTCTATAACCGCTCTGCTCGACGAGACCACAAGACGATCAAAACATACACACACACACACCAACACACACACACAACCACCCACATACCAGCCATGTGCCGCATGGTGTCCTTCAGCGGCACATGCGTCCGCTGCGGAGCCTACTACACCGTCCCGCAACTCAACCAAAGCGTGTCGTGCCTCGAGGCCAAGAACAACGGCGGGTTCGGCGACTGCCGCCGCGGCGTCAACTACGACCAGCACGACCCGGGGCTTGAATGTGGGCCGTGCAGTGCCGCGCTGGGCGCCGATGGAGCCAGTGATGAGTTGCTGGCGGCTTCAGGGAGTCCCATGAGCTACAGCAGTTCCAGTCGAGGCAGCAGCAGCAGCAGCAGCAGCAGCAGTACTAGCAGTAGTGGTAAGAGTAGCAGTGGTGGAGCAAGGCATGCGAGCTCGAAACACGAGTCCGGGAAGAGGAGAAGGGTGCGGTGATTGCGCGGCGGTGGGCTGCTGGTATTTCCTTGCGAGTGGTTATTGAGAGCCTACGATGATTGTGATTATGATTTTGATGACTATGGTAAATCACGACAACTGGCTTTTATGGGGGGGGGGGTTTTCTTTTTCTTTTTCTTCTTACACATGGGAAGGTATTCTGGATTGCTTCAGCAGATTAGAGCACTAGACAGCTTGGGAGGATAAATGTCCTTTTTTTTCGATTCCACAAAAGAAAGCAAAGAAAATAAAATAAAAGGGTTCGACTATTCTATTCTATCCGTTGAATCGCATCGCTTCCGTCTCTGTGAAGTCCCACAACAGTCACAATCGCTGAAAACAAAACCAAAGGCTCGTGTCCCTCCTCTTCACTTTGTTCCTGCAGCAGCAGCAGCAGCCGCCGCCGCCGCCTCCCAACTCTCCCTCACAATCCTCCAATACCTTTGCTCATCTCCTCTCGCGTGTGCAACATGCGCCGTCCCCGTAAACTCCTCCAGCCTCACCCGACCAGCAAAGCCACTGACCTCGGCCTCGGCCGCGTGGTCCCGGACATCCTGGAAGTCGACAAGCTCGTCCTCTTTGCTGTAAATGTACACACGCTGCACCTCGGACGTGTTCACAGCCTTGTCGTTGTGCGCTGCCCATGCTTGCTCCAGCGCGCCGGGCCGTCTCAACGCGACCGTGTCCAGCCAGTACATTGCAGCGAGGCAGTGTGAGACGAGCAGCGCGAGCAGGCGGACGGGCAGGCTGCTGCGTGCGGCGCCCATGCTGAAGGCTGTCACGCCGCGCAGCCACTGGAAGCGACTTGGAGCCGAGTCGAATATGGTCACGTGGGCTGGCAACTGCGACGGCTGGCTGCCACTGGCGAGGCCGTAGAGCTCGGTGATGACCTTGGACCCGCCGTTGGAGAAGGCGAGGATGAGCAGCTCGGCCGTGTCTGGACGCGTGGGGCCACTGCCCTCGTGGCTGGTAGCAACCGAGTGGAGGAGCGCCACGGCGGGCTCGAGGTCCCTGTGCAGGTGTCGAATGCTGCCGTGGAAGTGGTGCGCAAAACTGCGGATCAACACGACAGGTGAGGCTGGGAAGAGCGCCTGGAGCTTGGCGGTGTACTTGGCGAGATGTGGCTCGCGGGCGTCCATCCAGCCGGCCAGGAGGATGAGCTTTGGCGAGGGAGAGGAGACCAAGGACCAGGACTCTTGATGTTGTTGCGGCGGCGGTCTGTAGAGATAGACAATCTGCGAGAGTCTCTCAAAGGCGGACAGAGGGCCCTCGTTGGCGGTGGCGGGCACTGGCGCGTTTGCTGCCATGGTTGGCGATGGGACACAAGAGATTGGAGGCGTGTTCCGGAGATGGAGGATCAGGAGCGGTTCTGCGTGACGCTCTGTGGCGCATCGACGCTCTGAGACTGTGGGTTTGGGGACAAGACAACTGAGCTTGCAAAGTCACCACCTGCAGAGTGTTGGCAACAGAGGCTGAGAAGGATCCTGCAAAGGCGCGGTTGGTCGGGTCTCAGTCCGAGGCAGAGGCTCCGAGGCACGCATCACGTGTGGACGGGGACAAGTATAGTCGGCAGCAACTAAGAGCCCACGTCAAGCCACAGTATCAACCCATGGTGGATCTTGCCTGTGACTGGCAGTGTGACTGGCATGTCCAGGTGCGCTTCTTCGTTGACGACGAGACAAACACCGCTTTGGAGTATTCTTGGCTTGATGGCTCGCTGCAGTGAGCAACAGCCAGCCCTCACGGCAACAAGTCGCTACAGGCGTCTACAAAGTCGCCGTACACTGCCGTCAGTAGCCTCCGAGTGTGCATTTCTAGCGGCTTGTTCTCGTTGGAGAGCCACTAATTGCTCTCACACGCTCTGCAACCGCACCACAGCAGTGAATTGGCCAGTATTCAAGCATGTCTTGCTCCGACTGCGCCCTTGGACGCCTGACTTGTACGCACATCGGATCCTGCTTGTCACAGATAACCAAAAGAGATCCTTTCCAGCCACCCAAAGGCAAGGCAGGACTGCAGCTGACCGGACGTCGTCCATCACACACAAATGGCCGGCACTAAACAGAGACGCAAGCTTGTGCAAGCGACCAAAAGTGCTCCAGGTTTTTCTTGCTGTCCTCGTCCACGAATTCATACGGTGGGCGAAAAGTCACCCTCTCGCCATGAATCTCAGCAACCTGTCCGCTCAAGGCAGGGTCAGAGACCAGCTGCACAACTCCCTCGACCAATGTCGAATGAGGCGTGACAATCATGCCGTCAAAAAGCGACTGGCTGGGCGCAATATTGGTGACTGAAAGGGCGTCAGCGTCAGCGGGCATCTCCATCTTCAGCGAAACCTTTGAGAATGCGAGGGAAACGCAAGGAAAGCACAGAGACGCGGAACAGACAGCCAAACGGAAGCAAACTGACCCAACACGGCTGGCGCCAGAGCATTAATCTGAATCTTGCGCGGTTCGAGTATCCGGGCCATCGAGCGCACAAGCGCAATCACGCCCGCCTTGGCTGCTGCGTAGATTGGCGACACGGGGAACGGGTACAAGCCTGCGTTGCTGGCCGTGGTGATGATGGATCCGCGCGAACCATTGCTACTCGGCTGATTCTTGTTCATGTAGTGGATTGCCAGTTTGACAGCTGTGGCGTTGCTCGACTCTGCGTCAGCATAGTTTCACAGCATGTGAGCCTTTCCTCACCACCGCACCTCGTCACGATGCCACACAAAGCATCAAGGAGTCGCCAGTGAAAAGGGCAAAGAAGCAAGAGAGAAAGCGCAAGGACGGCTCACAGTACACCACGCCGTCCAGATTGACATTCAGGATCCGCAACCCAGGCTCCTGCGGCTCTTCTCCGTCCCCTTCCTCGACCATCGCCAGCGCACTCTTCCCCTGCGAGCCCTCACCGATGCCTGCATTCGCACAGACGACGTCGATGCGGCCAAATTCGGCATATACGGCCTTGAAGGCGTCCGCTTGGCTCTGCCACGATGAGACATCGCACTTCTTGAACACCGCCTTGGGTTTCCCAACCTCAGCACCACGCTTGGCGACCACCGGAATGATGTCGTTGGCAATGGCATGCTCGCCGCCCTCGGCGTTCACGTCCAGTACGGCGACGTTGTAGCCCTCCGCGGCAAAGTGGCGCGCCATGGAGAGGCCGATGCCACTTGCGCCGCCGGTGATGAGGGCAGTTTTTGGAGCGGTCGACATGTCGCTGAGTCTCTCTTGAAAGGAGAGATGCTGGTTTGGCAGCCTTGGTAGCAAGAAGTTGGGATCCTGGAAGACGTATAGAAGCGTGGAAGCGTGGGATTGGGAATCGTGTACAAGTCAGAAACAGATACGAAGAAGTAGATGGCTACCGCATCAAGATGTATAAGACGACATGAAATACTTCTTCTCAACGCACGTCTTGATGCAGAAAGTGTTGCAGCCAGTGGTGGCCTTTTGGTGTAAGCTAGTACCAGGTCAGCATCGACTAGTCAAGATAGCTTCATCTCAGCGACCAAACGCACTGCCGAGAATCCATCCGTTTCCCAAAGAGAAGACGAGAACCCCTCTTGCCCCTCATCAATGCCACTGCTGCCCAAGCGGACGCCCCGCAAAAGCCACTCTGAAAGAGGGGTGAGGGTCCCTTCACGCAGGATAACGGATATAGAATTGCCTGCATTTGCTTGCAGGAGGTCAAGGAAAGGGTTGAAGTGAGTGAATGAAGTGCCATGGGTGGCTCATACGCTATTTACCCTTGCATGGCTAACGGCTCGTCGTGTCTGTCACCAACTCAAACTACCACGCGTTCATTGTTTTGACTTTGAACGGGGTCTGCCGACGAAGTGTTCGATACTTGTTGCAAGAAGGCCGAAAACCGGCTGAAAATGGCCGAGATATTCTACTCCGAGGCTGATGCACAGATGCTCCAGGACAAAGTCGTAGTTTTGACAGGCAAGTATCCGTACGCCTCAAGTGTTGCGTCCCTGGAGATATTCGATTTCAATGTGGACCAAGCCAACAGGATATCATTATACTGACTCGGCACCGCAGGAGGCGCACAAGGCATCGGCGCCGCAACAGTAGCCCTCTACCACAGCCTCGGCGCCCACGTCTACTTTGGCGACTGGGACGAAGCCAAGGGCCTGCAACTACAGCAAACACTATCGGCAAAAGGAAGCAGCGCAGGAGCAACAACGACGACGACAGATGGCTCGGTGGGTGATACACTAGGGCCAGGACCAGGATCAGGACCAGGACCAGGACCAGGAACAGTCCACTTCCAAAGACTCAATGTCTGCGACTACGCCTCGCAGCTGTCTCTGTTCGACACCCCCTTCAACGCCCACGGACGCGTCGATGTGGCTGTTTCGTGTGCGGCTGTATCGGAGACAGGGTCATGGTTTGAACCCGAGGCACTGGATTTGGAGTCAGTGAAGGAGGTGAGCAGTGGGAATGTAAAGTCTGCAAATCTCTTGAGGGAATCAATACAAGAGTTTCCTCAGTCGATCCCTTGATCTGATACACCTACCAGGAGCCCCTCCCACTCAAAGCTATCATCGACATCAACCTCACCAGCGTCCTCTCCTTCAGCCGCATCGCCCTTGCGTACATGAAAGCCAGCGGCAGCAAAACCACTACTACCACCACTACCGCTCCCAACACCTCGGCGCCATTCACCCGCTCCATTATGCCTCGTCTCTTCGATCGCAGGCATCACCGAAGCGCCGGGTCTCTTCAGCTACTCGGCCTCTAAGCACGGCATCATCGGGCTCATGCGCGCTCTGCGACCCTTCACCCCGTCACGCTTTGGCAGCGTGCGCGTCAACGCTGTTTGTCCGTGGGCAACGGACACGCAGCTTCTCGGCGGGGTCAAGACTGCGTGGGAGAGGGAAGGCATGCCGTTGAACACGCCGCTGGATGTGGCCAAGGTAGTTGTGCAGTGTTCGACCACGGGACGCGGGAAAGAAAAGGAAGAAGGGAAAGGAGAAGAAGAAGAAGAAGAAGGAGAAGCAGGAGCAGGTGAGAGAAAAGTGGAATACAGGGATGAATCGTTGACTGGAACGGCGATTTTCGTTACCGGTGGTCGATATTTTGATACGGAGGAGGGGCTGGCGAGGACGATGCCGTTGTGGATGGGGCAGCATAATGCAAGGGAGTTCATCAAAGGGCAGCAGATTCTGGGGTTGGTGAGTTGTGATCTCCTTATTCCAGCTGTTGGAAGTGCTGCAACTCGTTTGAAAACAGTGGGCTTCACTAACTTCTTGATACGTAGGGCGGTAATTGGGCTGGTGAGAGTTAGTAGGAAAGGGTGTTATACAAACCAATATGCAGTGCTTGTGGGAGTCCAGTCTTTGAGAAGCCAAGTAGACATCTCGAATACAGGCGAGATCAGAGCAAGTGCTACTTGAACGAGAATGCTCATTCCATATTACCAATACCAAGTGTCCAAGTGTGCTCTTCCAACAGTTCTCTCGCTGTGGAGAATAATATCAACGACGCACGTGAGACATCTTCGACCTCATCGGCCGTGTCTCGGTGACATGCTGGCATAGGCCACCAATTACCTAGCCAGCTAACCAGAGCCCTCCCAAAAGTTAGCCGCACCCTCCAAATCATCCACGTTCAAGATATCCACTCCGTTATCCCATAATGTCCGCCAGATAGCGTTCCTCGTCCCAATCGGCCAGCCAGGCTGGTCCCAGTACCGCAACTTGATGCCCTTGGCATGCGCAACCGCCACCTGCGCCTGAAGCAAGGCCAGCTGCAACGCGTCAAACCCCTGGTTCGACACCACATCCGGGAACTGCACGGCAAAGTCCGTGCTCGCAATTGGCGAGACCTCAGCGGTGATGTTGGCAAACGTGGTGGCAAGCGTCGGAATCGGCGCGTCGTAAAAGTAGTCCCGCGGCGAGACGCCCTGCACCTGGTCGAGCGGGGTGTTGCCCGTGCCAATTACGGTGATGGGCTTGGAGGTCACCACGGAGCCGTTGAAGGTGGACAGGTAGCCTGCGTCGCGCAGCGGCTGCAGCGCTTCCACGACGTAGGGAAAGGTGCTGGGCCCGTCAGTCTTGACATCGACAAAGAGGTACAGTGTCTGGGAGCCGTCAGTGTCGTAGACGCCGTTGTAGGTGGTGCCCAAGGTGAGGAAACTGCTGTTGGATGGGTTCTGGCGCTGGAGAATGGAGAGTAGGGGCTGGATGTAGAGACTGTCAAAGGTGCGTGCGCTAGTCAGGGCGGATTCCTCATGGCCGACGTGCAGCACGCCGTTGTACAGCCAGACATCGGCTTCGATGGAGATGGCGCCGGTGGAGAGCGCCGAGTAAACGGGAACGGGCCGCCAGTAGTCATTGTGAGAGTGAAAGCTCTTGGGGATGATGCCCTGGGTGAGTGAGGTTGGGTATGTGTACTTGGGGTCGGACGAGGCGTTGGCAATGATGGACTCGAGGGCGGCATTGATGGGTATGTCGGACTGGCAGAGGCCAGTGGCAGCCAGAGAAGCTGCCATCAGACTTCGAAGCATTGTGACTGTGTCGGGACGACCCTGATCAAGATCTCAAGTGGCAAGAAATGGGTTGACTGGTGTTGATATTGCACTTCTTGGCCGATATCAGCACAAAGTCGACGGAATGAAAGAGCCACACAGGAGCTTCACAACACCCAACCTACACACGAGCACCGTGCCATATAAGCCATATAAGGTTCCTGCTTGGGTTCCCTCATAAGGGAAATGACGTTGATCCTCTGGACTTACAATATCCTGCTGTTGATGTCACCCTCAGGGAGCAGCAGATCCAGGGCTCGAGGAATTGGCCAATGGAACCAGCACGTGGAGGGTGTGTGCATCTCATTCAAGATGCCGCTGAGCGGTCGGGCAGCCCGCACGTGCTCCTGGAAGCAGAAGAGGGGTGCATTCGGCTGTCTGCACGAAGGTTAAAAGTCGCCGGCGACAGGTCGACGTGATGATGCCATCTCCGAGCTTCCCCGCCTTTGTATGTTTGCTTGCTGTATGTGAGGGCAGCAGATGAGCGACGATATCTGAACGTGCCAGCCAGAGAGCGCCCAAGTCAATGTCGATGTTGCTGGCTGATTGCAATGCTGCGAACCATTAGAACCCCGGGGTTGTGGTAACATGTGAAGTCATGACTGGTCTATAATGGGAATCGACATATACTAGTGACGTTGGTCGCACAGAGGCAGCTGCCAGGGTTGGGGTTGGTGATGACAATGCAGGTGTTGGTGCGATGCGGGCGATAAGCTTATCGATCGATAGGACAGTGCTGAGTAGGCTCAACTTGACGTTCACACCGTCGTCTCGAGACGTCTCTAACACGAAGTGTAGTTCTCCTGTGTGAATACATGCATACACGATAATGGGCTGCGGCAACAGTGCAATCCACCAATCGAGGTTTGCGTGTCGTCTGTGTGACACCGGCCACCTCGAGATTTACATGCGCCACTTACGCAGAAGAGCAAACTGAGGGCCAAGGACAATCGACAAAGGGGAGATGGAAGCAGAATACCAGCATCATGCCAGACTGATCACTGCAATGGTCAGAATATCATCCAATGCCAGTTCAAGTGCTCTGGTACCGTGGTACTTGCCTGGGACTTACTTGGTCTTTTGGCAACTTGATTCACGACTGGGTTCACGATGTTTCGGACAGAACCGTAGCCAGAAGCCACACACTGAAAGCAAGTATCCTTTGCGTTGATAACTACCCAGAAAACTGCCTCCAAGCACTATGCCTTGCTGATCACCCAAGCCGTTTTCTTCGTGTGTGAAATTAGCCTTCTCAATGCTGAAAGCGGCCAAAACGAATGGCTCGACCCGCACGTGGAGGGACAGTGCGTAGAAGTTCAGAGGTACGTACCCAAGTGTCTCTCCCACGACGCTAACATGTAGCAAGATACTTGGGTACGTACCTCGGTGCTGTCTTGGAGTAGCCCAGCCACAGTACGTGGAAAGACTGTCATGTCACATCTGTATGCCTTCCATTTCAACCGAACGGATCCACGTGAAAGCGTCCATTGCCCAAGTCTGTCGTTTGAATGTCTGAGTGACCTCAAGGTCAGCCGCCGCGGGCGTGGGATTGGCCCAGGAACACGCGGCAAAGCCATGTGGCTGACGGCGACGGAGGCGGGCAGCACGGTGCAGCAAGTGCTACGGGCCAGTGCCAGGCCCTGGAGCCCGCTCCTCGCTAGGCCTAAAGCGGCTAACCGCTGGCTGGCCACAGAGCCTGCCAGCGCCTGGTTGGCCCTGGCCCAGCCCAGCCCAGCCTAACCCACCGCCAACTTTGACCCTGCTCTTCGCACCCTGGAGCAGCCGCCACCGACCTCTTTGCATCTTGCATCTCGCAACCACGACGACAGCCTCGACTCCGTTGCTGCCATCCAGCGACAGCCTCCGACGACGACCACCAGCCTCACAACTAGAGCCATGAGCATAGTGGCCATCGAGATACCCTTTGTACCGTGATCGACCCTTTTGCCGGCCAGCCAGCTCCATTGAGTGGCGCTGATTCTGGCCAAGTGCTGGACAAAGCAGAGCACGCGCTCTCGGTCCTTTTCCCGCCTCAGACCTCGTTGCCCTGTCCTGATTGCTCCAGACGCTCCTCGCTCTCGAGCTGTGTGACCTGGTGATCTTTTGCTGGTCTGTTCCTCGCTTGCGATAGGTCTCCTGGAGCTTGTGGGCTTTCCTCTCGCCTGGCGCCTTCTCTCTGCCATCGCCGTCGTCGTCGTCATCATCATCATCGCGACGGCTGCTTGACCCCTCTACGGGCTTCTCCAACTGCATGAACACCACCATCCAATATCCTCGACACACGCTCTACGACCCCCGCTGCCCTGTCTGGCGCCCCTCCGCTGGCGCTGTGACCTAGGGCTTAGTAACACTGTCCTGGCACCATGTTCTGGCGATTCGGCGGTTACGCCAACATCTCCACCATCGACACCATCCTCGACAAGTCTGACTTCACCCTTGAGGAGCTTCTCGACGAGAGCGACTTGATACAAGAGCTCAAGCAACACAATGCAAAGCTCATCGACTACCTGAGAGATGAACCTGTCCTAAACAACCTGCTCGACTATGTCGTTGCTCCAAAACTCGAGCCTGTCGCAGCCCCCGATGCCGACGATATCAATGACCCCGACAAAGGCAAGGGCCGTGTCCTGCCCTTTTCCAGGCCGAGAGCGTCCTCGCGCGCTTCCGAGCCGGAGAGCAGAGAGGAAGAACTCGAAAAGAAGCGCAATAGGTACGCGTACATTGCTGCCGAGATCCTGTCCTCTGACAACTGGTCCATCTGCGAGGCTCTGCTCGCCAACAAGACCATGCTGCGCAATTTTTGGGAGTTCCTACGGCGCGACACCCCGCTCGATCCACTACAAGCCAGCTACTTCACCAAGGTCAATGAGGCGCTTTTTGATAAGAAAACAGAGGAGATGATTGAGTTTCTCAAGTCCATTGACAATGCCGTGGCCGACATGTTGCGCCACGTCGATTGTCCCATGATTATGGATTTGCTGCTCAAGATCATCAGCCTGGAACGGACCGAGGCCGGCCAAGGCATCGTAGAGGTAACGCGTCCATCCTGTTGTGTCTTGGAGAAGTGATTAGAGCTCTGGGACTGTAGGTTATGCTAACTCGACCTCACTCTTCTAGTGGCTCTATACTCAAGATGTCATGCCCATCTTGCTCTCCTTCCTCGGTCCCGAACACAGCTGGGCCACGCAAACATCAGCTGGTGATTTCATGAAAGCCATTATCACGGTATCGGCAAATGCATCCCAGAACGAGCAGACATGCATTGGACCCAACGAGCTTACCAGACAGTTGGTGTCCAAGGCCTGCGTCGAGCAGCTCGTTTCTTATATGCTCGGCGGTGGCAATGCTCTCACCGTTGGTGTGGGCATCGTCATCGAGGTCATTCGCAAGAACAACTCAGACTACGATCCTGACGTGGGTGCCGAGGCCCACGCGATGCCCTCCAGCCGGGATCCCATCTACTTGGGCACCCTATTGCGTCTCTTTGCCGAGCACGTGCCCGATTTTGTGAACTTGATCATGAATGCTCCGGCGCAAAAGGCACGTCTCGAATCCACCTTTGGCGACAAGATCGAGCCCCTAGGCTTCGACCGTTTCAAGACTTGCGAACTCATGGCCGAGCTGCTCCACTGCAGTAACATGGGGCTGCTGAATCAGGTTGGCTCAGAAGAGTTGATTTCAGCTCGGGACTCTGAGCGTCAACGATTGCGACTCGAAGGCAAGCTGTCTGCTATGCGCGGCGAAGAGATCCCCTCGTCTACAGATGATCTGACCATGAGAATTTCGCACTCGTCACCAGTCGACGAAGGCCGCCTGCAGATTACCAATATCTCGGAAGACGACGGTTTCGAGGAAGTTGCTAATAGCACCGACATGACGGAGGATACTTCGCACGAGTTTGTCAAGGCCGAGGAAGAAATACAAGCTGGTCCAACGACTTCGTTCCTCGACAAAGACGATGACTTTGTGGATGAGCCCTTGTCATCGCCCCGGCTAAACGTCCAAGATGACAAATTGGGCGAGGTTCCTCAGTTTGATGACCCAGATATGATCGTTGCACCATTGTCTCCGTCCAAGCAAAAAGTTACTGATCTTGGAGATCTCTCCAACTCTCCTACGCCTGCAGATGGCTCCAAGGTGGAGGATCTGGTGGACGATATGCAAAAGTCATTGTTGGCGGACAGTCAAGGCGAACCAGAGGCTCAGGCTGACAAAGCTACTGCTGAAGGAAGTGAGACCTCGAGTACTCCTGGCCTCGACACTCCTGCGGATTCGTCTGTCATTGGGTCAGAAGCGAAACCTGATACAGAACAACTAGACCCTAAAAATGTCCCAGAGGGTGGTGTCACTGCCACTTCTGATGTCGACAAGCCAGCTCCTCTCTTTTCTCAGGCCGGTGCTGCTGCTGCTGAGATATCAGAGGAGCAAAAGGAAGCACCAGAAGGACAAACAGCCACTGCTCAAGAATCTGGTGAAACTTCGACAATTGATGCTAAGGAAGGCCCTCCAGAAGCGGAACCATCAAGCCTCCAACCTGTTGTTGGTGACTTTTTGAAAATGCAGTTTGTTGAGTACAATGTTGTTCCAACCATTCTGAAATTCTTTTTCAAATACCCCTGGAACAACTTTTTACACAATGTGGTATACGATATTGTGCAGCAGGTTTTCAATGGCCCCATGGACCGTGGCTACAACCCTACCCTGGCCATGTCCTTATTCGAGGCTGCCGACATTACCACTCAAATCATCAATGGCCAGCACAACAGTGAAGAGTCACAGCGGCAGGCTCGAACCCGCATGGGCTACATGGGCCACTTGACCCTCATTGCGGAGGAGGTGGTCAAGTTTACTGAACGCCACCCACCTGAACTCTTGAGCGAGAATGTTCTCCAAAAAGTCATGGACCCAGAGTGGATTCACTATGTCGAGGGTGCTCTCGCAGAAACTCGTGAGCGCGATAATGCCATCTTGGGCGGAGTGCGACCAGAAGTCGCCTTGAGCAACCGGCAGGCGGGCAGCGGTCTCGCAGCTGTGGGATTATCCAGTCTTGGCTCAGCATTCGGCACCTCTCAGAGCGGCGGTTCCAACGTCTTGGCCGAGGCTGGACTCAACGGTAGCTTGAGCGACCTGGGTGGGGATGGAGGAGGAAACGGAATTGGACCATTCGCCATATCTGCTGGCACCCTCATGTCTGGCTTTGGCAGCAGCTCGGACGAGGATGACGACGAAGAAGCCGAAAACGAGGAGGATGTCAATAATGAGGTTAGTGAATCTTCTGTTAGCCGTCCCGAGTGGGATCCTAGCTTGTTTTTTGTGCCGCGCCCAGTGAGGCGTCCTTTTACCCGTTCTGTCAACTCGTGTGGCCAAGAGTCAGACGATGAAGACCAAGACACTGCAGGAGCTGCTTGTTACACGCATTTAGAGGACGGAGAGGGAGAAGGAGAGGGGGTGGATTCTTATGAGTATTCGTCCGACGAAGATGACGACGAGTGTTCTGAAGACTCGTCAGACGAAGAATCACAAGGGCAGTCTCCTTTGTGGGCCTCGTCCGTGTCTGGAGGAGGGCCAAAGGAAGGCGTTGCTGGCTTCCCAAGTCATGAGGTTGGTTGCAACAAGTGGGTCGGAACAAGCAATGTGCTGCCGACCACAGGCCAGCGCTTTGACTTGGACGATACACCTTCGGCAGAGTGCCACACGAATAAGTCGAGCGATCATCTCTCGTCTAATGAATGGGAGGATGTCGACGATGACGAGTGCGAAGTGACTGTGGAGTAATAAGAGATATCTTGTTGTACAAGTGGAAAAGAGCGCGGAAGGGTTGTTGCAGACTATGGTCGTCTACCAAGTGGTGGTTGGTATCTTGAGGACCCAAAACCGGTCTTCGATCAGTGGCAGGCACTTATTCCCATTGGATGGATGGAAAGCAGGCCCAAATCACGTCTACTCGCCACGAACCGTTGCGATACGCCAACAGAGCTTTGAGCCGGCTCTGGATACACTAAATGGCAGGCCACTCTTCCTCCTCGAGGCGATGACTTTCCCCATCAGAGGATTTTCCTGAAAGGTGTATTCTATGGTACTTGTCTGATGTTGTCAAGATCTGGACGGATGCTACGAGGCGTCCTGGCAGAGACTAATGGAGTGGCTCGGTTGTGTTTTGTGGTTACTGGTGTCCTTTGTGGAAAAGGACGGGACGGGAAGAGACAGACAATGTTTTAGTGCCATTTACTAGGCGGACTGAAGGATGCTGGTGTCGATTTTGGATCCGGGGTTTTGTGGGTTTTTGAGTTGTGTTGATGGTCGACCGTGTTGGGGACTCTGCTTGGAATGGCGTGAAATGCCCTGTGCCCGTCGCCAAATGTCCCATGGTCCTGCATTCCCTCTCAGCCAGCTTGCTCTGTGCCGCAACAACAACATACTGGGAACGACCTGTCTCGGAAGCCACACTGGGAACTGGGACCTGGGTCCTGATCAAGATGTTCGCATAGTTGTGAATGTCCTCCTTGCACTCAAATGTCCTTGCACTTGCGAATCTCCTTATGTCTTTATTGTCTGGGTCATGTTCGAACGTCGTTGACAACCCCTATTGACAAAAGACCGCTGACAGATATTCTAGTTCCGCGCGTATACCGAGCCTTTAAGCTCATCTAGTGCTACGAACAACCTCAACCCGCCATCAATCCCACCGCCACCGCCCCCTCCACCACCACTAAACATCCCACCTTCGCGCGCTCGCATGGCTTTTGCCGCCCGCCTCGCTTCGAAGAGAAAGGCCGAGGAAGGCGGCAGCGGCGATGCAGAAGATGAGCACGAGAGCGGGCCCGGGCAGGGCGACATGTCATCCATGTTAATGCAGGGTGAAGGCGGCGAAGGCGAACTCAAAAATCCCTTTGCAGATGACGAAGATGACGATGAGGAGGGAAGTGGTGAGGGTAGTGACGAAGGCAGTGATGATGGCGATCTAGGTGCTGGCTCCAGTGAAGCCGCTGCTGGTAGTGGTGCTGAGGTTAGCGGTGGTGGTGGTGGTGGAAGTGCATGGAACAGGGGTGGTTGGTGGCGCGGCGCGCTAGGAAACCGCAAGAACAAGCCCGCTGAGGAACATGAAAAGTTTGGTGACGGACGGGACTCTTCGTCTGATGAGGAAATGAATGATGCCGATGTCGGCGGCGGCGATGGTGGCCGTGATGGTGGTAATAGTAGTGAGGAGGATGAGGAATTTGGGGACTTTGCGTTGCCTGAGGGTCAGGGTGACGACGGCAGTGGCAACACTGAGGATGAAAACAGCAACATGCTCGTCAAGCCGTTGCCTTTGCATCCTTCAGGCGGAGCAACAGCCGCAGTCAGTGGGAGTGGCACGGCCTCTGGGAACAAAGGCTTGATGGGACTGTGGCCTTTTACGAAGAAGGACAAGGACGCATCGACCGGCAACACCTCGGTCTCACCGACTGAGGTAGAGAAAGTAGGAGGCAGCGGCGAGACTGGCGAGGCTGGCGAGGAGAGTGCGGAGAAGGCAGATGCTACTGCTGCTGCTGCTGCTGCCACCGCCGACGACAAGACCTCTCATGTTGTTCTCAGCGAAGACGGAGAGAAGGTCCAAGGTACTGTCGAAGCAAAACGGCGTACGAGCATCGAGGAACCTGACGAGGGAGAGGATGAGGTTGTTGTTTGAGGAGAAAGCTTGCTGATGAGCTGATTTTGGGAGGAGTTTGCCACCAAGTACGGGAGTAGACAGGCGGGCAGACAGAGTACGGGACGGGAGGGGGTCGCCTCTATAGGAACGGAGTTGCTGCTGTATTGCTGTATAAGTAAGTGACTTGCTTCTTGCTCTTGTACGCTTTCTCTCTCTCTCTCTCTCTCTCTCTCTCTCTATATGCATGTACTTATCTAGCTATTGATAGCACGGGCAACTTGTTTGTTTATGTGGGGTGTGTAGATTTTGTGGGTGACGGTGAAGGTGGTGCTTTCTGGTCTCTGGCTGCTGGTTTTTTTTTTTTGTTTTCTGTTTGATGATGAGATGGGTTTGGCTCGGCAGAGTCTGATGGCTTGATGAAGGTAGAGATCTCAGTATAAAGGGCTCGCTGGCAGTTTAGATAGAATATATGCTTGATATAAGGCAGTATCATAACTATACTGGTGATGATATACTTTGAAAGGCAGAAATCAGAAATACTCTCGGCTTGGACCAAGTAAGAACACGGGTCAGATCATCACCACTATGAACAAAGACGAGCATCATAATGAATGCCAACAACAACGTTGAACCCGACAGACTTATGTCTATATCATCAATGATTTCTCAACTACAACCGTCTTCGCCTGCTGGTATGATCCTTGGAACCTGCCAATTAATATTCCCAGGATCCAGATGAACCACCACCATACGAAGATCCACCACCACCACCACCACCACCATATCCAATACTCTGTCCACCATCGCTGCTCGTTCCATGCGAGGAAGTCGAAGTACCACCGCCACCATTGCTACTATCACTAAACCACTGCTGCGGCGGTGTCGGCGGCGGCACGTACGAGCCATAGCCGTAGGTAGGCGAGACGAACGGTCCTTGTTGGCCTGGGAAACCTTCGTATGGATTTGATGAGGACTGGTATTGGTATTGGTACTGGCTGGTCGATGAAGAGGCCATGGCTCCGCCAGCGCTGGAAATTGGCATGGGCATTGCGCGAGTACTCGGTCCTTCGCCTGCTGAGGTGGCGCCGCTGCCAGATGAGTTCGAGTTGGCGTATGACACGGCGCCGTAGCCGGGGCCGTTGGCTCCGGACATGTACTCGGTTGGTTGGTGCTCGGTAATCCCTGCGTAAAGAGGACCATTGTGGCTGGATACGCGTTGGACGCTTGGGGGCTGCGTGTTGTAAGGGGTTGTGAAGGAGGAACAGGAGGAGGAAGCAGATGTGGTGGATAAGAGAGGGGCGTAGGGTCTTTGCTGAGGCCCTGGGAACGGGGCCAGGCCTGGATTGGTGTTTTGGCGTCTTGGTCGGCGAGTAGATGATGATGATGATGATGTGGACGAGCGGTTGTTGTTGCTGCTTCTGCCGCCGCCGCCGCAGATGTCCTTGGTGCAGTTTGACAGACCGCACAGGCAGCGGTAGTAGGAGGATGAGGTTCCGCGAGGACCTTCGTCTGAGGAGGAGTTGTAGGGTGCAGGGGAATTGGACCGCGTGTCAGTATAGTAGTCTACCATTGTTGAGGAGGTCTCAGTTTGCTTCGTACTTGGGGCTGGTTTCGTCCTTGTCGTGGTGGGTAATCTGACCGTTGTGGAGTTACAAATTAGCAGTCGGTGGGTTTTAGACGTGAGATGTGTTCAGGAAGAGGTCACCCTTTCTATATGTAGACGCTTCTCGGCGTTCCTGCTTTTATATCGACAACGAAGGTCTACGTACGAGTCGACAGAAGAAAATTTCGACGGGCAACAGAATGATCTCTGGTAGTACTGTCCTACCTTCACGGGAAGCGGTGACTTGCCAAGAGCGGTTATGGGCTGGGATCTTTTGGCAGAGCATCTCGAGAGATGATGACTTACTGGATCGACAAGTCTTGAAAGACTCGCTATGTTACAGGAAAGCCGTAGAATAGTGCTTAAGGAACTGATGGAGGTGAAGGGTTTGTGCTTCTAGCATGACAGACATAGGTCAAACATTGACTCTGTGGACTCGATCACATACGGCGACGGGAATATGGGCCTGTTGTTATCTCTATTATTCGTGAAAATTCCATGACACATGAGATATGTGCTGTCACTGCTGTTGTTCTGTCACTGTCCCTTATTTCATTTTGGACTCGGACGAGTCCAGCACCTGGGCCACGCCGGTGTTTTCACTGTTTTATCTAGTCAATCATCACGGTGCAAACACTCTGACGTCGCGCGCGCCTTCTACATGTGTGTACTCGAAAGAATACCCATCCAGTCTTGCTATTTAGAAATTTCATCAACGTTATTGTCAAGGCCAAGAACAGTTCGACAAATGTTCTGGTTGGGAGTAAACACACCACAAGTCTGTCACCACGGCCGTGGATCTTTGTGGTTTCATCCAAAATTAACCATGATTCAGGGAGGTAAACATAATGTGCCATGTTGGTTTCTGTTGATGAGGAGCAGCGGCAATAGCATCACTGACCAAAGGATATCTGTCATGATGTTCAAATAAGCATAACTGGTTTTTCTGGATCTCAAATGAATTTGGGGTTTCCTGTTGCGACGCCTTCACTCCCAAAATGTGGATAATTTTGATAGCACTTGAGGATAATCCGATGCAAGTTATTAGTACATAGACGCAAACTCTTGTGTTGACGACAGTCTACGCAATGGACAAGTATGGGCGAAACGATTGTCAGACTCGAATATTGACCTAGGGATATCCAACGCTAGACCATGGTCTGGAAGTACAAGCGATAATCTGGGCTACTTCAACAATGCTGAGAAGGACTACTTTGAAAAGACTGACTATGTAGTAAAGCTTGACACACACACTGACCACAGTCTTTTCCGTGTCGATCAGAATTATGATTTTGATAACTGCGAGCTCCTTTTCAACCATGACCAGGCGTGATGCTACGAAGCCTGAAAGAGCGTTGTCTTTTTGATATGCAACTTGATCTATCAAACACATTCGATAATGGTGGTGAAACCTGACTCGGCTCAGCTCGAGACTATTGGTGCGCAGCAGATGGTGTAGACTCCTCGCGCAAATATGACCGGTGTCGTCCGCCTGTAGAACTGATAGAACAAATCTGGCCCAAAGACCTGCGACCATCTCTTCACAGGGTCAAAGTCCGAAACTCAGTCACCGTCCAGTGTCTCTCGTATTGTTCCTTCACGGGGTCGCCGTATCACAAGTCAGTGTCGAGTCGGCCACAGCGGTAGTAAGCAAATGGCGCAGAAGGGGCTTATCCTCCTCGACGAATGCTGCTGACACACATCGATAGTGTATCTGGCGTTTGCCTGCATGTGCCTGCACTGCTTAAACGCAAGTTTTGTCTTTTCTGTCATCCTCAGCCTTACGGTCGCGTAAGATCTCTATATAGGTCCATGCTGCGGCTCAAGGTTGCTGTTTTCTCCGGTAGCTCCAAGACACGACCTCATCTCACGTTCGTCGTGGGGGCTGCGGTCGTATGACTGCGAGGAACTGCAGAGAGTCAGGCTGGGGCTGTTTTGAATGGGGGGTTTGGCAAAACATGTAGGAGGTTGTGGTTACTGACTCTCAAGTACACATGGACGTAGAGCAGGGCAATGACTGCATAGATAGCTCGTAGAACCATCTTGTTGTGTTAGAGGTGCCGGGGAGATGACGACGATATTGGCTATAGCGAGCAAGCTTTCTGGTTGTGTTGTCCTGAGATGTCTCGAAACATGACCCTTCACGCCACAGAGCAACGTTCAATGGTGATTTCTTGTCTATCCTTTTGCTGTCCGATGTGTATCTGCAGAGTCTTGCCGCCGTAAGCTGAGCAGTGCGCCAGCAGTCAGCCAGGCACTATCAGAGCAATTTGTGACTTACCCCTGAAATGTGTGCAGAGCGGCACATGCAGCGCCCTCTCGGGACCAGAGACGCCCTGGTGTGGCTCGTGAGGCCCTGCAGCAGACATGCAGCAAATGCCACCCGAAGCAGTGCGTCTTGTTGTGATAACGATCCTTTCCTCCCAACTTTTGAAGGATGGGGACGGATGCCATCGAGGAGAGCCTCATTGGTTATTTTGCATACCTGGATTCACCAGGCATCGACAGAATTTTCAATGAGTGCTTCGACTCGTAGCGACCAGACTTGTGCCCTATCCTTGAGCTAGTCCAGCGTCCAAAATCCGGCATATAGTTGTCATTGACCATTTCATGTTTCGATGCTGTACGCTGGGCCCAAGGAATACCCGTGATCAACGCATGTTGGGATTCAACCCTGGAAGAAACATAAATCAAGCACCTCAGGCGACTCGGCATAGGATTCGAGTCTGGGAATATAGGTTGGTCGTTTGGCACGATGGGCTTTTGCGGGGCCTGCTTACAATCCTGGGTTCTTCGCGAAATGAAGTGCGCCTCCCAAGTGTATTTGTACACCTTTCCCCGATTGCCCGTTGATTTGCAGTCTTCCAGTACATGTCCTGACGAATTGCCGGATACACACTGATAACCATGCGAGACAAAGCGTTCCGTCTGTGTTACCGTGGCCAAGCAAGGGCGGAGGTCGAGACCCGGGCCTTGTGATTTTGCAATATCATCACACGCCTCTTGGATGACTTTGTTTCTCCAATTTCCTAGCCACAGAACGTGACAAAGAGGCGCATTGAGACAGAATGCACAAGAAGACGATCTTTGGGTATTGGACTGTTCAATGTCTATAACCTAGCGTCGGTTGATCTTTTGAGCACACGCACGAGTATGAGCATGAACCATCGGTTTTTCAATATTCCAAATCGTGTCTGAAGCACCACTGCTTACTTGGCAAAGCCGAGGCTCCACTCCACTCTTCCTTTGAAGCGACTGGAATCGAATCCTGCTGCACTGACGATCTGCTGAAGCACGTGGATCGATGTGTAGGAATAAGCCAAGTGTCACAGAATCTCGAGCAGAATTGTCTCGCCGTTGAGAAGGCCACATGTTTAGACTCGTCGACTTTCTGTACAGTCTGCTGGTATTCAAGCCTCCGAGCGCGGCTCTGTTTGTTGTTGGGTGGCCGTCGAATCATTCGTCGCATGGGGTGGCAAATGATCTCAAATTGTAGGATCTATGGAGCCTTGCAGAGAAGAGGAAGCGGGAGAAAAGAAAAGCGAAAAAGTCATCCTTTTGTGGGATCGAGCGAGCTGTTCCTCTTTGGAATCACTCATGCGCCGTTGGATCGCCGAGATGGGATTGTATATGTGATGGCTTCGTGGCAAGGATTGTGGGCACGGCCGTGTACAGTAACAAGCGAGGACAACTATGTAGCATTCACAGATGCTTGTTCTACTGCATGTTGGCTCCAGTGGCCAGACACAAACCACTCGAACAGAGAAAGCGAGATCGTCGTTTGAACGCCAGTCTTGGGCTGGGAATCACGACGACACGTCTTCGGTCAGCCCTGGAGGGCGAGGCTATACATACCGTCATGGATACCTGAGTACTTGCTGAACGGGATCAAGTATACCTCCAGGTCTACTTGGATGAAGGATTTCGAGTTATAGAATCCCACAAGAGCCGCTAAGCAGTCTTTTTTTTAATAAAAAATATTAATTAAATATGCACTAGAGTAAGCATTGAATGTGCTGAAAGACATGGAAGCTGGAAGCCGTACGATTCAGCAACACGAACGACAGCAAGTATGCAAGGCAAAGGAACAAGAGCCTCGGCATTGTCTTGTATGGCTCTCTCTCTCACCTGACTTTGGTTGCAATGGAAATATCGAAATGTTGTTGGACTGTGAGGCCAAAAAGCCTGGGATTGCCCCCCCCCCCCCCTCAAGAAGGGACAAGGCTAGGCCCCAACGCCCACCGGCAGCCACAAAAGGTCGAGGCTGGTGCTTCTGATTGGCTGATACGGCCAACAACTGCCGCAGAGGCTGCTGGGGCTGCGCAACGCAGAGCGCCTATAAATGGGCGGGCACAGCCCTTAAGCGTACTACAAGAGCCACTATAAAGACTGGCAGCCGGAAGGCTGAAGCCCTATAACGGAAAGTCACAGCACCATCCTTGCAGCGGACACAGGGGTCCATTCTGCCACCTTCCCAGCTAATGTAGGTACTTACTGCTGCAGCCTTATGGTGGTGGATGGCCCTTTGGGTCCGAGACGAATTCTCGCAACCTCGAATTCTCCCCTCAACCTTGGACCGCCGCCACCGCCAGCACGTTTTTGTCGACGATACCGCGCTTCCTGTTGTGAGTTGGCGCATCGAGCACGTGCCACGAGAGCTGCTTCCTTTCTTCCCAAGGCTGCGACTTTGGTGGACTTACTTTGGTCTTGCGGCGAACAGTTGCGCGGCAGTGCTCGAAATCCAAAATCGCTCGTTCCACGTCTCCATCTCGACTCTCGATATCGGGATTTGTGCCAGCAGCTAGCGTCCAGTCTTGCACGTACCTGTACAAAGACAGGCTAGCTGCTTGATGAGATACTCGGCGAGCAGCACTCAGCGGACAGCTCACGGCACTGGTCGCAAGTGGTTGATATCTTTCTGTGTCGATGTCGCCTCCGAAATCCATCAGCCGCCAGAGCAGCTCACGACAGAGGAAACTGATCGAGTGAAAACGTCCTTCAAACTCTGTTTAGTGCAATACAAGATGGCCTGCTGCTTCCAATCAGGCACCCATATGCACCTCGCTCCCTGAGGCACCGCGCAAGCCGTATGCACAATATAATGGACGGGTGAGATGGGTGCCACGAGCAATGAACCCACTCTCTGGCCCCCAACAAGGATACATTTGCAACCCATGAACCGCAGCAGACGGGCAATGTATCTGCAAGTACTGTTCCGAGAACCGTACCGGCTACATGGGACCATCTCGCAAGAGTAAGATGGCAGTCCGCATCGACTTTGGCCAGTAGGACACGAAGACGCAGAAACATCGACCAAGCCAGAAGAGGCCCGGGAAACACCACGAGTTCAGTGTTGAGTCCTCTCCATCCCACCGATGTGCTGCCTGGAAGGACAGGAAGCGAGAAGCAGCGGGTATCCAGGGTCCACTCGAGAACCCATCTCACCTTGTGGTCCACAACCTCACCCACCTCGTCTGCTACCCCAGAGCTGGCCAACCACCAACATCTCCTTCTACTCGACGTCCAGCATCTCCACCGCCCGAGGTTGGCAAGTTGGGTCAGCCTTCAGCCCACCGCCGTGCCTGTGCCTGTGCTTCTACCGAAGCCAGCGAGCCTCCCTTGATGGCACGGCCCGCGGCATGTCTCCAGAATCAGATAGCCAAGTAGCCAGCCAGCCAGCCAGCCAGACTAGTCAAGCCAGGCTAGGCCAGGCCAGGCCTTGGCTACACCATTGTCTTTGCCGATTCGCCTCTCGACCGTTGGCCATGAAGCCTGTTCAGAACGGTGCAGCTCTACGACAAGTGGACGTTCCTAGTACACCGCCTTCGATGTTCGATTCCACGATGATTCAGTATGGACGACTGCGACCAGGGCTGCGGCTGTTCGCTTGTCTTTGGCTCGCTGTCAGCTGCAGTAACCCGAGCCACTTGTTCGTGCTGCTGCGTGCATGTACAACAGAGTACTTCTTACATGCTTTCCATGTACAACCGCACCATCCATCTGCTTGGAATTGCTACCGCCCGCCGCGAGAGGGTGACATCTCAGAGGATCCCACGTCCCACCTGAGAATGCCCATGTTGCGCATCCATGCTTGTCTGCAATCCAAAAGACGGGGCAGATCCTTTTCCATATTAGTCTGGCTGCACCTGCCAGGCCCTCACCTCAGCGCCCTCGAATCCTCTTTTTTTTTTTTCTTCCCTCCCCTCTTTCTGTGCCTTGGACCACCACCATCATCGCCGTCAGCATTGGTGGTTTTTTTTTTCGTCCATCTTGTTCTTTGCCGTCACTCTGTTTGGCGGCTGGAGTACAACTTGTCGCGACTGAGTTGGCCAGAGCAAGAAACGCTCATGCCGCACATACCAAGAGCTCAGCATCTGTATGGCATCTTCTTGCCTAACTAGCCTTGCCCCAACGGCCGTCTCTCTATCTTCCCTTTGCTCTGTCTAACACCCAAAGATACCCTTCTGTTTATTCCTTGTTATACGACATCTAATCACTTCCGTCTCTGGCTTAAATGTCTTTGGTGCATCACGGGACAAGAACCGCTGTTTACATCTTCCACTTTTCAAAGTGATTAGATACTCATAGAACAACAACAACAAGATCGTGTCGAGACAAAAGGAACACAGGCGACTACCTATTTCTTGCTCGGCCGCGTCGGTCTACCCCAGTCTCTTAGAAAGGAGTCATTGTGCCATTACACTTTGCGTGTACGTCTTGCTCATACCTTTCACAAATCAATGTGAATGCTCACAAAGTATATGTATCGATTTAGAGGGGGCGCGCGCATATTCGTCACGTCGCCATGGCGGAGGACCCAACACAAGCCGAGCGGTTCTCCTGCCCCAAGATCGACATAACCTCGTCAACATCTCCCAATCTAGGCATACATACCGACAACTCACAACCCAGCGATCGACCTCACACGCTGCAGGAACGCATTTTGAGTTCGGTTGCTAATTCCTTGTCGATACCGCCCGAGCGCCTGCGCGAAACATTTGCGTCTCATGCGGCAGACGATGACGATGAAGACCAAGACGAAGGCGATCACCACCCTTTGGCAAGCCTGAATCCTAATGATGCGCCTCGCTCGCGCCTCGACCGCCTCACCATCCAGACTAAGGTTCTAGCGGGCTCCAAAACAATTGCTGATATGGAAACCAAAATCGAGCCGCCTTCTGCTCGGTCCATGGCTGCCGAAGTCGTCGATATGGCTTCATATGAGAGTGAATCGGATGCGACGACGCAGGGTGAAGAGCCCGAGCAACAGGCTGCCCAGCAGGCGGAGGAGAGCGACGACTCTTCTGACGACGACTCGACCGACGATGGCTTTGACATGCGCTCGGCTTCCATCATGATTGCGCCGGAACGTATTCACCGCGCAAGTCGCATGAACTCGATCCAAGTCAGGAATCAGGATTTCGACAAGCATAGCCTAGATAATGCCCCTCCGATGCCCACAAACTCGTACGAGACGCCTGGAGAGGTCGAACGATTCCTGGGAAGCGAAAAGGGGGTGTCCAAGGTGGTCATCATCAAGCCGAGGGCTGGCCTTTTTGAGGAGAAGTTGGTCGCCTGCCTAACGCTTGCCAGCATACAACCGAGCAGTCCAGACTCGGCCAAGGTTGATCTCGTCTCACCAGCACAGTCGTTTTTTGCAGGCACGCAGATTGCCACCATCAGGCACAATCTCCAAGAGAGCAAGTTTGTGGACAAGAATGCGATTCCGCAGGTCTGGATCCCGCTGGACAAGATGCCAATGGTGCCCGACACGGACAATATAGACCGGCGCAAACTGCGGACGTGGGTGCAGAATGCCAATTCAGAAATCTACGAGCGCGTGATGGGCATCGTCACCGACCAGACGATCCAGCATCCCGAAACGGAAATGGAGCGAGAAATACAAAGGCTCGTGGGCCGAGTCTTGCATGTACCGCAGGAGCAAATCGGCATCAACTTTACATTTGCCTCGTTAGGAGGAGACGAAGCAGCAGCCATGGCCCTCGTCACGACGGCCCGTGTCGAATCGATATTTCTAGAGAGTCATGAAATCCTGCACCACAACAATACTCTTGCACACCTGGCCACGCTCGCGACGCAACGAGGCGGTCTGGCCCACAAATGGACGGCTCAAAGAGAAAGCAGCGAGGTGGACGGCGATACGAGTCCATCTTCCGCCTATTTTGACCTCTCACCTATGCAGAAGCTTTATTTTACCACGGCTATGGGCGGCAATCTCGCTTTGCGCGATGCAGGCGATGCGAGATATCGGTTCAACTCGTCCCTCCTCTTCCGCGTGGCAAAGGGCTATACTGCGCACGACATTTCGGCGGCCACAGACGCAGTCGTCGGCCATCACAAGATGCTGCGGGCTCGATTTGTCAACGTGCAGGGCGACTGGACGCAATACATCATGCCCAAAGTCGAGGGCTCGTACTCGTTCATGCACTACGTGGTTAGTACGAACCAGCAGGTCGAAGCAGTCGTGCAAACCGTGCAGGCGTCCATTAACGTCGAGAATGGGCCGCTATTTGCCGTGGCGCACCTGGAGACCACCGATGGCCACCAGATGATATATGTAGCGGCGCACCATCTTGTCGTGGACGTTGCGTCGTGGCGGCTGATTATTCGCGACATGGATGAGTTGCTGCAGCATGGCAGCCTGGCCTCGCCACGGGCTATGCCGTTCCAAAAGTGGACAGAGTTGCAGAAAATGGATGCTCAGATGCCGTCTGGTGGTCTTCCATTCGACCTGTGCCCCGGCGATCTCGACTACTGGGGAATGATGGAGGCGCCCAACACGTATGCCGATGCGAACGAGGCGAGCTTCTCCCTGTCCTCTGAACTGACGGCGATTCTCGAGACGACTTGCAACCAGGTGCTGCGAACGGAATCGGTGGATATCTATATTGCTGCGCTGCTGCTCTCTTTTGCCCAGACGTTTGTGGACAGACGGGTGCCAGACGTGTGGAACCAAGAGCTCGGACGCAACCTGTGGAATGTTGACATTGACATCTCGGAGACGGTCGGCTGGTTCACTTCGCTGTGCCCGTTGAATCAACAACTCAACGCTAGTAGCGACCTGGTCGATGTATTGCGCCGCCTCAAGGACACACGACGAGCCATACCACACCGTGGTGCCCACTACTTTGCCAGCAAATTCTACTCTGACCTTTCTACAGGAAACGATGCCGCAGAAGCAGAAGAGGGATCAATAGCAGCAGGGCAAGGAGGAGACTCGGGACCGGTGCAGCCACGATCACCAGGCTGCCTCCAGATTGCAACACGCGACTGGCCCATCGAGATCCTGTTCAGCTATGCAGGCAATGTGCAAAACATTGCCAAGGAAAACGGAGTTCTCGAGCAGATCGCTCTACCGGGCCGGACGATTGACTCGCCCATTTCCGATATTGGGCCTGCAGTGGGCCGCATCGCGCTGTTTGAGGTCAACACGACCATTGACCAAGGCTCAGCACGCATCAAGTTCCTGTACAACCGCCACAGCAGAAACGTGAGCCTCATCCAGACGTGGATCAGCAATTACGAGCACCTCTTGCTGGAGGCAATTGGTCGACTGCGATTTGCAGAGCCCGAGTGGACGCTGGCGGACATTCCCCAGCTCTGGGCCACTGGCGCGACGTATGAAGGACTGGCCACGCTCAACAAGACTATCAATGCAGAGCTGGGACTTGGCGGTGTCAACGACATCGATGCCGTGCTTCCAGTTTCGCCCGTGCAGCAGAGCATCCTCATCAGCCAAGCAAAGTCGTTGCAGTTTCCGGCTGGGTGTGGCACCAAGCACGGCGATGATCATGGCGAGAGGCAGTACGCGCCGCCGTATCCCCACAGCAGCAACAACGCCAACATGAATGCATACCACATTCATGTCATGTACGAGCTTGTGAGCCCCGACGGCGCCACAGTCGACTTGTCGCGCTTGGTAGCTGCCTGGGTCCAGGTCGTGGCACACCACGCAGCACTTCGGACCGTCTTTATCGAGAGCATTGCCGACCAAGGGCTTTTCAACGCCGTTGTTCTCAAACGGTGGGCGCCCAACATGCTGTTCCTGGACGCCACGCCCGCCGAGGATCCCAGCGTCACGCTCAACAATCTGCCTCCGCTCACGGCGTACCCGGCCGACAAGAGCGTGCCGAGACATAGGCTGACGGTGTGCCAGTCTGCACTCAAGACGGTCATCAAGCTGGATGTGTCGGCTGCGCTGTGTGATATGATGAGCGTCAATGGCATGATTGCTGATCTTCGGAGGGCTTACACCACTGGCAGGGCCGTCTCTTTGAGTGGCAGCGACGTGGCCGCCTTTTCCTACCCTGGCTATCTGGATATCATGCGCAACTTGGACCGTGCCAGGAGCATTGCTTGGTGGCAACAAACCTTGGCCAGCGTCACACAGCCCTGCATCTTCCCACGGCTGGATCTGTACTATGGCGGAGAGGCAGAGGACCCCAACAGACCCAGGCGATATGACAGTGTGCACAGCGAGGTGGGCGACGTGACTCTACAGAAAGTGACGGACTTCTGCAGAGCCTACAAAACGACGACTGGCACGGTACTGCGGCTCGCGTGGGCCCTGGTGCTGCGCTCTGTGACAGGGAGCAGCGATGTCTGCTTCGGATACAGGGCGCCAGGACGCTCGGCCACGCTCGAGGGCATGCGGTCGGCGGTGGGGTGCTTTGCCAATACGATCCCCGTGGTGCTGGATCTCTCACAGTTCAAGCCGCTGGCCATCTTGCTGAAACAGACCGAGGATGGTTACAACGCGGCCCTGCCACATCAGCACATCACCATGGCCGAGATCCAGCACGCGCTGCTGCAGGATCGAAAGGGGTCGGGATGGAACGCGCAGCTGTTCAATACGTGCTTTGCCTATACAGAAGAGCCGGCGGATCTGCTCGGCCGTCTTCACAGCCACTCCACATCGACATCCAGCACAGCGGCGGCAACATCGACAACAGCCCTGGAGCTGCGCAACGTCATGAACCACGAGACCTCCGACTACGACCTGACTGTGAACACGCGGTTCAGCAATGCCACAGGCCGGCTGGTGGTGGACATTGGCAGCGCCATACTGTCCGAGACGCAGGCGCAGAACATGACCAACACCTTTGCGCGCGCCGTCATGGCCATGATCCAGTGTGCCTCGCCATCAGCTCACATCGGCTCGCTCGATCTCTTTTCGGATCGTGACTATTCCCAGATTGTAGAGTGGACGCACCCGCTCGACAAGCAAAACGAGCAGCGGCAACAGCGGTCCCTGCTCCACGAGCTCGTCTTTGCGCAGAGCATCAACCGGCCCGAGAGCAAAGCTGTGTGCGCGCACGACGGAGACCTCACCTATGCGCAACTGGAAGTGCTCTCTCACCGCCTGGCGCACGTTCTCCTGAGCGCAGGGGTTGTGCCGCGGAGCAAGGCCAAAGCAGCCGTGCCGGTGCTACTCGACAAGTCGAAATGGGTGCCAGTCGCCCTCCTGGCGGTGCTCAAGGCTGGGGCAGCGTTCGTGCCCGTCGACGCAGATGAGATGGGCTTTGTAGCGAAAATTGCCGAGCACCTGGGCCCCGCGGGCAAAGTCGCCGTGGCCTGCGTGGCAGCAGCCGATGCTCTTGCAATGTCAAGCGACCAGCAGGTCCCGCTCTTCGACCGCGTGGTGCGCCTCGACGATGCTCTCATGCAGCGCCTCGAGCACGAGACGGTGGCTGCAGGCACGCTGCTGCCTCCCAGCAAGCCCGAAGATGTGGCGTGCGTCTTCTTTACCCCCACGTCGTCACGGTCCATTCGCGGCATCAGCTTCACGCATGCCTCGCTCTCGACGTGCTTTGTCGGCCAGGGGCCTGTTTGTGGCATCAACCACTCGGCGCGTGTGCTGCAGCTGTCGAGCTTCAATGTCGACGTTGCCCTCTCGGAAGTGTTCACGACGCTTGTGCATGGCGGTGTCATGTGCATCCCGCCATCAAGAGACAGATACAGCGACTACACCGGTTGCGTGACGCGCTTCGGCGCCAACTGGAGCTACATGACGCCTCTTTTGTCGCGCAAGCTCAACACCGAGCTGCTCCCGACGCTCCAGACAGTCTGCTTCCGCACGCGCGGACTGGATGCGGACACGTACCGGCCGTGGCATGGGAAGAAGCGGGTCATCATGGCGTATGGCGCACCCGATGTGTGTCCGCTGGGAATCTCGTTTCTCGAACTTCACGGACCGCACCACCTCCGGGCGATCGGACGGCCCATTGCCGGCTCGGCTTGGATTGTGTCGGGCGAGGATCACCGGAACCTGATGCCTGTGGGTGCGGTGGGAGAGATGGTGATTGAGGGGCCGACGCTGGGAAAGACGTTCCGACGAAGCAGTCTCCATGTCTTGGTGAACGAGGACGATTGCGCCACTGGTAACAACAACAGCAACAACAACAACAACAAGGATCTCCCAGACACGCCTACAAGCCCTGGTGGGAGCCATGGCAAGACACCCTTTGTACGGGGCCATCACCACAACCAAAAGAGCATCAGCACGATTGCAACCGAAGACACGGGACAGGGCAAGAAGAGATACTACAAGACGGGTCACAGCGTACGGTACATTGAGGGTGGTCTGATGGAATACGTATCGTCGAAGCGAGACGACCTCGAGATCAATGGCCGCGTGGTCAACCTGTCCGAGCTGGAGCAGTATATCCGGCGGGCTTTGGGCCAGGGCATTGATGTGATGGTGGAGGCCCTCGCTTTCAAGGGCGACCGCGCAGCTGTACCCTTTCTGGCTGTGTTCTTGGAATTGGGGGATTTCGACGACGGTACTCGTGGTGCTGGTGCTGGTGGTCCTCCGTCTTCTGCTCCGTCTTGTGCTCCGTCTTCTGCAGTGGCACTTGACTTGACGAGTCTGAATGACGAGGTCAAGCAGCGGGTCTTGGTGGCAAAACGGCTTGTGACCAAGGCTCTCTCTGGCGTTGTGCCCGAGGCTATCGTGCCCAAGACCTTTATCCCTGTGCGGCATCTTCCCACAACGCACTCGCTCAAGGTCAACCGACGCAGGCTGCAAAAGATCATCAAGGGACTGTCAAGGGATCAGTTGTTTGATCTTGCGCGGCCAGGCCATGCAAGCCAGCTGGACTGCGGCGGCAACAATCATGGCAATGGGAACAACAGCGACAACCCGAGCGAGACGACGACGGCGACGACAACGATCCTCCCCGCTGGCAGCTTGGAAGCCAGCATCCGTGCGATCTGGGCACAGGTTCTAGGCCGAGTGGACCCCGACTCGATCTCGCTCGAGGATGGGTTTATCAAGGCGGGCGGAGACGAGATTGCCGCTGCCGAGGTAGTTGTGCGATGTCGCAAAGCGCAGTTGGGAGGCGTCTCCATCTCGGACTTGATGCGCGACCTGCCGCTGGGTGAGATGTGTCGTGTGAATATGCCGCTGGATGCGCTGCCTGGGACGTATCAGAGTGGCTATCCTTTGGTCGCGCCAAGCAGAGAGCCGTCGCAGGCTGGGGCGATGGTGTTGGACACTGCCTTGGACGATGCCATTGCGTCGATTCAACGGCAGCAACAAGAGCATACCGAGTATTTTGATCAAGACCAGGCTGGGCAGACACAGCACGGTCTGTCTGTCGCGACTCCTCCTCTGTTGCCTCCGACGCCGCAGATCATTGACAAGGCCTTTATCGACGAGAAACTCGCACCGAAACTGCTTCTGGAACCCGAAGTGATCAGGGACGTGGCGGAAGCAACGTCGACCCAAGTCCGCCATATCGAAACGGCGCTCTTGACCCAAGGCCGCGTGAAGCCCTCGGCGGGATCCAACTCCCACGGGCCGGGCCTGGCCGACATGACCTACTTTGTCTTCCACTTCACCGCCGCCAGCTCGACCTCGTCTGTCTCGGCACGGCGCATCGAGGAAGTCTGCCATATCCTCACCAGCATCCACCCGATTCTGCGCACCGCGTTCGTGGCCCATGTCGAGGGCCAGAGCCGTAAGCTGTACCAAGTCGTGCTCCGCAACCACCAGGCCGACTTCAAACACATTGCGCGCGTCCAGAGCTGGCGTCTTGGCGCCACCCTCGACAAGGAGGTGAGAAAGGACCGCGAGATGCTTCACACGCGATGCGACCTCTTTGCACGCCCCATCACCCGCTTCCTCTTCCTCGACGCCGGCAAGACATCGGCCCTTGTGCTCCGGCTCTCCCGCGCGCAGTACGACGACGTCTCGATTGCCCACCTGGTCAAGGACCTGCGCAAGCTGTATGACGGCAGCCAGAACCCGCCTCGACGGCCCGGGTTTGCGGACTTTGTGCGTGAGGCTGCGCTGGCGCATGTCGGCGGCGAGGCGGAGCGGTACTGGCGCGGCCTGCTCGAGGGCGCTGTTCCCACGCAGGTGGTGCACCACACACACCCGCCCAAGCCCACCACCGCGGTGCGCACCCTGCGCGAGTGCGTCTCGGTCCACACGATTGCCATGGGCTCGTTGGGCATTTCGTTCGATACTGTGCTCAAAGCCGCGTGGGGCATGGTGCTGGCGACGATCGGTGGCGTGCCTGATGTGCTGTTCGGCGAGCTGGTCGAGGGCTGTCACTCGCGCATGCAGCAGCATCTGGGGCCTTCGAGCGTCAACCGCGGCGGCGTGCTGGGTCCCACCACGGCACTGCTTCCGGTGCGGATCCGCTTCGCCGACAGCGCGACGAGCCCGCTGCATTTGCTAAAGTGCGTAGCCGATCAGCGCGCTGCCGGGATCCCCTATGAGAACCTGGGCATGCTGAACATTGTGGAGAAATGCACGCCGTGGCCGTACTGGACGCGGCTGAGCACTGTGGTGCAGCACCGGACCGAGGCCGAGCTGTTGATGGATGGCAAGGCCAAGAGTTTCCGCCTGGGCGCGACACTGTGCAAGATCAGCGTGCTTGAGAGTGAGATGATGGACGTGCCTGATTTCCTGGTCAGGAGTCTGCTCAAGAGCAAGGGAGGTGCTGGTGCCGGAGGTGCTTCGACTGGCGGTGGCCCAGCCACGGATCATGGTGTGGTGGATGGAGGAGGCGAGTCGAATGGCGGTGGCACGGCGCGGTTCCACCACCAAGGCGACGAGGAGCTCGAGATTTCCGTGTCGTTTTGCGAGCAGCGTGTGCCTGCTACGCTCGCACAAGAGGTCCTGCATAAAGTGTGTGGCTTCGTGGGCTTGCTGACGGGCGTGAGCATCATGCAGAGCATTGTGCCGACGGCGGCGCAGTATTCCGCATTGGCCAAGCAGATTCCCTTTGCCAATGCCTTGTATGGTATGAGCGGCAACAACAGCAGCAGCAGCAACAACAGCAACAAGAACAACAGCAGCAGCAGCAACAATGCATCGTCTGGACCGGCAGGAGTCACTTTCAACAACCCCTTTGGAGGCGGGGCGGTGCGGGCGACGTTTGCGCAGCTCGAGGCCAAGATGTCGCTCGACCAAGTCACCACAATCCGCGCCACCATTGAAGACGCGTGGCGCAGCACGCTCGACCCGCGCACCTTGGGCGTTCCCGAGGAGCACGTCACGTCGGCGGCCTTCTACGACCTGTGGGGATCGCTGATTCCCGCAGCGCAACTCGCCGACTACATCTCCGAGGAGGTGCCGCATCGGCTTGTGGGCGATGAGCTGTCAAGGAACCTGTTCAACAACAACCTGGACGGGTTCGCGGTCACAATGGACGAGATTGTGGATCATCCGACTATGCTGGACCAGTTCCAGCTTGTGGTGCGCAAGGCATTTGGCGGCGAGGGCAGAGACCGCGGTGGAAGTGTGCTGAGGATGAGGAGTGCAAGTGCCGGTGCAGCAGCAGCAGCAGCTGCTGGTCACAGTACTACGAATTCGATGCGGAGGAGTCATAATACCATCCTAGGCGGTAGCCACGGAGGAGGAGGAGGAGGAGGAGGGAGCACCGCAGGCTCGATACGCAGCAACAGCCCGACCATGAGTCTGCACAGCGTCATGACCAGCACGCGCAATGGGGCCTCGTCGATTCTCCATGGACCATCCAAGCTCGGTGGTGGTGGTGGTGGAGGAGGAGGATACGGACGTGGCCATACTCGGACGCGCAGTGATTCGACAGAGCATACAATGGGGTCGTCCAATACGCATGGCAGTGGCGGGAGTGTCCACACCGATTCGCCTGCTCTCGGGGGCGGAGCGCCTGTTTTCCCTGCGCATCCGGCGGTGAAGCCGCCGATTCATCATCATCATCATCATCATCATCATCACCACGACCACCACCACCAGTACGGGCAAGGGAACAGCAACAGCCAAGCAAGAAACCGCAAGGGGAGTGATGCGAGCAATGCAACGTATCACAGCGCCAACAGCTCTGGCATCAGTGCTCCTGCAGGTGCTGGACCTGGTGGTTTCACCAACATGACGAACACGACGGCCACACCACCGACGACCGTCGGCAGTCCGGATCTGAGTGAGCTGCCTGGGTCTCCGGGTGCTACGCTAGCCCCTCAACCTTTGTCAACAACTGCTGCTGCTGCTTCTGCTGCTGCTGCTGAGAATGGGCATGATGGTACAGGTACAGGTGCAGGCTTAGGTGCAGGTTTAGGTTTGGGTGCAGGTTCTCTGAAGCGAGCCAACAGCGTGGTACGCGTCCGAGAGTCTGAACTGGGCCCCGAATCGCCTATCCTGGGCAATGCGAACATGGCAACGAGTCCACCGGTGGTTCAGGCCGGATTCGGCGTTGCTTCTGCTGTTGGAAGCGTAAGCTCTGCGACAGGCCGGAAGAAGTCGAATTTCGGATTTGGCAGCAGTCTGCGCCGGATCGCGAGTAACGCCCTCCGCCCCGGACTTCAAAGCCACGGACACGGCCAGAGTGCGTCGTTGAATAGTCTCAAGTCGAGCGGTGGAGGCAGTGTTCTTGGTGGAATCAGCGGCGGCAACAGCAGCAACAACAGCAACAACCTCTCTCTGCGCCCACCCATGTCCTCTGGCTCCGATCGAGCAGGCGGTCTTTTCAGTCCCAAAGACACGACAAATACAACGACCATGACAAACAAGAACCCCAACAACGGCCCTGTTTCCCCCTGGGTGCGTGTCCCGAGCATGGCGCCGCAGCTACCGCCCTTTTCGCCCTTTACGCCCGTCACGACTGACGATGCATTCAGCTTGGTCAATGAGGACGGGACCACGGTGAGTGGAAGCGCTAGTTTTGACACGGGGCTGTCGCGAGATTTGTCGTCACAGGGCAGGGCGACGAGCCGTGGAACCTCGCCGGATCTGATTCTGCAGTGTACTACTCCTGGTGCCGGTGCTGGCATGAACACTCCCACTATGGGCGTGGGTGATGATTTTGTTGTCGTTGGTGGTGGTGGTGGTGGTGGTGGAGCAGAACGAGGGAGGAGGGCCGAGCTTGGCATTGGTGAGGGTTATGGCGGCAGCGACAACAACAACAATAACAAGAAGAAGAAGCAGACGAGAATCTCGGGAACCCTCGTCATGGATGAAAATGGGCAACTGACGCGTGCTGTGTCGTTTGAGTCGTTCACCGAGAGCGTCACTGGTGGTGTTGGCTCGGGCGCAGAAGTCTCTTCACAGAGCCAAGACGACGACGACGACGACGACGACAATGATGATGAAAACGAAGACGAAGAAGACACCCTTCGCGCAGAGGACGCACACAAGTTACTCGCCAAAGCGGTCCATCTCGCCGGCAACGGTGGCTCGAGTCCCAGCAAGGCGTCAAGAACACGAAGTCCCGACTTGTACCACCAGTACCAGCAGCAGCAGCAGAGAGAGCAAGGTGCGAAGAGGCGCACGGCTTCGTCCACCTTGACATCGACGACGACGACAACAACAACAACAGCGACTGCCATCAAGCGTGCACAGCTACAAGATCTCCCGAGCCCCAGCCCTGTCACCGAGACGTTTTATATGGAGGACGATGAGGGCTCTGAGGAGAGTGATGGCGATGTATCGGAGAATGATCAGCAGCAGCAGCAGCAGCAGCAGGCGACGTATTATTCCAATGATGCTCACAGCAGCAGTCATGTGTCGTATGACTCGGAGGATGGTGGTGCGGCTGCTGCTGTCAAATACCAGCCACAACCACCACCAGCAGACACGTCAGTCAAGTCGGACAAGACGAATCATGCTGGTGGCGAGGGCGGAAAGGCTGTGCAACCATCACAATCACAATCACAGCAGACACAGGCGCAGACCCAGCAATCACCGCGGTACAGCGTCTTCCCACGCGCTTCTGTCCACGGGTCACCTCCTCCTGCTCGACCTACTTCGTCAACGGCAGGGCAGAATAAGCAGCAGCAGCAGCAGCAACAACAACAACAACAACAAGGAACGACACAAACAACGGCGGCACTAGCAGCCGCAACATCATCATTCTCATCATCATCATCATCCTCCTCCTCCTCCTCTCCTTCCAACCAGCCGCAATCCCAACCAGCGCAACAGAAACCAACCACAACAAAACAACAGATCCCCGATCCCCAGGACTACGCCAGTCTCGAAGCCGCCGAAATGGACGACATCGTGTCGCCACTCACCCCCGTCGAGCGCGCCATGCTGTATAAGCAGCAAGGGCTGATGCAGATGCACGGTGGCGGAGTCGGTGTCGGAGGCGGCCAGAATCGCTTCCATGTTGGTGCGAGTCGGATGGGGAGCAACAGTGGCGTGAGCATCGGCAGTGGTGGTGGTGGCATTGGGAGTAGTAACGTGAGCCCGTTGACGCCTGGGTCGTTCTTTGCGCAGCAGGGGCTCCAGGCGCAGCAGATGGATTCTCAGCAAGGGCAGCAGCCAGGGCAGTGGTATTATCAACAGGGACAACAATTTCAAGGAGATGAGGGCAGAAACCAGCAGCAGCAGCAGCAGTATCAGCAGTATCAGCACTATCAGCACTATCAGCACTACTCGTCCATAGGCGGCTTTCATGCGATTTGAGGCGAGACGGAAGAAGGCGGGGCAAGGCTTCGCTGTGGGATTGGGTCTTGGACAGTATGTACATATGTTTCGTGGTCTGACCGTTCTTTCTGGTCAGTGACTGGCCGTCTGAGATGTTTGTTGGTGTCGGCCGTGGGCGATGGTTGATATATATATATATATGTATATATATATCTCTCTCTCTCCCTGGGCAAGCAAAGTGTATCGCATTTACAGGAGTTGAATGGTGTTGAGAAATGAATTTGAAATGCCATTTTGGATACACAGTTTCTTTCGAGAGTGTCGAGATTGCAAAAAGCAATCCAGAGCGTTGCACCGTTTTTGTTTTTGTTTTTTATATCTGAAATGTGTAATGGAAAAGTTGTTGGTGCTTGAATGCATGTGAGGACTTTACGTCTCAGTGTTGATAACCAAGAGTCTCTGCCTAGTGTTCTGTACGTGCTGTCCCAATTCATGATTACAGGATCACAAACTTTAACGTTTGACGCCTTCAATAAGAGGCTCTCCTGGTCTCCACTACCTGTCTGTCGATCCAAGACCCGACCCTGGACAGTCGGAACATGAACCATCACCGTGTCACAACAGCAGCAGTGGCACGGCGCAGACATCATTTCTCTTCCGGATGGCGCAATCCGTGGCCCTCCGGACCGGCATGACTATTCGGCGCGTGCTTCCATACTCAAAGATTGTCCCGTGTTGCCCAGGAAACTATGCACAAGCACAAAAGGCACCAAACGTTTGCTTGTCTACAAAATCGAAGCCCATCCATCTCCCATAGCACTGTCAAAGACATCCACCAAGGCACAGACAGCATCCTCAGCGGCAAATACTCGAAAATGCGGCTCCAGCCAGCTTGGGTATCGGCTTGGCTGGCTCTGACGACCACCGCCACCACAAACGCAGCCGGTCTCGTTCACAACAGCCCACACCAAGCAGTCTTGGCTCACAGCAACGACAATGGAGATGGACGTTCTCCACAATCGGAGCCCCAACCTCGGCCTGCCAATGCCAGAGCTAGGAAGAACATCCTCTTGGTGCTGACCGACGACCAGGACGCAGCCATGGACTCCATGTCCTACATGCCGCTGGTGCAAAAGTATCTGAGCGACCAAGGGACGACATATGCGAACCACTTCACCACCACGGCTGTCTGCTGTCCGTCCAGAGTGTCGTTGTGGACGGGCAAGCAGCCGCACAACACGAATGTGACGGATGTGAATCCTCCGCATGGTGAGTGGCTTTGTGGTCGTCGTAGATACACGAGGGCAGCCAATCCTCACTGTCCTGGCGAACGGACGATGAGAAAGAACAAATAAAAGGCAGGCAGCAAGACCATGGAGAACAAGATGGCTCGACTAACCCCAGTTCCACCACCAGGCGGCTATCCCAAGTTCGTCTCCCAGGGCCTCAACGACAACTACCTGCCCGTCTGGCTGCAACAGGCCGGTTACAACACCTACTACACCGGCAAGCTCTTCAACGCGCACTCCACCGCCAACTACGACTCTCCGTTCCCAGCAGGCTGGACAAGCACCGACTTCCTCCTCGACCCGGGAACGTACTCGTACCTGCACCCCATCTATCAGCACAACGCAGACCCGCCCGTGCACCACCACAATGAGCACACCTCCAGCCTCATCACAGAAAAGGCACAGGGCCTTCTTGCCGAGGCGCTCGCCGCCCTGTCACAAGACGAAACCCCGTTCTTCCTGGGCGTGGCTCCTGTAGCGCCCCATTCGGACATTTCGCCACAAAGACACGCCGGCCCAGGCGCCCTGCTGCCCATCATGACGGAGCCGATTCCGCTGGAGAGACACGCTGCGCTGTTTTCCAACGTGACGATCCCACGGGCCTCTCCGCTCTCACCAGTGCTCGCACCGTCGGCGGTCCCGCAGTCCAACTTCAACCCTTGGCGTCCCAGCGGCGCAAACTGGCTCCGCACACTCCCGCAGCACAACGCCTCGGCCGTGGCGTACCTGGACCACTACTACCGCCAGCGTCTCCGCAGCCTGCAAGCCGTCGACGAGCTCGTCGAGAAACTCGTGCTGCAGCTCGACGCGGCGCGCGTGCTGGACGAGACGTATATCGTGTACACGTCCGACAACGGGTTCCATTTGGGCCAGCACAGACTTCCGCCGGGCAAGGAGTGCGGCTACGAGGAGGACATCCGGGTTCCGTTTGTGGTGAGAGGCCCGGGTGTGGCCAAGAACAGGGTCGAGACGGCGGTGGTCAGCACGCACATTGATGTTGCGCCGACGGTTTTGAGGATGGCGGGTGTGGAGGACATGAGGGAGGATTTTGACGGTGTCGCGATGTGGGCAATTGGCGAGACGAGTGAGCGCGAGCACGGCGGCGATGGTGTCAGCAGGGCTGAGAGGAAACACGAAAAGGAGGTGAAGCGCCATGAGCACGTCACGGTAGAGTATTGGGGCTTTGCGCTGGCCGAGGGCGAAGGAGGTGGCTTTGGTACGTGTCTCCCATCCGTCTTGTTTCAATCGACACTCGCACTCGCACGACACAAAGCAGCTAATATTGTGTGTGTATATATATATACATGTCTACAGACGGAAAAGGCAAGCATGTCATTACAAACAACACCTACAAAGCGGTCCGAATCCTCGGCGAGTCCTACAACCTCTACTATTCAGTCTGGTGTAACAATGAGCATGAATTGTACGATCTCACGGTAGGTAGACTGAGGAGTCTTGGCATCTTCTTCCTCTTCAGACCCCGTCGTATCGTTTGTCCCAGGTTTCCGTCCGGTTTCTGACCGCTACCTTGCTCGACAGACCGATCCAGGCCAAATGGTCAACCTCCACCCATCTTCATCCTCCCCTGCCTCTCTCCAGCCCGGCCTCGACACCATCTCCATCACCGCATCCACAGTCCAGATACGCAAACTCCTCCACCGCCTCGACACTCTCCTCATGATTCTCAAGTCCTGTCGCGGCAAAACCTGCATCGAACCCTGGTCCGTCCTCCACCCACAGGGCGACGTTTTGACCCTTGGCGACGCGCTCCGCCCCGAATTCGACGGCTTCTACGAGGCCCAGACAAGAGTTGCATTCGATCGATGCGAGGCTGGGTATATCATCGAGGCCGAAGGCCCGCAGGCCGAGGATGGAGCGGTCGAGTCGTGGACGCAAGACCGTGGTGACGAGTATGGATACCGGGAGGGGACCGAGTGGCATATGTGGGTGTGAGTGGGAGTGCTGCCGAGGCGTTTGGAGCCGAATGTCGTCGTAAGATGGGGCTCCTGACTTGTACAATTTTATGATTATTGTATCATCCAACAGCAGGTGTATAACTGGCCTTGTTGGCCCCAGAAGCACACAAGGACTGTACTGGAAACGCGGGCACGACTTCCAGGCTGATTGATATCAACCATTTGAGCATCACCAGTCATTTTCAATACGACTTTCAGACACTGCAACAGAATGAGGAGGCATCAAGATCAAACCCTCAAACGTGGAGGCATAGACAAAAGGTGCCATGAACACTATTCAGATGGTTCACCATGGGAGGCACATATCATTGCCATTCATACAATCTTGATTCCCAGGGACCACTTGGACTGGTCACGACCTCAAGAATGGCCTTTTTTTTCAATACCAAAAATAAATTTGGGGCCAGGACACCTATATTACTCACTCATGCAGGATCACCTCAGCGGCTGTTTTCTCCCCATGGCGCCCCGGTGCAGTTGAACCCAACCTGCTCCTCGACACTGTCGCACAAATAGTTACTCGGCGCCGTCCCGTTGACCACATCCACCAGGTCAATGTCCTCAATCACCACATGCGTGCACGGGGCCGCAGCACTACACTGCAGCTCGGCCACGACGTCCGAGCTCACGGTGCCAGTCCAGCTCCTCAGGGTCAGATCGCGGATGTTGAACTCGCTCGTGTCGCAGTTGCCCGTTGCAGAGTTGTAGCTCGTGCACTGGGTGATGGCAAAGACGCCCGAGGCATTGTGGAGGTGGAAGTCCTGCAGCGTGATGTTGGCGGCGTACCCGAGCCCGCCGCCGCCGCCGTTGGGCGGGTAGCCCGTGCTGTTGCCGGTCCAGGTCTTGATGTAGGCGCCGTAGCGCATTCCGTTGTTGATGGTGATGTTGCGGATGGTGACGTTCTCGATGGTTTCGAAGACGCCGTCTGAGGAGGAGGAGGAGGAGGAAGAGGGGTGGGCTTAGCTGGGGGTCCCGGCGTGTGATTTGCATGCGGGTGAAGAAATATATCACTACTCACCATACTGCCCGATGCTTCCAATAGCGATGCCCAGGCCAGTGTAAAAGTCACAGTCCTCAATCAGAATGTTGGTGCTGTTGGCCTTCATGCTGATGCTGTCGTCCCCATTGTCGACCACCCAGTTTCGAAACGTGATGTTGTTGACGTAGACGGTGTCGGCGCCGTCCGTCTGATGGGAAAAAAAAAAAAAAAAAAGTCAGCATCAAGCTCGGAAGGCGACGACTGCTCAACAAAGACCTCAGCCATGATGCAGAGAGTCGCACTTACGTTCAAGGACGAGAAGTCAAAGCCAACTGCGTGCTCGGTATCCGTGCTGTTGATGTAGATATCGTCCAGCAGGATATCCTCCGAGTGGATAATCGTCATTGTCCTGCGAGACAGACCAGTCAGTCCGTTGGTGAGTGGTAGTATGTGGTCCGTGGCTCACGTCCTCGCAAAGTCTTGTCAACACGTAGACCGACTCTCGCTCCCACCAAGACAATTGGAAACAGACACCCAAACCAACTCACCACATCTGACTCTGCACAAACCGCAATCCCTCAAAGACGCCGTCCTTGGTGCCCGTAATGGTAATCTGATGCGGTCGCCGCGGGTAGTTGTTGGTCCCATTCACAAAATCGTACCACACCTGGCCATCGCCATCGAGGGTGCCATAGCCATGGCCCTTCCACCTCACTCCCGCGCCGCCAAAGAGCCATGCGCTCGACTGGTTCTGGTACCCCACGGGGAGGGAGTGGTTCAGCCAGTAGCCAATGTCCGAGTTATCCCAGAGCAGCGTCCCGCGGTGGTCAATGTCGACGTTGCGCAGGTTCGTCGTGTTCATGACGCTGGAGATTGTGTATGTCTCGTTGAGGAAGACGACGGTCCCGCGGCTGCCGCTGTCATGGCCGGCGTTGTGCCCGCATTGCTGGAACGCTGCGAGGATGGCTGGTGCAGAATCGGCTCCGTTGGGCGCAGGGCGCACAATGCACGTGTTGTTGCTTCCGAGACCATTGCCAGGGACAGGGACACCACTGCTTGCCAGAGCAATCGGCACCTGGAGTGCCGCAGCCACCAGGGAAGAGCGCATCGTGCAGAACAGGACAAGAAACAACAAGTTTGGGAGCCGTGGGTGGCGGTGAGGCGTGGAAGCTCCAGCAAAGCGGCTGTCACGAGACGTGGCAAACATCTTTATATATGTGCGTGTTTGGCAGTCCAACCCATCATCCACTGTGATATTCACATCAGAGCACTCCCCTGTTTTCTGCTCCAGTCGTTCACACTCGGATGGTGGTGGTGGAGGTGGTGAATAATACTGTGTAAGTGAAGCGATGTAGTGACGTTGACATTATTCTTTTTTTGGGGGGGGGGGGTGGTGTCAATGGATAAGCTCGCCTGTAGCCCTTGAACATCGCGGTGTTTGTCCCACAGACAGCAAAACAGTGCGTCATATCATATGTCTCTCCACCTCGGAAGAAACAAGAAAACGAATAGCAGAACACGCAGGACAGACAGCAAAGCCCGGCCCTTGCAAGAAGAGCGCAAGCAACCCCTGAGCTCAAAAAGGCCGTTCAAGAATGGAGCAGATACTTCAGTAGAAACCCGGGGCAAAAAGACCAAAGAGAGGGGCAAAACGGATCCCTGGGACTCCCATATCCGGGGGTGGACCCTCTCACTGATCCGGGGAAGATGTTTTGTCGAACAAGGTGAACACAAGGTCAACAACGACTCGAGAGACACTGTGTATTCTCTACACTTTTCTGTAGACCTTCTCTTAGTGCACGAGTGCCGGCGGGCCAGTGAGCAAAGCCCAGGTGCCATGACTCGGAGCTCGTCAACAAGTTGAATACCAGTCACCATTCAGCCACATCCAGTGCTCAAACCAACCACGTGGAGAGGCATCAAACACTGAGCGCGAATGCAAGCTGGAGACGACCTACACTCTTGATGAGTAAACGGTATCGCTGTGCAACACCAGAGGTGTACTTGAGCCCCATACCTTTGTTTACCACTGCCAGCAACGTATTCCTCGTCGTGGTCCTTGTTGCTGCCCGCCCAACTAACATACTACAGTAAACGTCGAGCCCCAGACAATGAATGGTCAACGGGTCTACCTCGGATGTTCAGCGTTGTATTGGAAAAGCACTGCAGTGCCAACAACCTAGTATACCTCCATGTCTATAACATGATTCCTCTTCAATCCGCTTCAGTCCGCTTCCATCCATCAACACACTCACCCTTCTCACCTCACAGGCATCAACGTCAACCACCAAGTACAAGCATTCATCCACCCTCACCAACGCTTCCTTTCACGGCTTTTTGGTGTTTTTTTCTTCTTGTCTTTCTTTCAATCTTTTTCTTCTCCTCAGTCTTCTTGCTTTTCCCCCTTTCCCCCCCCCCTCTTCCCCTCCTCTTCCTCTCACCACCACCCCCACATGTCCACCCACTCATGCACCAACAACTTGTTTAATTCCACCGTGACATCCACCCAAAAACAATAAAGATCGGCAAACATGCATAAACCCAGCATCCGTCGCTTACTACTTTTGACGACTTGTTGCAGTGTCAGCCACCTAGTACGCACTGTAAAGCCCCATCTACAACATGTGCTTACACATCCGGTACAGTACACATAAACCAAGTTTCCACACTGACTCTCGAACCCTTCTACAGCCCCTCGGACCCTTGGACCGCTTTCGGCGCTGATGATCTGGAATTTCCAAGAGATTCCATTCTCTAACCTATTCCTGGCTAACTCCAAGACGGCCATGCAACATGATGACAAGATTGCGAGGTAAATTGTTAGCTGCTGATGATCGTAGGTTGCAAAGAGGCAACAAGAAATTCGGAAGGAAAAAAAAGAAGAAAAAAAAATTGGGCCGAGCAAAAAGGAAAATTGTACAAGAGAATTGATAAATTGTTAATTGAGCTTCACATTCTTTCTGTCCATCTCGAGTTGTACTCCTTCTTGTCCCGTGAGTTTATATAGAACCCTGCATGAGGCAGGATACAAAATTGCAAAACACAAACTACTGAAATACAAGACAACCGATATGTTTCTCTGATATATTCATCATTGCTGAGTCAATCATCATACATTCGATTGAATCCACGTCCACATCCGCAGCAAGTCTTCTTTGGTCAGCGGCTTGACCGTCCTCATAGTCTGCGACGCGTCGTCCGCTCGCTTCGTGTCAAACACCGCCCCGTGACCCGCTCGCTCTCTCGAATAGGCGCTCTGCCACACATGAAGCAGAGACCGCGCAGGGTGGTTGCGATGCTCGAGTGCTGCTTCAAGTCGACGCAGCCAATCTTGCGGTGACACGATTTGGATCTTGGCCTCGGCTGTTGCAGCAGCTTCGCCGTTGCCATTGGCTCCATCTGCGCCGCCATTGGTGTTGGAGACTATGGACGCCTCCTTTGCGAGCCAGCCAACCATATCCGTCCATGTCGGCTCGATGTGTGTGTTGCACACGTGATATACTGGCATCTTTGCATACCTCGCCCCGCGGCCGCTTGGAGTCTCGCGTGTTTGGAACGAAAGATCCAGTACTGCTTGTGCGGCCACATCCACAGGCAACCAGCTGAGGGCCTCGTCTGCAAGATCTGGAAGACACCCTGTGATTTTGGATGAGGAAAGCATGATTGGATACGCCTCGGTCGTGTTCCAGACACCTTGCGAGTTGCCACACAGTTGGCCGACACGAATGATGATGATGGGCGACTTTTCTGGCGCAGACACTGCTCTGGTAGAGGTGCCAGCGGGTTCAGCAAAAGAGCCACCCACTTTGGCCATGGCGCAGATATTCTCTGCTACCCACTTGGACCTGGAATAACCACGCGGCGACGCATCTTCTGGCTCCGAGCTGAGTGTCTCTAGAATCGGTCGATCGTGATGGTCGGCAGAAGAAACGGCCGCTATAGACGATATGAAGACGAAGCGGGCTGCCGAGTTGACCGTCGTGTCTCGAAGCTCCAACAGGTGGCACAGTCCTTGCAGCTGGTCCTCAAAGGAATTAAGCTTCAGACTAAAGTTGACTGGCCATGCAGAATGGATGATGATCGTGGCTTCCCTTGCCAGCTGCTTCCACTCGGCATCGGCAAGGCCAAGTCGAGGTGCGGAAAAGTCATATGGCAGACAAACAATCCTCTTGTCGTCCTCAAATACTTCGTCAACGCTGCGCAAGTCTCGTGATACAAGAGACTCCATCACTCGGCCGTGGGCATCTTCCGGGTTCTGAGCTCGGACCAGACACACAATCTTGGCAGCCTTGTTGTCTCGAAGAAGCAAATCCAAAATATGAGTCCCCAGAAATCCTGTGACCCCAGTCAAAACGACAACGCATCCATTGTGGAGGTCAAAGGATCCCGTGGGCGACTGGATAGCATGACGATACTTTTCCACAAGGTCCAGCATGAGCTGCTCTTCATTGACCTCTTCCCCTGCAGCACCATTGGGTACCACTGTGAGATCATTCGAATGCCGAAGTCGCAAGATGTAACTCGATATTCGCTCAATCGATCCTTGGTCATATATAACATTCAGTGGTATCAGTGTGTCGCTTTTTGGGAAGAAGGCTTTGAGTATCCGCTGTCTCAGCCGTGAGCAGGCAATGGAATCAACACCCTGTGCGAATAAATCTCTCGAAGTGTTGACATGTCGCCCTAGCACATCGTCAAAAAGCTTTTGGAGCTCGCTAGGTACCTCGCTGTCAGGGATCTCATCCCGGAAGGAGTCTTCTTCTGTCGGTCCACCGTTGTACAGGGCTTCAATCTCACTCGAGAACATTTTCTCAGCTTTTCGTCTCATGATGGTGCCCTTGCTGCTCTTTGGTAGTACGGCAGTCTCGCCATTCTTGACTCGCACAACGGCGATGTTCTCTTTTGCTAATTTTGCGTGGCTTTGCGTCTCGGCATTCATGGCTGCTACTGTAGGCCACAACTCTTCAATGACTTGTGCGCTGCTCAACTGATCTCCGTCCCACCTGGGGATCAGGAGCAGTCCAGGCGCTTCGCGTCCAGTGCCAAAGATCATGGCGTCGCTCAGTATCCGGCTACCAACTTCAGATGCCAACAGATCACTTTCTACCGGGGCAGGATCAAACTTTTTGCCATTCACGAGTGCTATTTGCGCGTCAGCTCTGCTGTGGTATCGCCAGGCATTGGGAATGGAAGGATGTTTCTCAAACAGGTCGGCAGTCGCAAACGACCCGTCTGGACGGTTGGTTTTTGAGCGGTGAGGCCACTCTGGCCCTACCACGAATTCAAAAAGCGGAGGGCCACTGTCTTGATTATCACGAGGCTCAAAGCTGTAGCCGCCCGGCTGTAACGCGGGGTCTGCCCTCAGCCACGACCATTCCAGGTCATTTGCGTAGTCTCGGTGCGATGAGAGGAGAAAGCCACACTCGGCGCTTCCAAACCGCGAGAGCAGATTGACACCATTTGCAACAAGAGCATCACCCAGAGATGGAGAAAGAGCTGCTCCACCAACCCCGACAAGCTCCATGCGCCTCAGCAGACGCATACCAGGGGAGGAGTGATCAGTGGTTGAAGAACCATCAGTAGCCAGCATCTGCAGTACATAGGGCACAGCGGTGAAATACTTGACCGGGTATGCACCTTGAAGGTACGTGTCTGCTAGATCGACAGCTCGACAGACGTTTGCCGCGGTAATGGGTTGGGTTCCGGGAAATAAATGGATGGTTGCTCCACCTGACCAGGCTCGAAAACAGTCGGAAATACCGCCGTGATAGAGAGGCGTCGTGGACAAGGTGGCATGACCTTCGCCGCCAGGAAGACGAGCAAGCACACCCACTGCTGCATGGTGGGTCTGCGGGATCGGCTTGGGAAGGCCAGACGATGTGCCTGACGTATGGAAAAGGTAGGCCAAGTCGCTCGGCTGACAATTCGCGGGGACTATCGAGGGCGAAGGATCACATCGCAGATTGTGCAGAACGTGGCTGATGTTGATGGCAAAGATGCCATTCTTGAGGTGCTTGGCGGTATCGTAGTTGCGACCATCGGCAAAGACGACAGAGACGTCCTTGGTGGAGCACAAATGTCTGATGGCGTTTTCCTCGAGTTGCGGGCTGTCACAATGTCAGAATGGACCCAACGAAAGAATACTAGCCGCAAGAAGTAAAGGCAGGGACTGACGCAAGAACCATGACAGACATGCCCAGTCTCATGAGGCCCAGCCAGGTGACGAGAAACTCGGGGGTGCTCGAGCACAGCAGGCCAGCAGTTGAGGAGTCAGCACGACTGGCGACCTGCAGTCGGCGACGGAGTCTTGCAGCAGCGACCAGAGAATAATGGCGGAGCTCTCTGTATGTGAATTCTAGACCCAGCAACACAATGGTAAGTCAGCCTTGTCGTGTCTAGATTGGGCATCTGTTGTGAGCCAGCGCAGCTGATGAGAGAGAGACAGAGCCTACCAGTCTTCATCTCGCGACCGTCATCGCTGTAGCAGCCGCCTGGGAAGTTGACGGCGGGTCTCTGGCGCAGCTCGTTGGCCTGCTCGTCGATGAGGTGGTTGACCGTCTTGAAGGGATGTGGTCGATTTGCATTCCATCTGGCAGCTTGGCCGAGAGTACAGGTGAAGTACGAAGGATTCGCGGTCAGGGCAGAGCAAGAGGCCGAGATCGAGGTTGGCGACAGCTCGTCGTGAGCGCAGGCCGTCTTCTTGTCATCGTTCCAGCCATTGACCTGGAAGCGCACCGTCCGCGTTGGCCTCGTCATGGCTGTTTTGTGGGAATTGCTGGTCATGCTGATGCTGATGCTATGTGATAATTGCGTGGACGACAGCAACGAATGCTCTCGATCCTGGTCACGGCAGCCAGCCAGCCAGCCAGGCCTGGGCGATATCTCGACTCGATGGAGGACAGCCGAAGCTGGGTAGTGCGAGTGCGTGCGTCTACGCCCACACACGACGGCGAACAGGAACAGGTGAGCTTGTCCAGGCAAGACGACAACAAGAGACGGAAGAGGCAAACGAGGTGAAAGGAGGTTGCGAGGTGGATTCGTCAAGCATCAAGCATCACGATCCACGACTTTCGATCCGCGATTTCTCTATCCTATGCTTAACCCAGCAAGTGTTATGCGCGATAGGCGCCCGTCCACAGCCCAGCGTCGGGGGCCAAGCCAGCTAACAATTCTCAGTGAGCAGGACATTTGGGTACTTCCAGCACAGTACTGACAGTACCATAGGCGGCAATCACCATGGGGAAACCCCCTGGCCGAATGGGCGTCGAGCACGGCAGAGCTTAGCTTAGCTTGCTTGCCTGTGTAACACAGCTTTGGATGATCTCATCGAAAGGCCCTGAAGGTGCTGTGGTGGGTTGTTGGGTCGCTGGGTTACTGGCTGGGTTACTGGGTGACCAACGTCAACAAAAGCCGCGCGCGGATGCTGGTTTTGGCTGTGTCCTGGTCATCGATATTTGGCAGGACCGTCGACAATTCGATCCTAGCTCTGAGACCCCGTGGCGCCTTCCTTAAGACGGGGCAAACCGCAGCTGGCATCGATCACGCTCCAGATGCCACCAGCCCCAGCCCCCCTCCTTCCTGCTCTCTCGAGGTGCGCCCCTTCCTTCACCTGGCAGCCCCTAGAACGCTCTACTCCAATGCCCTCTAGCCCTCTAACCTCCTAACCAGGCCCCCCTAACTCTCTTTTGCAGTAGACTCCAGCGCGAGTCACGGCATGTCGCAGCGCAGCAACAGCAGCACCCCCAGCGCTGGCGGCAGCCTGGTCCTCAACACCGCATCCCCTGTGGCCATCCCGCAACTGGGCCTAGGCACGTACCTGTCGCCGCCCGAGCGCACGCTCGCGTCGTGCCTTGCCGCGCTGCAGACCGCGGGCTATCGCCACATCGACACAGCCCAGTACTATGCCAACGAGCGCGAGGTCGGCCAGGCTCTCGCCCAGAGCGGCCTGCCGCGCGACCAGGTCTTTGTGACGACCAAGATCCTGACGCCCGGTGGCTCGGTTGACGAGACGTACGCCGCCTGTCTCGAAAGCGTGCAACGCATTGGCGGCGGGCACGTCGACTTGTTTCTGATCCACTCGCCCAGCCCAGGCGTCGACAAGTGCAGAGACGTGTGGCGTGCCCTCGAGAGGTTACATGATGAGGGCAAGGCCAAGGCCATTGGCGTGAGCAACTTTGGCATTCAGCAGATTGAGGCGTTGAAGGGCGCGGGCAAGGTCTGGCCGCCGCACGTCAACCAGATCGAGGTGAGTTCTCGTGCCGTCTGAGTCTTGTCTTTGCTCTTCTTGTTGCTTTTTTTCTTTCTTTTTTTCCTTTTTCCCTTCTTGCGTCTCGTTTGTACCGGTTTCGTTCTCGGAAAACTGGTCAAGAGGCTGACGGCGAAATCTACCATAGTTACACCCCTGGCTGCAGCAAAAGGAGATTGTGCGGTACTGCCATGACAAGGGCATCGTCATCGAAGCCTACTGCCCCATTGCGCGGAACCAAAAGGCCGACAACAAGCAGCTGCTCTCAATAGCAGACAAGTACGGAGTTACTCCCAACCAGGTCCTCATCCGCTGGAGCCTCCAAAAGGGTTGGGTGTGCCTGCCCAAGAGCGACTCGCCCGACCGCATTAAGCTCAATGCCGACGTCTACGGCTTCAGTCTGGATGACAAAGACATGGATTTGCTGAACAGTCTGGACGAGGGTCCGAAAGGTGCTCTTGTCATGGCGGTAAACAACTCATGATGGATCGGGGTGTCGCCGTATGCTGTAGACGAGCGGATAGGCCTCGATGAAGATGTTTTGTTGTGTGCATAGCTCATGCTATCGGCAGAATATGAAGCTTGTTTGAAGTAAAGCAGACATGGCTCTGTAGGAAACCTATGTCTGGGAAAGTGAATATCAGAGGAGGAAACGAGGAATATTCACAGAAACACAAAAAAAAACTCATCCGTGGATCGTCATCCTTGCATCATTTCACAGATCTACAGCCTCACTCTCCAAACGCCGAGATTCCGTCAAAGTGGGCCTTGGTGAATCCTTCGAAAGCTTTTGCAACATCTTAGTAAACAATTACACGGGAGCCCATTGCCAGTCGAAAATGCATCTGTTCATATTTGTGATGTCTGGAAAAGTCGACCAGTGGCTGACCCGTTCACCATCCAACAGATGACAAGTAGCCTTATTACTGTTGACGCTAGATATCAAGCCTGGATATCTGTCCAAACATCAAAGATTAAGAACAGAAACCACTAGATCATCCTGACCATTCACTCCTCATGATTCGGCTCGTCGCCCGGCCACACCAGCCACACGATAACCACCAACGCCTTCAGCGCAGTCGCAAACCACAACGCCCCAGCAACCCCAAGGCTACTATGCGCAAAGAGCCCACCCAGAAACGCGCCCAACAGCAACATCAACGGTGCGCTGACCCTCCGGTTTCGCTCGACATTATCCACGCGGAACAGGTCCACATCGCTAAACAAGTCACAGTAAATACTGGTCAGCACCACGCTCGTGAGCGCGTTGTACTTGAGCGCACGCGAGGTAACGGCCTGTCCGCACGCCTGGAACGCAACCAGGGCAATGGGCAGCAGCACGTCCCAGCGAATATCGTTGGGACCGTAGCCGCCGGGCCCAAAGGAAACAATGGCAGCTGCGAGACCGCAGAGCAGAGCCTGGGCCGCGAAGGAGGCGACGGGGGTTGCGCGGCGCTTGGGTGAGAAGAAGCGGTGGAAGCGGCTAAAAACGAGGGAGCCGATGCAGAAGCTGAGGAGCGAGGTGCCGGATTTGATCCAGCGGTTGCTCTCACCAGGTGAGGAGAGGCCGAGGCCTATGTAAACTGTGTTGCCTATTGGAATTTGCTTGTGAGTACGTATGCTTTTTGAGAGGAGGTGGATACTTTTGAGGGACTCGAGTACCTGTCTGCATCGAGACAAAGGAGCCCCAAATGGAAATGGAGGCGCTGTCGAGCAGGCCTGTGATCACATAGCAGCAGATGAGCACCACATCCGCCCAGTCTCGTCTGATCTCGGCACGTGCGGCCTTGCGCATGCGACCGGTCAGTGTTCTGGAGTGAATGACACTCGAGCCAATCCCGTTGATGAGTGGCTGCTCCTCGCTGGCGTTGTGTCTGTCGCTGCCGGCCTCGTGCAACCCCGCCGTGGTGCCGTAGCCGTTGGGTTGGCTCATTCTCGTTGAATATCTGCTGCCGTTCGAATAAAGAACAGAGAAGATTAAAGAGTGGTGAAGTGACTGCAACCCAAGTTTAATTGCTCATCGCAGTTGTCACAATGAACCATACAAAGAGAGTACCTAGATAGTCCGCGAGAATAGATACGAGAATTCCATATCCGACATTCAAGATTTTGCTTTACAGTGCGAGTAGGTCGATCGCTGTCTACGCTGTCATCACTTGCGGCTGGTTGTTGGGAGCTATGACCACTGAGCCGCTGGCGCTGGAGCCACTGGAAGTGACGCCAACGTTGTGCCTGGAAGGACTGCCGAGGCTGCCGTTACCCACTGCATCCACTGTAAGCTGTACCTGCGTTGACATGTGTTGTTATGAATCGAAGCCGCATGGCTTGCCATTGGAAAATCAAACCGAAGTGGCATGCTCCAGCCATGTGGCGCAGCCAGAAATATTATGTGATCGATACAAGATTAGCCATGGTTTTTCTGCGCAAAATGGGTCCAAATATCGTGACTTAGACATGCTGCAGTCGTCATTTTGTTAATTCTCCGTTAGCAGCCTGAGCCCTGGCCTGGCAGGCGTGCAGCGTATTCGTGACTTTCCTCAGCGGGATCGTTCACGCTTACTGCCTGGTAGCAAGTACTTCTGGGCTTGGTCCGTTCTTGCCGAATATGGAATTGAGCTTGGCTTCCTCTTGCGTCACTTGGCAGAGCTTCGAACAATGGCCGTTGGGGTAGCTCTCAAGCTTCTCCGCAGCTCCAACACTTCAGGCCCGGTTGATCTGTAGGTTGACCGTCTGCCCTGGCAATGGGAATTCTTTCAGCGCCTGGCAACCTGGAATGGTGACGCAGTCTTGCATTTACCGACTATCGTGGTCTGAGAAGGACGCAAGCTGATCTCACCAAACTTTCCTCGCACAAGCATCATTTATATGTGTACTGTCCCACACACTTGCTTCACTTACTTGCTTTCCTCCTTCCGTCGGCTTCAACAATCTTGATTCCACACGATGCTCGTCTCTCAGATCCTGCTGACGGCCTCGTTGACGGCCTCGTCACTGGCTGCGCCTCATCGCGACTCACCCCAGCAACGGTTGGCAGCTGGTCTGGAATTGCCCGACAAGTACCGCACAAGTGCTTCGTCCAAAAAAGAGAGCCCTTACACGCCTGGCCACCGAGATCCCTACGACCGCGCCGTCAACCCAGACAAAGACGACCTTGATCCTTTGCCATGGCGCAATGGCTGGGGCCAGTCTGTTCTGGGCCCTTGGAACCCAAGTCGTGCTCGCCAGAATCCCGATCTCGTTAGGCCTCCCAGCACAGACCACGGTAATATGCAAAACATGCGCTGGAGTTTTGTGGATTCGCATGTGAGAATAGAGGTAAGTTGTTATGGCTTCTTTGTCTCCAAACTTTGGACGTGAATCTTGCTGAGCTTCTCTGATAACTGTGGTGGCGGACAGGAGGGCGGATGGACACGGCAGACCACCGTGCGAGAGATGCCGAGTTCAAGTGAGCTAGCCAGCGTTAATATGCGGCTAGGCGAAGGTGTGATTCGTGAGCTGCACTGGCACAAGGAGGCCGAGTGGGCCTATGTCCTTGACGGCTCCGTTCGAATCACTGGAATCGACTATGAAGGCGGCAATTTCATCGATGATCTCGAGAAGGGCGACCTCTGGTACTTTCCCAGTGGTGTGCCACACAGTCTTCAGGGTCTCAGTCCCAATGGCACCGAGTTCCTGCTCATATTTGATGATGGTAGATTTTCTGAGGAGAGCACGTTCCTATTGACTGACTGGCTGGGTCCGTACAAAATTCCCTTTCAAGCGTGCTGATTGAGTATCTGACAACTCTCATATCTAGCGCACACGCCCCAATCTGTCGTTGCCGAGAACTTCCACCTTGCGCCAGAAGTCTTCAGGCACCTTCCCGAAAGCGAAAAGTACATATTCCAGGGATCCAACCCTGGCTCCATCGACGAGGAGCGGCCGCAGGGCAAGCATGTCAAGAAGTCCAAACTCAACTTCTCCCACAAGATGCTGGCACAGGATCCTCTGGTAACTTCAGGTGGCGAGGTGCGCATCACGGACTCGAGCAATTTCCCAATCTCCAAGACTGTGGCCGCTGCCCACGCAATCATCCAGCCTGGAGCGCTGCGTGAGATGCATTGGCACCCCAACGCCGACGAGTGGAACTTCTTCATCCGCGGCAAGGCACGAATTACCATTTTCGCTGCTGAAGGTACGGCCAGGACGTTTGACTACCAGCCTGGCGATGTTGGTATTGTGCCCCAGAATCACGGTCATTTTGTCGAGAACATTGGCGATGAACCGGTCGAGATGCTCGAGGTGTTCAGATCCGACCGCTTCCAGGACTTCTCCCTCTTCCAGTGGATGGGCGAGTCGCCGCAGCGACTGGTAGCGGACCACTTGTTCAAAGGCGACCCAGAGAACGCAGAAAAGTTCCTCGCTCAAATCAAAGACGCAAAGAAGGATCCCGTGACCAAGTTCGGCGTGACCTTTGACAAGACGGGCAGCGACAGCGAGGCGGAAAAGGAGTTGTAAGGCACAATATTGCCCAGCTCAAACACGGCGCGTATTTAGTGGGATTGGAATGTACGACAATCTCAGTTGGACAAGTGAATGCATGAGCATTTGCAACAGAATCAATATCATACTTCGAACACAGAACGCTCATGCAAGAAGACTCTCTGTCTACGCGGTGACAAGCCAATCAGAACACCCAACAACATACTAGATTGCGACAAGACAATAACCTCAAAAAGTGATAGATGATTCTGCTTACTGTTCACCAAGCTACACGCCTGAGCGAACGTTTCTAGGCGGGAATTGACCAATGAGCATCAGCAGTGTTGCGGCCCGGTATTGCTGGCTACTTCGTGGCAAGCAACCATGCAATACTCGCAAGTCCGCCAATCGGGCAGCGATATCAGCAATAACCTACCCATGCTCCCTCCAGAAGCAGCGGCCTGCTAGTAGGTTTGAGGTAGCTAGGCAATTCACTAGGCATCCGCAGTCAGACTCGCCTATGCTAGTCGAGGCGATGCTTACTCCTGGTAGGGTCCATTTTGATTGCTGCAAATTCTCCTGAACGGCGAATAGCTAACCATATGCAAGAATGAGCGATGTAAGACGTGTAAGCCACAGACTTATAACATCAAACCCACAACCGCATCGAAAATCACATCCACCATAATGCTACTCACAAATCTCTTCACTTACGTGACAAACACTGTGAGTGAGCAATACTGTTCAAAACACTCACCATGCCGTCTCTACAACAATTCGTCCCTGCGTTAGGCATCTTTGCTGCAGCTACAGCCGCCCACGACACATGTCCTGTCGCCAAACGAGCGTCTCCAAATAGCATCGAGGATGCTTTTGGGGCACTGGAGAAGCTATACAACTCAACCAGCAGCCTTTCCTCCCTCGTCACAGATCTCGCACTACAAGGCCTCACGAGTCTCAGTCTTGGAACCATCGAAATTGCTGCTCTTGGACTGCTCACGGGCGAGCAGAGCCACAGCAACACCAACCCGATTGATCCCTCTCCAGCCATTTACCCTTCAGTAGCATCCGGCGATGCACCCTACGACATTGACGAGGCCACGCTGCGCAGCGCCCTCTACATCCCCGCTGGGTTCCAGTACGGCGCCGAGGGAGCACCACAGCCAGTGCTGTTATGTGGCGGAACAGGCAACCCGGGCTACGTGAGCTTTGCCGGATCGTGGATCCCCCTTTTGCAGGGCGAGGGCAGCTTTGGCGACCCAGTGTGGCTCAACGTGCCGGGCAACCTCAACAATGATTACCAGAGCAACGCCGAGTACGTGGCCTACGCCATCCACTACCTCTCAAGCATCAGCAACAACACCAAGATTGCCGTGTTTGGCTTCTCGCAGGGCAATCTTGACGCGCAGTGGGCGTACAAGTACTGGCCGTCCACGCGGGACGTCGTGACGGACCACGTGGGCTTCTCGCCTGGGTATCGCGGGAGCGAGCTTGTGCGGACCTTCCTGGGAGGCAGCGCTACCACAGCGGCCAACTTTGCCATGCCTGCTGGCTGGTTGCAGGCTGAGTGGATGAGCAACTTCGTGCAGACGCTGCTCGCTGACGGCGGCGACTCGGCATACGTGCCGACCACCATCATCTACTCAGCGACAGACGAAGTCGTGCAGCCGCAGACGGGAGCCAATGCCTCGGCGGTGCTGAGCGACGCGCGCGGGGTCGGCGTGACGAATGCGCAGGTGCAGGAAGTGTGTGCCGGCGCCGTTGCGGGCGCCATCTACGGCCACGAGACGATCATGGTGCACCCTCTTGCGTACGCGCTGGCCAAGGACGCGTTGGCGAACGAAGGGCCGGGGTTGGTCTCCAGAGTCGATGTGGACAGTGTCTGTGCGACTTATCTGGCACCGGGACTGGAGCTCAGCGATTTGTTCTTGACGGAGAACACGCTGGTGTGGTCGTTAGCTACATTGGTGATGGATGCGGATAAGAGTGAGACGGAACCGGTGATTAAAAGTGAGTCCTTTTGTTGCTGCCCTTGGATTCTGGATCTGATGAAGATTGACCGCTGACTTTCTTCGTGTACAGGTTACGCGGCGTAATCCAAACGGGCGCTGGTTTGAATGACGACACTAGTCAATGTCTGATAGAATGAATTCCCATCTTCCATTCGGTTTGCGATGTACAACTCTGTGATCATATTGACGATGATGGTGGTTGGGTTGGCGTGTTGAAGGTTCTACTTGGATGAACGCAGTGTCGATACGAGGTACTTGTCGTCCCATATCAAGTGTTGCTTGGGCCCTGGTACCTCGGCTCGATAACCCCGATGCCCTTGGGGCTAGTCCCAACACAGCCTAGCGGCAGAAGTTGTGCCTCGGCAGTCGAGTGACAGTTCACGGCCCCGAGCAACGCCAGCCAAGCCAGCTTCTACCCGCACGTCGGCAGCCGTGTCGGCCTTCCCGGGCTTTGTTCACATGCTTCGTACGCCGTTGCTTCTCGTCTCTTTCTTTCCCTTTTCTTGTCCTTCTCCACCGTGATTTCTTGATATTGGAGTCGTCCGCTCAAAGTGAGTCGATGTTTACTGCCTGAATAGCCAACAGCCCAAGCCAGGAACCCCAAAGACCCTACACAGGCCGTCAGACCAAAGACTGTCACCATGGTCGCTGTCCACAAGCCGACGACGCCGCGGCCGTCGCTGACGGTGGTCGATAACCGCACAGGGCGCACCTACGAGGTGCCCATCACGCGCAACTCAATCCAAGCAACAGACTTCAAAAAGATCAAGGCGCAGCCGGGGCCAGACAGCCGTCCCGAGGACGAGACTGAGCAAGGCCTCCGCGTCTACGACCCGGCCTACATGAACACAGCCGTCGTGCAGTCGCGCATCACCTACATCAACGGCCAGGACGGCATCCTGCGCTACCGGGGGTACCCTATCCAGCAGCTCGTCGACCGCTCCAACTTCCTCGAGACCGCCTTCCTCTTGCTCTACGGCGACCTGCCCACGCCGGCGCAGTCGCAGCAGTGGGCGGACGAGGTCATGCACCACACCTACGTGCACACGGACATTGAAAACATGTTCAAGTCCTTCCGCTACGACTCACACCCAATGAGCATGCTCACAGCCGCCTTTGCGACTCTGGGCGCCTTCGCACCAGAAGCCAACCCTTCGCTCGCCGGCCAGAAGCTCTACACGGCCGCCGCCAGCGGCACCGACCCAGCCGCGCTGCAGCTCCTCGACAAGCAGATCCTGCGCATCATCGGCAAGGCACCCACCTTGGCCGCAGCCGCCTACCGCATGCGCCAGGGCCGCCCCTTCAACCGGCCCGCCCAGGGCCTCTCCTACACGGGCAACTTCCTCTACCTCCTCGACAACCTGTCCGGGTACGAGTACCGCCCGCACCCGGTGCTGGAACGCGCCCTCGACGCGCTCTTCATCATCCACGCCGACCACGAAGTCAACTGCTCGACGGCCACGGTGCTGCAGGTCGGTTCTTCGCTCGTCGACCCGTACTCTGTTGTGGCGGCCGCGTGCGCGGCGCTGTACGGCCCCTCGCACGGCGGCGCCTCCGAGAGCGCGATCCGCATGTTGATTGAAATCGGGTCCCCCGAGAACGTCCCTGCCTTCATGCAAAAAGTCGAGAAGCGCGAGCGCGTGCTCGTCGGGTTCGGGCACCGAGTATACAAGAACGTGGACCCGCGGTCCACCGCGATCCGCAAGCTGGCCGACGAGGTGTTCAAGGTCACCGGGCGGAACCAGCTGCTCGACACGGCGCTGGCGCTGGCCGACTATGCGCGCAAGAGCGAGTTCATGCGCAGCCGCAACCTGTATCCGAATGTGGACTTTTACAGCGGCCTGATCTACCAGGCCATGGGCTTTCCGCTGGACTTCTATCCCGTGCTGTTTGCTGTGCCGAGATGTGTGGGCTGGCTGGCGCATTGGCGGCAGCAGATGTTGCAAAAGGGCGGTGTCAAGATCTGGAGGCCGAGGCAGATTTATGTGGGCGAGGGCGAGAGGGAGTATGTCGAGGCCGAAGGCAGGGCGGAGAACCCCGAGGGAACAGTGTTTAGTCGGCCTGTCAAGGTTGAGCATGGGAGTGATAACAAGAGGAATACACTGGCGTCGTATCGCGATGAGACGGGCAAGGTGTGGAATAAGAGTCGGTTGTGAAGGAGGAATGTAGCGAGCGAGGCTTGGGCAAGGCAGACTGGAGAAAGACAGAAGACAGAAGGAAAAAGGCTTCTGCATGGCCGGTCAAGCAATATATAGAATATTTTCAACTTGATAGTGTGTAGTGATCATTAGCGAGCACAATGTAAATTTCTGGTTTATGTCGCTTTCTGCTATAGGTTTGTAGGCTAATATCTCACTTCGGGACGTTGGACTGTACTTTTGACTGTCTAGAATAAACTGCTTTGGCTTAAGCTGAGCAGCAAATCTGCATTCACGTCTGCTTTTGAGATACAATTATGCTGCTTTCTGGTCAAAAGTTGAGGCTATATCACTCAACATCAAGAGTCACCGCAGTATCAATTGCTCTAGGCCGTGTCAGTGCCATCATTTCTCAACACGCTCACTTGTCATCATTTTCTGTCAAGAAAGTATATAAGCACTGAGCTGATCTGGATAACTCCACATAATTATATGATTGTAGACAATGAGAATGAACACAATTGGCTGAACTGTTTTCAGGTTTCCACATAGCTTATTGCTGAATTTGATCTCTCACAGGAGAATCCAGTAAATCCTAGAGACTGGGTTCGGTTTTATTATACGAGGGACGGATGTCTTAACAGCACATATTGATAGGCTGAGTATAAGTAACAATTATTTGCCGTGGTGGTGGTGGTGGTTGTTACTGTTGTTGTTGTTGTTGTTGTTGTTGTTGTTGTTGTCGTTGTTGTTGTTTCAAGAAAGAAAAAATGGGTTATCGAATAATCTTTTGAAAAGGCAGTTTATCACCGCCGCTTCCATCGATGGATCTGCCCTTTGCATGTATCATAAAGATGTAGGTACTGTACACCAAAATCAGTATTATTCTTCAATCATCCATATAAGCAAATTAGCACTTGAATGTATAAATGTGATCAGCGCAAGTATTACGCATCGACAATCTGTGCTATAACGCCCAATATCGCCAGAGTAACCATTCACGCAAAAGTAAATAACAGCATTGATAATCGACAAGAACGCCATTAATGAAGCGATAACATCTTTCCAAACTCTCCGACCACATAGAAGGCAATTCGCCAAACAGTCGGGATCACAGTAAGCTCAGTACCAAAGTCTCCAATTTGCTTTGCGGGATCCGAGCCAACATATAAGCAAGGCTCATAGCAAGAGTGCCCAAAACAGGCAAAAGGCCATACAAGACAATTTTGACCGGCGACCATAGTGCAGTCAGTTCCAGCATATAACCACCTTTCTTCGAATCTGTACCTCCGTTATTGACCTACTCATGCACCCACCGACTCCGTCTTCGCTGGTGCTTCCTGTTGAGTCTGCTACGGCGATTAATTTGTGTAAAGCTCCGAGACTTCTGAGTGTCTGCTTTGTGTGGTGATCAACCAATACAGGGCTTTGATCCCCCGAGTCTACGTGGCAGTGGTAGAGGCCGAGACCTGAGATGCTCTTGAAGAGAGCTTGTGCAGAGGCCAGACGCGCCACGCCGATCTGCACCTGTGGTAAAAGAGTTGGCTGTCGTTTGCAGACACTCGTATGATGCGCATGTTGACAGGCCCTGCTTGTCGTTTAATTTGATCCATAGCAAGGGCAGTGTCGGCCAGGGCTGGCCAGAGTGTTGTTATTGGAACATCAGACATCGGAGCCAAAAGTATTTCTTTCTACAAACTCAACGATTCGGCTCCAATATAGAGATTGTGTTTCGGCTTGGAGCAGCCGGGCTGTGTCCTGAAATCGAAATACAGGCGAATTCTTTTTATACACATTGCACCAAGCGTGCTGCTTATTTGCGCATGTCCATCAAGTGGGTAAATATCTCCACGCATCGTTCAAACTTGAGTGTGACGAACCAGTGTTTGACTTGCAAAAAATGAGCTCATATTATACAAAGACATAACGATCATGACATTCATTATTGATTTCCTCCATTCAAGACAAACCGTGCCTCATATGCGGAAAGACGCCACGTTAGCAAACAAATACGTATAACTATCATTCCTAAAATCGTCCGTCAAATACGACGACCCGTCTGGCGACGAGAACCACGCCAGCTGGTTGCCGCTGCCCGTGTCCTCCCACTGCGGCCAATCTGGGTACGTGGTAATCCCTTCGTTTGGATCCAGATTGTACAAGAAGTTATAGTAGTATGTTCGGATTTGATTCGAAGCATAATCGTTATAGATGCCGTAAAACACTTGCAACAGGTCGCTGCCGTGGAAAGTGCCCAGGTACGCCGTGCCATAGTCGTACGACGAGAGGTAACTCCACGAGGGCACGTCCGGATTCACAGCGTATGTCTCGGCCAAGAACCCGCGGCGCGTGAGGGTGAAGACGAGGTCGCCCAAAAGGGCCGCGATGCGCTTGTATTGCGGGTAGAGTTCGTTGAAGAGCCCAGTGCGAAAGGGAGAGCCTGAGATGATATTGTCTGGGTAGGTGTCGATCAGAGCCTGGATCTGGGCTGTGGTGGCGTCGTTGAAGTAAACGGTGGAGAGATATGTGACGAGGTCTTCATCAGTCGTCACGTTGGACTGGAAGAGGGAGAAGATTGTGCCTTCGTCTTCCTGGTCACCGATGATCATGGGTACGGCCGCGTAGACGCCTGTTGCCGAGAGAATCTCGGGACTGTCAGTCAGGACAGTGCCATCTGGCCGTGGGACATACGACAGCGCAACAGAGTCGTAGCCAATGAAGCCTGGAACAGAGTTGGCAGCGTTGAGGAACGTCTCGTACGGCAGGGCCCGCAGACACTCCAGGGTGTCGTTGGAGGACGCGCAGCCGGCAGTCTCCACCACGGTGTCGTAGACGACCTGGCCCTTGGGACAGTCGACGGGGTCTGCGGGAACAATGCTTCCGCTGTCCATGATGGCGCCACGGAACAGGGGCTGGCCATTGTAGGTGTTGTCGCCGCCGTAGAGTGCCATCTGGTCAAACACAGAAATGGCGCCGGCAGACTCGCCCCAGATGGTCACCTTGGTCGCGTCACCGCCAAAGGCTGCGATGTTGTCTGCAACCCATTCGAGACCCATGCGCTGGTCCAGCAGGCCAAGATTGGCAGAGCCATCAGCAAGAATCTCGGCGCCGGGCATGAAGCCAAAGCCACCAACGCGGTACTGCACGGCGACAAAGATAAAAGGTTGGTCCTGGTCAATGGCCTGGCTAAGGAGGCTGGATGGATCGTACATGGATGTCCAGCCGAGCTACAAGTTTGTTTTTTTCATATGTCAGCTATTTGCTCCCATTGTCGAGTTTTATGTATGAGATCCATGATGGGAACAGTAGCTCACCTCAAAGGCACCACCAAAGATCCACACAAGCACTGGGAGATTCGCCCCCGCCACTGTGCCAGCAGGCCGCGCAACACTGACTGTCAAGCAGTCCTCAGTCTGGTCAGTGGCCGTTTGAAAGAGTGGCGTATCAAGCAATTCGCCGAGGACCTCCAAGAACAGGCTCTCGCCGCTGGCCGTAGCCACAAGCATCTGTGGACATGCTGCAGCAGATCCCGAGGCGTCAAATGCATCGCCCAAGTCAGTGGACAGCTTTTGCGGCGGCTTGAGGCGCAGAGAGCCCGTCGGGCTGTCGGCAAAGTAGATACCATTAAAGCTCTCGACCGAACCAGAGACGGAACCCACGACGGTGTTGGATGGGGAGATTGCAACGGTTGGCGCCGTTGCTCTCTCATCGAGCACAGCACGAGTCGGCTGGTCTTGTGTGTTGCTAGGGGCTGGAAGAGCCAGACTGTGCTCAACGAAGAGCGCAGCCAGGGCCGTGAAGGGCAGCAAGAAGAACCGCATCTTGAAGACTTGGTTGAACGGGTGACTTGGGCTTGAGCCGCAGGAGTTGGAGGGTGAATGAAGCCAAGGGCACCGGGATGTAGAGAACGCCAAAGCAGTGTTGCTCGCCTGGACGCTCAAACAGACCGTGAGCAGTGGGAATCAAGAAGGGACAAGATGGCTCGGAGTCTTTGCCCAAATGTCAGTGTTGAAGCGAAGTTGACAAGGAGCTCATCTTGGATACAAGCCCAAAAACATTGCCAGTGATCGAGCTGACTTCCGCATATTTATACCGTCCGTAGACCTCGCGTGGTGTAAAGCCATACTTGATATTACATTGGGCCTCCAGCAGCACACATGTCTCGGTGCCAGCAGCCTAAAATCCACAATCTGGACCACGCCGAACGACTCCTCTTGTGATTCTTGGCCATGGCATGCACGTTCAAGAGAATAATCCAATGAGTGCCGTTCAAGCGCCAGAAGGAGGTCCATATGACCAGCCAGCCATGGAGATGTAGTCGAAATGGGAATGCCAGGCGGCAGAATTGAGCCACGGGATATCCATCCCGAGAGTCGCACTCTGGTATGTGTCCGGGTTCGCGGATCGCTCTAGAATAGGATCTTAGTCTGCGAGTACGACGGTACCAATGTACTTTGGACTCATGGTGGTGCTGGCCTTGGGTTTGTTGCGGTCCTGCAGAGTATGCAGCGGGGACCCTGGAGACCTTTTTGGCTCCGAACCTACATACGCTGGTTATCGTAAAAGGTGCAGTGAACAGAACTCGTACAGAATACTTGTTGTATTTGCCAGACCGAGAATGAAGCTGTATTCGAGCTGCCGCAGACCAATTCATATCCCTTGATGGAGCAATCGCCATCGAATCGATGGTACGTGGGATTCATGTTTCCAATAAATCGCACATAGTGAAGAAAAAGAAAGAAAAAGCATGGAGTTCTTCCAATGCCTGGCCTAGCTCAGCCCCGAGCGCCATGGCTTGATTCAGGTAGCACTGAAGCTGATATCAGGAATATCAGTCTTGCAGCCGCAACAAAACTTCCAGCCCGAACTACGCGCGAGCTAACACAGGAAATGTGAAGCACATGCTAATTTGGATTCGAATGGTGCCTGAAGATCTTCTGAGGAGAACCTCGGTAGCGGAGAATGTGGTTGCTCTGGTACACCACCTCCCAGCGTAGGCTGACACACTGTTCAACATCAAGTGCTGAGAAGCGCCTCTGCCGATGAAGGACAAGTTCGGGATTTTCAGGCACAAAATTAATCAAAGACAAGCCACTCGCTGAACAGAAGTGAGTACCTAGGTACTCTGGAGCACGCCTTGATATCCTGATGGCTGCTCGAATCGCATCAGACTGTACGGAGCACTACTCAGATAGTCATACCAAGCGGCTGCGATTCGGGCTTATTGACTAGTCTGCTGGCTTTGACGTGAAGCGAGGAAAATACTGCTTACATTGTACTCACTTTGGTCGAGCCAGAGGGCCAGAGTACTGTCTCATCTGTTCAGAGAAGATGAGTATTTGGACATGATCGTTACCTTTGCTAACAAGCAAACAAGTCGGTGAGTATAGAGTCCTCTGCATGAACCGACTCCACACTTTGAGACTGTGAGCATATCATCAAGGTGAGCCCCTCTTCTGAGGCCCTAGATATCTCGACATCCTTCATCGACAAGAGGATCGGGATTTCTGGAAACTGAGCAGACGTGTAGGCCTGCATTTGCAAGGCCAGATCAGGTAACTCTGCCCCGATACCCCATGACTGCATGGGGGCCGTAGTGACGTTTCCCCAGAAAATCCCAAAGCACTTCTGGCTAGCATGCCGAGAAGTATGGTGTGCTCCCAGGATGGCAAAAATGCGGGGTGCACCCGAGAAAGTGTGGTTATAAACACACTTTTCGGCACATTTTATGCGACTTTGCAGTTTTGCAGATGCCAAACTGCTCAGCACACACAGTTCAGGCGCCATGAATTACCGGTTCTGGCAGGAATATCGGGAAGATATAGCCTCCCATGTCCAACCAAGGCTGACTTTCTTGATTCTTCCGTCACGAGGCTTCTCGATATGCATAAAAGTGCGGGGGCTCACCCTACTCACCAAGACAGTCTGGACTACAGGACTCTGGTGTTGCCAGAGAGTTCCACCGGCGCAAAGGAAGCCGATCAATCTTCCATGGCGAAATATTGCCAGGCTCTATTTTGTGGTTTCCAGACCAAGACACGATCGTGTTGGGCTTCATCGTAGCCTGCATGAGCAGCACATGAGAAATCCTCGTAGTAGACCCGATTTCACAACTTGGTGTTCAAGCTCACACATTTGCTGCCAGTCAGGTCTAGAATCTCTCCATCTATATCTTGCCAAACCACGACTTTCCCAAACCGGCTCTGGCCGATATCATAGGACAAGTCGATATTGTTCGGAACCCGGTCAAGACCCGCATTCTTCTCATCGCCCACATGGCACCGCCAGGATCTCTGGCCGAGACTCGACTGTCTTTCCGGATCCAGCGCCATGTATCCCACAGACATTTGTCCAGACAGGACCTCAAGGACCTCTAGAACAGATCTCGTCTCGGCTCGCTCCCTGACTGTTGCCAGCTACCAATGCCCAAACGCAATCTGGCCCCCTGTAAACGGGCCCGTAGCACCAGCGCGCGTCAACAACTCGCCAATCTCTGTCCTCCCCAGCACAAATGCCGTCTGGCGAGGACTCGTCCCGGTGCCGTGTCTCCGTCCATTCCCTATATTCGGGTCTGCTCCAGCAGCCAGCAGCGTCTGGACAATCTCAACATGTCCTCTGTCCACCACAGCATGTAACGCCGTGCCACCCTTGAGCTGACTCCCTGGCGCATTCACATCCGCCCCATGTTCCAGCAGCAACTCAACCAGCTCAGCATGGCCACCAAACGAAGCCGCTTGAAGCGCTGTGAACCCTTTGAATTTGCCCGCGGGCGCATTGACGTTGGCCTTTTTGCCCAGCAGCAGCCTCACAATGCTCGTCTGGCCCCAGAAACACGCTGCTTGGAGCGCCGTCATGCCGGCCACATCTGAGGCTGGGGCGTTGACATCTGCTCCGCGATCAAGTAGCAGCGAGATGATCTCTTGGCTTGCATCGCCGTTGGCACTGTTCCCTGATGACGCTGCTTGAATCGGTGTCCGGCCATTGTAGCGCGTGACGCGCGTTGGGTTCACGACCGCGCCAGCTTCGACTAGAGTTTTGACGATTTCTAGATTTCCTTTGGATTGCAGAACGTTAGCAAACTCTGTGGCGGGATCAACCAAGACCATGGATCATTACACACATGAATATCATAACCACTCACCCTGACCACACGCGATTTCAAAAGCGTTTCTATGCAGGTTGTTGCCCCCCGAGGCGTGGACATCCGCCCCAGCATCAAGCAAAACCCGCACCACGTCCTGGTGGCCACGCACGCAGGCCGCTTGAAGCGCAGTGAAGCCGTAGTACCCTCGCGGGGGCGTGTTGACAATCTCGGCTCTTCGTTCGGGTGCCGTGCATGTGAGAATTTCCTTGACAGATGTCAGATCACCACTCCGGGATGCCAGCTGGAGGTCGGTCCACAGTGGCTCTTCATTATCTTCGTCTGGCTCTGCTGTGGGATCCCAGGCTTCGTCTATTGTGGTCTTGAACTGGGGTCGTATCCGGGGCGCTGGATGCGGTTGATCTTTCTTGAATGCATTAGCATCAATGAGCAGTATGATCAACTCAGTGAGCGCGGTCGCTTGTTCTTGGAGGAGGCATATTCACATACTAGAGTCAAACATGTGCTCAGAAGAACCAGCTAGGCTCAAGCTGTTCTCTGACATGTTGTTTCAGGCTGAACCAAGATCTGTCATTGAATGTTGATCGGACTGACTATAACAACTGGTATGTATTTCTTTTCTGGCAAGCAGTCATGTGCGTACATTAGCCGATAAAAGATAAACCCCTCTCGCAGGAATCGATCTAACCGTAACAGATGCAACACGCTGGTAAACATCTATAGATGTGCTCCTGTCCAGTAAGAATACAAGAAGACGCTGACACCCGACCTCACGGTGGAGATGGTATCGCAACCATGCGTATCTGTAGCCATACTTGAGAGGATTTGACTTCTTCTGGCTCGAGTTCCACTCATAAGAATAAATCAATAATCACAAGTTTTGACGTGTGCGTGTATTGGAAGTAAATTTGTAGCATTGATATTGAATTGAGCTCTGTGGCTGACAAAATTTCCACAATGGATGCGTAGACTTTTTTCAAACTTGGAAACAAAAAGCATGCGCTCGTCCAGGATTCCGATCAATTGTTTTAATTACTTCAGATGTTGAAAACGTTTCCTCCATACATGGAGAACAGTGGAGTCATTCAAAGATTCTAAGATAGAAGAAAGCATGAATTATTGCTCGCGGAATTGAATTGGTTCAGTGTTCTGAATCTAACGAGCTACCAGTGCTCAAAAGCTGGTGATATAAACATACTTGGAGTCAATTGGGCACACTGGCACCCTTGATTGGTATCAAACTTTTGATGGGAATCATGAATCATCTCATGTAAATATCGCTGGATGTGTCATACCTGTATTGTATATTGTGATGTCAAAACAACAATTCAAAACGTGTTCAGCACTCCACTGTCATGTTGTTTTCAATGTTTCGGTTTCCATTTATTATAATGTTTCATTTAGCAATCAAATATCACTACTGGAAAGTACGGAAAAAAAAAAAGGAACAATACGGCAGCATGAAACAGAAATCAAAAACTACCTGCTATATTCAAGGCATTTGAGCAATGTTGGTCCTTACGCTGGAGCCTTTTACAGCCTAATACACTTTATATGTCTCATTCATGACTTTGAATTCGACGATGTCTGATACAACGCTATCCACACACCTCGGATACTCAACCTATATATGAAAAAGCTCACTTGGATTCTCGGTATCCACAAAAAATCGCGGGGCTGATGTCAACTCCACGGGGTACGGAGTGTGTCTTCCAAGACCTGCCAATCGCCAACGACAATGGACTCGTTCATCTCCACTGTTTTGTCATCCTCTGTCCCACAGTGAGGTGTCAATGATGCAGTTGTTTCAACGTCTACTCATTTTCCCTCCCCTCCATCTCTCACTCTTCCTTACACCAGCTGATGAAGCTGTACTCACCGCAAAGCCCAGCCCAGCCAGAACACCAAATCGTCCCCAAAGAGTGGAGCAATAATACCGAAAACAATGACAAACCTACTCGCTGACTACTCTGTCCCAGCAGAGGCCAAACGGGTATTCGAGAATGGCATCCTGCACAATCCTCTCGTCCAGCGCTACCTCCCCGCCGAGGCCGCGGAGGCAGCCAAGCACATCACCTTTGAGGGCAGCGACAAGCCGAGCCTGCCTATAAACTGGCGATTTGCAGAAAGCATTTCTGCGCTCAAGGCATATGAAGCTACAGTGCTCAATGTGCTGTTGCAGAGAAAATATGGGGTTGATCCTGTGCAAATCAAGATTAACACGTAGGTTGCGTCCATGCCCTGTTACATGTATTTGCAAAGTGTCACTGCTCGTCATCTTGGGATTACCTGACTTACATGGCTGGTTGAGTGTGTTCATCACGCAGAGACCACGCACAGCTCTTTATCATGTCGACTCTGGTCTGGCAAATGAATCCCGACAAGGAATGCTTCACGCTGGCCTCTTATAGCGACCCAAAGGTCAAGAAAGCCTTTGAAAAGTATTTCCCGGATTGCGACAAGCACAACGTGTATAACCAGCATTACCGGGACTCAGCAACAAACATATATCGGACCAAGAATGGCAGCTTCTTTCATCTTCACGGTACTGTATTCTCACTCCTGGTGGTCCTGTTCTGGCAACTTCCACTCTTCCCAAAAGCGAACATACAAGCCATCACTAACATAATTTCAGGCTCCATGAACCCTGGCCCTACGTTCAAAAGCGTAGGCCTTCCCCCAGACATGAACGTTCCCACCATGGAAGACTCGTGGGCGCCGTTCCAGGAAGCAGTCGGCAGACTTACCGCCAAGGAACTCCAACACCTTGCTACTGACGTCCACCGCCAAGCTGGAACCATCTGCAATACCGTGGACGAGTTCCGTGAAAGCGAGCACGGGCGGGCAAACGCAGACGTAGGTCTCTTCACCATCCACTCGCAACCAAATGCCAAGCAGCAGCCATGCTGGTGGGCGGATGCGCCTGAGATTGGCACCTCTGTGGCGCGTCCCTTGGCAGGTCTCAAGGTTGTGGACCTGACGCGCATTATTGCTGCGCCGGTTATTGCGCGTGGTCTTGCTGAGCTTGGGGCCAGCGTGATGCGCGTGACGGCACCGCATATTACGGACATGTCGGCGCTGCATCCAGACTTGAACCATGGCAAGTGGAATGCGAGTCTGGATCTGCGCCAGGAGGAGGATCGTGAGACGTTACGGGGACTCATTCGCGAAGCGGACGTTGTTGTCCAGGGTTACAGACCTGGTGTGCTTGACAAGTATGGATTCAGCCAGCAGAACATTCTAGATCTGTGCAAGGACCGCGAGAGAGGATTGATCTATGCGCGGGAGAATTGTTATGGCTGGCAGGGTCCTTGGATGCATCGCAGTGGCTGGCAGCAGATTAGTGATGCCGTATGTCGTTTTTTCTCCCTCTCCCTACAGCGAGTAAGTTTGAAGACTATGCTGACAGTATGAGTAGAACTGCGGAGTGTCGTATGAGTTTGGAAGAGCTATGGGCAACAATGAGCCTGTTACGCCTGTGTTTCCCAACTCAGATTATTGGTGGGTTTCTACATTCAGAACCAGACTCGATCGAGCCACAGACTAACCCACAATCTACAGCACTGGCGTCTGCGGAATAGCAGCAATTCTGACTGCCTTGATACAGAGGGCCGAAAAGGGAGGCTCCTATAGCATCGATGTGAGTGAGGTTTTTGTCCAGGCTGTTGGTCGGCCTTGAGATGTGATCTTTCAAGATTAACTTTGCAATCCCTAGACTGCTCTGAACTATTACTCTCGCTGGCTTGTCGACCATGTTGGAACGTACAGCAACGACGTGTGGCAGGACGTCTGGAAGCGCAACGGATCGCCCGTGTTTCGACATTACCACAACAGTAAGTTCTCTAGGATACACAATATACCGGCAAAATCTCAAGACAGCATCGTTGCAAATTATCAGCCAGCGTTACTGATTGTGCTTCCCGATATGCGCTAACTTGTTGACACCAAGTGAATTATTCGATCCCACGGGTACTGCAAGCTGTGCAGAAGAGCAGCGGTGCGATTCTGTTCCAGCCCGAGTTCTTTACCCAATATCATCCAAAACACATTGGGGTCAACATGAAAATTGTCGCGCCGGTCTTGAATTTTCCTGGAGGCGAGGTCAAGCCTGGCTTCCACGTTGGCACGCGCGGAAATGGTGTCGACCGGCCTCAATGGCCAGCTGACCTGAGTGTCGAGGTGGTGGAGTAATGTCCAAGATGTGGTGTATAATGTAGACTCAGAATCATTATGATTATCTTGGCCCCTTCAAGGCCTTTTTCACTGCCATCAAGAGTCAAGTTTATGGCCTGTCACCGTCTTTCGAAGTTCAACGATAAGTTTATTGGATTTAGTGCTCAAGGCTGACTCCGTTTTTTGACATTAATGAGTCCATGACAACGACTGGAAACAAACTTGAACAACCACGCTCTATTTTATCATCCTTAGACTTGCCGAGCCACCGGTCTTAACCTGGCAAGTGATTTCTCCGTGGAACTAAGGCGGTATGGTAACTCAACCGCCGCTGACCTCAGTCTCGATCCTCCCTGTCTGTGAATGTGACGCTAACCCCAACCCTTCCGACGTCCACTCTTGCTCTCGTACAACAGGTTCGTGTAAGCTTACACAATCTGCCCTTTGTGGTCTTTTCCGATCTGACTTGATTCAGTCACTTGAGTGCTCTCCATCATTCATCTCGAGATATGGAATCTGACCAGTCGCTTGTTCGATCAACAACTACACAGCAAAGCCAGCCCCTTGGACTTGTCCCAAAAGTTCATTCTCTTCAGCTACGCGTCTACAAGCAGTGAACAGATCGTTGGCTCTTGGATCCAATAGCTTGTTCCCACCAACAAGTAAACAATGCAGGTCGATGGTCCTCATACCGAAGAAGAAGTGCTTTTGTTCCGCAAAGCCCTCGAGCGCAACACAACACTCCTCACCGTTCTTTCGCGCGCGTCGACTCTCAACCTCCCGAACTGGTACCTTGCCGCTGGCTCCGTGACCCAAACCGTGTGGAACATGGTCACCGACAGGCCGGCCGAGACAGGAATCGACGACTACGATCTCGTCTACTTTGACGACACAGACCTCTCATGGGAAGCAGAAGACACTATGATTCAACGCGGCCACCGCCTATTCGCCGACTTGTCCACACGCATCGAGATCAGGAACCAGGCAAGGGTGCATTTATGGTATGAGCAGAAGTTTGGCGTGCCGTGTCCTTGTCAGCATACTTCGACTGAAGGAGCGATACGTACGTGGCTATCTGGCACCGCGCTGATTGGGGTTCGTCTGGTGCCGCCTGGGGAAGAGTGGAAGGTGTTTGCGCCGTGGGGGTTGGCGGATATTTTGAGTCTGACCGTGAGGCCTAATCCTTCCAGCGGGAACAAGATGATGTATGAAAAAAAGGTCGCGAGGTGGCTGCAGATCTGGCCAACCCTCAAGGTCATACCATGGCCGAAAAGTGAGCAGTTTGGGGAACAGGAACTCGAGACCAATACTTGATCAAAACCCTAATCAGAAGAGGCCTTCATCCATAAGCCCTTGGAAATCATCCTAGCTCTTATAGGTTTGTAGCCTCGATCTCGGTTCTGGAAATAGATCACTAATCAATCCGTGCTCATGCCTTGATGATTGTACAATCAACTATTTTCTGCCTTCTTAATTGCTTCCTCCTTGTTAAACCACATCGACCAGCCCGATCCATCTGAAGCTCGTTCATTCTCGACAGGCTTCGGGAACTCTGTAGATTGTCTTTGTGAACTGGACTCAAGAGAAATCCGTGATGGAGCACGAGTAGATCTGCACGTTGTACACGACGTGATACTACCCACCGAATCTGGTCTTGGTCGCGGGTCGGTTGAGCTTCTCGACACTTTCTCTCTGACAGAAAGGCTGGTGTTTGATAATCGTTTGGTTGCTTGGCTCTTGCTCTGGATATAGTGCTTGTCAAACCCATAGTGACTCGTAGAACCCTGGTCACTTTGTTCATTCTCAAGCTTGAGCCGACGGGAGTCCGTAGATTCAGTACCTGGGTCTTCATTCTTCAAGCGATCTCTGAATCTCTTCACAAAGGCCTTCAGGTCTGGCAGGATCGGCTTCGAGGTAGGATCCAAGGAACTCCAGCGGTGTCCACTTGTGATCTCGACCGTAACGCCCATTCTTGGGCTGCTTTGATTCGCACCAGTCGTTTCTTGGCTGCTGACCACGCTTTTCTCCGCCAAGGGAAACTCCCAATCTTCATCCAGCCGATCTGTCATCTCGTCTTTGGGAGATGTCTTGGGGTTTCGCCAAAAACATAGGCGGCCTCGTCTCCGAAGGACGAATCCCAGCACCGCAAGCGATACAAGCACAACAGCAACCAGACCTACGCCAACTATACGGGCGAATGTATCATGTTAGCGTGATATATATATATTAAACAAAGAAAAAGAAAGAAAAAAAGTCGAATAAGAATTCTACGAGTGTCGTCGATTTTACAATACACTGATGTCGGCTCACTTACCCGCAATGCCTATCTCCTTGCCCGAAATTCCTGATGATGTCGTTGATACCGGGCCAAGTCCATGAGTCGGTAGCGCAGAAGCCGCTGGACCTTTCTGTAGTGGTGATACAGATGTTTCAAGACCCATTGATGACAAAGATGGAGTACTCGTAGATGTGGCCGTGGTCGTTGCTGTCGACGATGGTGCGGTTGATGAAGTTGTTGAGACTGACGTGGATGTTGCTGTTGACGATGATGATGTTGTTGCCATTTCTGAGGACGTCGACGTCGATGTTGTCAGTGTTGTTGAAGTGGAAAATGATGATGTCAAGGTCGTTGAAGTCGTTGAACTAGAAGTTTGCGTTGTGAATTCAGAGACAGCAGGCCTGTCCGGTGGCTTAGGTGCGGCTGCGGGTGATGGCGGCCCTTTGCCTGGCTTGGGGCCTTGTTCCGCAGCTTTTCCCTCTGGACCGTTAGAAGTGCTAACATTGGCGTTGGCGTTGGCGTTGGCATTGGCATTAGAATTGGCATTGGCGTTGGCGTTGGCGTGGGCATTGGCGTTGGCGTTCGGATTGGTATCAGCGTTACTCGATGCTGTACTGGCATCAGAATCTGGTGTTCGTTCGTTGAGTTCGTGCTGTGGTGGCGCGTTCACGATAGTGTCCCTCGCGGTGGTGGTGATTTGTTCGAATCCGCTATTCAGAGCATTCCGGCGGCGAAGAAGCATGACTCCCTCTTCTCTTTTCATACCAAGCCATGCTCTGTCCTCGGCATTTTCCCCTCGAAGTTGAAACAAGGATTCGTCAGGTTCAGACTCGGAGCTGAAGCCTTCAACAGCACCCTCACGAACCACACGGTTCACATCCGTCGGGACCTCCTCCTCACGATAACCTCGAGAACTCATCTGTTCCTTATCTCCATTGAATCCTCGACCCACTGGCAGTGACAAGTCCAGATCACTGCCAGGTGCCCGGATCTCTGCGTTGTGCTCTGCCGCCGTCATGTTTGACCTGTGAGTTGTCGTCGTCGTCGTCGTCGTCGTCATTGAAGCTCATGCGCCACAGCCGCTGCAGAACACTGATTGAATCTGTTCCATGCAAACAAGAGTGCGATCGAGTCTTGAAGAGAGTCAGAAGTACCGCCACCCTCCCGGAGTGGTGAGAAGACAATGAAATGGGACAACAAGCCCACTTGATGCGCAGCCGTCGTGGTGAGTGAGTGACCTCCCCATCCGAGTCAGATCCATCATGAGGAAGAAGCACTCCCAAGAGAGCAGTCAGCCCGTATTATAATACTCACAGTCATCCCATGTCTCCATTTCAACTCATCTTTCCGCTCCTTTTCCTCTTCTCGCGCGAACAAGCTCTTTACTCAATTCCATTTCAACTCTTCTCTTCATTTTTCTTGAGCTTGTTTTACTAATGCTGCGGTAAACCCACACAGGTACTGATGAAAACCAGAATTCAAGTCTAGGTTGGGTGCATGTATGTGGTCGACGTTGAATTGACGCGGCCGCAGCGCTACTGCACTCTTCAGGCCAAACATCCAAGACACATGGCTGAAACAAAAGAGTGACCGACAACAGATACACGTAGATTAGTATAGTTCGTCCGATGGAACCGTGCTATGGTTTCGGCGACTGCCTGCATGCCAGGAAGAAAAGTTACAAAGAAAAGTTACAAAGAACAGAAAATCACGCAAAGTCATCTTGTCCAGTCTGGTCATTTGCGCAGACAGGATGCGGATGTGGATTGTGATCAGTTGCTTGGGCAGATGTTTGATGTCTGTACGCCGCCATGTCGGCGTCACTTGGCCCACGAGTCAAGTTCAGAATACATGTATCCATCACAAACAAGGAATGAATCGTAACCCATCTATCTGCCTTGATATGCATCGAAACTCAAAGTCAGTCATGATGCAGTATATTTGATATATATATAATATATATATATATAATACATACATATATATTTGTGCATGCGCACCACATGCAATTGCTTTCCGATTAAACAGATCTTTGCAAACGTCTGGGGGCACAAATCACCTCCACCTCCACCACCGTCACCACAGTATCCCATATCCAACCTGGCCAAAACCTCACCGAACCTCACCACCATCCGCCTACTAACCACATCCTCCCACCAAATCCAAAACCCAAGATGAAACGCAGCCCCAAGCCGTGCCGGTGAACATGGGGAGAAACATCATCCGACGTTGTCGTCCATCTCAAAGTCCGCACGAAAGTCAATTGCATCGTGAAAGATCGAGTGCTGAGATGAGGGTTTTTATTTTTATTTTTACCTCTCTTTTTGATCATCCACGATTCATGGCAGATGATGAGTTTGGTTTCTACCGTCGTCCGTCTACTTTACTGCTAATCAATCACCGTCACTGGTCGGTCACGCACGCAGCAATCCCTCTCTCTCTCTCTCTCTTTCTCTCTCCCTGGACCCGTTTCAATTCGCTACGTCAAAATATTCCACCCGTTCAGCCAGGCAGGCCAATAGCAGCAACAAAGCTGTGAAATAGTCCTTAGCTCGTATGGGAGCAATATACATACATACCTACAGCAAGCAGACAGGCAGACGAGAAATACATACAAATAGACATGCAGTGTCAGCCAGTCAGCTAAGCCAGCTAATTTTCTCCGCCCTCGCCTTCTCCTTGATCCTTTGTCTTCTTTACTAAATCATGCCCCTAATCCCAATTCCGCTCAAAACCCCATCGAGAAAGAAAAAAATATATGTTCCCCAAGCCGTCATCGACCTCTTGAAACGCCACACAGGGAGAATCCTTTTTCCCTTTTTTTTTGTTTCCTTTTTTTTTTCTTTCTTTCGCGGCTATAAAGGAAAAACAACCGCCCCGTAATCCCCAATTCCGCCTATTGACGCCATATCACCAATTGTGCATCCCGACCAGGATTACTTCGCAGCTCCGCAAAACGCTTTTGTTCTCAGAACTGCTCGCAAATAATGAACATCTTTTGATTAATAAAGCAAAGCTGACCTTGTCACATGCAAAAGCGTCTCTGCTTCGGTTGACCATGCGCCCTGAACGCCGTATAATGACTTGACGATCATGTCAGCAACTATGTGCCTACAATCTCTGGGCCACCCGTAGCAAAGACGAAGGGGAAAGTAGTGACAACAGCCCCCGGTGCCTTGACGAGATATACCACAATGCGAAAGACGCAAATCTTTGCAATTGATGAACCCTAAAGAGTCGTAGTGGATCCGCCAAGCCCATCTATGCTTGCTCCTCCTTCCACGCCTTGACTCTGCATGCTAGCTCTTCGCAAGTCCGACATCAGCTTCTCGACCAAACCATGGCTGCTGGCCGCTGGAAGCTCTGTGATTGGGAACTCCTTGACAGCTACGCCATTGGCGGCAAGCTCCGTTGAGGTGGTAATCTGGCTTTCGGACGGTCTGCGTTCTTGCTTGATGCCGTTGAGGTTGAGATCAGGCTGTGAGGGAGTCCGCAATCGGGGAAGCTGGTTCACGCTTGATCGTGGAGTATGGCTGCGGCTGCGGCTGCCTGGGAGGCGAAAGGGCGATTCCTTCGCATCAGATATTCTGCGCAGCTGCTGCTTCAACTGTTGTGCCGGGCTTTCTTGCGTTTCCGTGTCCACCTCCACTGGGGCGGATCCACCAAAGCAGGGCTGTGCTGTGTTTAGAAGCGCAGTATGGAGAAAGGTGGGTTGTTGTGATGGAATACCTGCAGGCGAAATGGCTGTCAAGGATCCTCTACGCTGGCCTTCGGTTGGTTGGCCGCTCTGCTGTGAAGCTACTCCACCAGTTTGTGCACAAGACACGCCCTGTCCAACTATACCACCATTGTGTGTCGACTGTGAAGATGAACCGGTCTGCGTTCTCATTGCAGGGTGAGATGAGGTTGTAGGAACTGAAGGTGTGCGCTGGTGACCTGGGCCTCGAGCCGGCTGTGATGGCGGCGACATGGCTGAAGCTGCCGAAGAGGTTGGAGAGGCCGCACCGTTGCGGGGCGAGGTATTGGATGAGCCACTATTCGAGTACGAATGCGATGGCGGCCTCGTAAGCCCCTGCAGTCCTCCGCCCAGATTGAAACTGATTCGCCTGTTGTGGCTAAAAGGGACGGCATCGGGCTTCTTCATCAAGTGTTTGCGTAAATCACCCTCGTAACCGTTGGTGAAGCCACCCCAAAGGGCATATGGCGTTCTGTACCGAGACGTTTCCCTGCAACAACAAAAAAGAGAGACTATTGTCAGATATATAAACCCACCAAAGAGAAGAAATGAGCTCACGGGAGGGCCCACCTGTTGTGATATGATTGAAAGTAGCGGAACTTTTGCCAGGTGTGCTGCGGTGGTACAGGCAGTGCCTGTTGCAAGATTTGTGAGGGGGTTTGCGCAACCTGCTGTACAGGGCCGTTTTGATACGATGCCGGGACACTTTGGTGATGTGGAGGAGCTGATAATGGCGTATACTGCTGCTGCGAGTTGGCTTGCGCATGAAAAGAACTTGCGTTTTGGCGAGACGTATCTGGATGAGGTGATGGTTGCCAGGTCGGCGCTCGGAATGGAGATGGGGGAAGAGGGACTGGCGTAAATCGTGCGTGACGGTGATGTGAAACTTGCTGCGCATGTGGTTGTAATGATTGCGGTGAAGCTTGTGTCTGTGCACCGTTGGCCATCCACATCGCTTGATTAGCGGGCGCTACACCTGCGTTGGTGAAGCGAGGATCGGTGCCGAATGACAACGGTGGAACACCGCCGTGTCCAGGTGTGTTCGGTGGGGCCGTTGGGGCCATTGAACCAACGGAGCGACTGATCAAGGACGTGTCCACAGGTTTTCTCGGCTTGTAAACGTATGGTTTTTCTGTTTTGGAGATTGAGGGTTGCCTGGCTTGTGTTGGATGGGTTGCTCCATACGAAGCAGGGTGATATTGAGGACGAGGAGGAGGTGGTGGCTTGGGAACGCTGTCGAGGAAGTTGCTCTTGACGTTGTGGTGTGGTTTGCGAAGATCCTCAGTGTACTGTGCTTTGGCCTCGGTTGATGTGTGACCCAGATAATGCCAAAGCTGATTGTCCTTGGCCAGATCCAGTTTAACCTGAGAGCCATTCTCGCAATCGTCTTGTTTGCACGTGTGGAACTCTGCCCACGAGTAATCTTTGCCAGGCGCCAAACCCTCGACAAACATGTCGCCAGCTCTTGGAGCCTCTTCAGTAGATCGCTTAGCGTTGATTTCTTCCTTTTCTTTTCGTGAGGTGGGCATCGGCAAGGCGTTGGGAGAAGCCTTGGGTAGCTGGTAGTCGGCTGGGTCAGGCACAAGCAGCCATTTCCATTCGACTTCGGTACGTGCACTGTGGAAAGTTAATATAAAAAATCAAGTCAGCTTGTTCCTGTGTGAGCGATCGAATTTTGGAAACAAAGACGAACCCATTGGGGAGGATATCCAAGAGGAGAGTATGCTCATCGCGGCGATTTTCAACCACGATACCAGCAAAGATATCCTTTTTGAAGAATTGCATCTGGCAGATTTCGCCGGGTTGGAGGGCTGCCGCAGCCGCCTGAACACGCGTATTGTCCTCGAGCGCCTCGCCATCCAGATGTTTGTCACGTTTGGTTCTGTGGAAGCGACAGCTGAACTCAAACGCTTGCTCCTTGTACTCAACACCATCCTTGTCAAAGACAGGTACATCGCCCTCCTCGACGAAAACTCCAGCGGCGGCGGCACATGTGGCATGATATGAGCGCGGACACTTCTTTTGTGAGCACTGGAAACACGCGCCTCGCTTCGATCTGCAATAGAGGCACTTGAGCTCTAATCGGGCCTTTTCAATGGCAGACACATTGAAAACAACCTCCTGTCCATCAACAGTCTCAATGTACGTTTCTGGCAGATACAGCGCACAAAGACGATGCGTCTTGCGGCCGTCGTCCGTTGCGAGCAAATCGCATCCCGGCACATCGTTGGGACACAGACAACAAGGCGGTTCCACATGTGTCTTGACCCGTAGTCGCAGCTTCTTGACTTTTTCCTTCTTCTCCTTGACTGTCCTCGCTCGTTTGCGCTTTGGAGCACCGATTTTTACGCGCACTGCACGACCCGACCGCGGTGAAGGAAGACCAGTCTCGTCGTCTTCCTCGTCGTCCGAGTCGTCCTCGTCCGAGTCGTCTTCGTCTTCCTCCGAGTCCCAGTACTCTGGCGTTGGCTCACCGCGCATTTTTCTTTCGATTTCGTAGACGTCAACCCATACACTGTCCTGCGCCTGGGCGCACTCGCATTTCTTGGCAATTTTGCCCATGGGCAGCCACGAGTCGAGCGCAAAGTTGACAGCTTCGGCGCAATTGTAGCCCAGGTTGTAACCCGAGTGATAGCCATATGGATAAGTTACCACAAACTCACCAGGGTAAGAGAGGCACTTGTTGACCTTGATATTGTAGTGCTGTTGGAGGTGGGAAGGAGAGATGAGGAACGCTTTATGGCGCAGGAACTGGTCGCACGCTTTGGCATCAGCGGGCCAAATGCTTTTCATGGCGGCTTCGAATCGACGGGCGTCAGCCTGCGAAATGCTGTACCACTGCTTGGGCGCGCCGAAGTGGAGGTAGTTGATGCTGTAAAGGTCGACATCCTCCAAGTGCCACGCAAAAGTTGCCTTCCACATGCCCAAGTAGAGGTAGGCTGTATTGACACCAGGAACCTTGGTACCGAGCACGTCTAACAGGTTGGGCAGCTTATTGAGGTTCCAAAGCTCCGTGTCCTCATGGAAAAGAGTGCCCATCAAGTCGGCACCGTAGAGCGGTGTGGCATAAGTAAGAGTCTTCCAGTAAGCCCGTTCCAGCTCTTCGCAGCGCTCGGGGGTGTAGTCCGAGATGTCCATGTTGTAGTCGAAATCCTTGAAAGCCTCCTCATCAATCATGGCAGAACCTTCGCGCTTGCTGAATTTGCGACGGGCCGACGTGGACTGAACCTTGGGTTTAGCTTGTCTGCTAAATCCTCCCACGCGTTTTGGCGTCGGGGCCTCACAGTCGGCTTCCTCCTCTTTGACGCCTGGGTCCTGCTCAATCGAGTTCACGACACCGTTCTTCTTGGCACTCTCCTGCTTCTCGTCGTCGGCGCGATCGGGAGACTCGGGCGTCATAGGCCGCTCGTCCACGTCCGTATCTTCTTCTTCTTCTTCTTTGACGGCCTTTCTCGGTCTTCCACGAGCGCCTCCGCGGCCGCCTCCCCGGCCGCGCCGACCTCGGGTGCTGCGACGAGTCGCAGGCGCACTTGAGGTCGAGGCAGTATTCGTTTTATTGCTCGCAGCGGCGGCTGCTCGGGTGCGTGTCGCAGGCTTGGGTTTTTCGGTATTCGCGCGGCGCTCACCGCGTCTCGCCGGAGGTTGATGTTCGCTCTGATCGCATAATTGTCTCCACTGAGGCACATTGTATGATCGTTGGTGCAGTATGTTGACTTGACGGTAGGTTCCATTGGAGCCCATGATGTCCTGCTTGATGGGTTCGCGTACTCGAACTTGCTTGACGAGGTCGTCGAGAGGGGGCAGTGAGTTCTTCCATTCGTCGGGAGCAATGATCTTGATGATGCCAGACTTCATGCCGTAGGAATCTACTGCGCGCATCTAAAGGCCGGAAATCTAGGTCAGCACTGCGCGCTGCAGCAAACCGTGAAGGCTTGCCGAGGCCTGGCCAGCGACAAAACATACAAACTTCTTGAAGTCCTTGAATTGGTCCATGGTAGGCCTAAAGACAGGGACGGTGCCTGACCAGTGGTCTGGCAGGACCTCGCCAATATCGTCGTCATCTTGCTCTGGAGTCGGAATTTGTTCTGCCGCAGGAGAGGTGGCGCTGTCCGTCGCCGTGGCCGTCGCAGTCGCAACGGGAGTGGTTGCAGACTGGCTCTGGCCGGCATCTGAGGCTGCTGCCGTGGGTAGCGGGGGCGAGTACAGCCTGATGTCGTCGGCATTGGCGATGTCCTCGTCAAAGTCGCTCAGCTCGGAGTCGGTGCTGCCGTCGACATTGTTGCTATCAGGTGGCGAGTGCAGGCCCGTGGGCTTGGTGGCAGCAGCGGCAGCCTCCGAGTCGACGGACGCAGGCTTGGCATCAGAGACGGCGGCAATCGAGGAGGAGGAGTCGTGGACGTCGTCGCAGTCGGAATCGCGCGAGTGGCCGAGGTGGCTGCGATTGCCAGTGCGTGTGCCAGTGCCGGGCGGCGCAGCGCCGGTCGGGACGATCGACATGGCGGCAAAGAGCGCGAAGGGGCTACATGCGACCGGCACGCAGTCCGCAGTCGAGCAGTGAGGGCGTGCGCGGATGCCAATGCAGGTGGCAGGATGGGGTTGAGAATATCGTCAAATGGCGTGGGAAAGGTGTCGAGGTCGGACAAAGCCAGCAAGGGCCGCGGGCTGCTGGCTGCTGGGGGCTGTTTGGCTCGCTTTGGGGCTGTTGGATCGAGTCAGACGGGGTTGTTGATCAGGGACGGAGGGCTGCAAGTGGCAACTGCTTCTCTCTCTCTCTCTCTCTCTCTCTCTCTCTCTTGTGCTTGATTCCTTCAGCTGTTGCAGCGCCTGGCCAGAACCTCCTCCAGCAGGGCTGGCAGGCTGGGGAGTGCTCAAAAGACCTGCAGTGGCCGCTGCCGCATCGTCTGGTTGCAGCTAGCGGCGGTACCAGTACCCACCCTCTCTGCTGTGTCAGCTGGCCAGGCCTGCCAGGGATGGGCCGATGGCCTGGGCATGATGGGCCGATGCGCCCCAGCTGGGTGAGCGACGGCTGCGGGCCCCGGGCCAGCGCCTAGCAGCAGGTACTTCAGGCGTTATCTCCCTGAGCCGCAGTTGCTGGTTCTCCAGATAGCGCTCTGTCACCGCAGACTCTCGCACACCACTATGCCGGTCCCTTGCCTGGCTGATGGGGCCACCACTCCAGGGCTCCTTTCCCAGCAGTTTTGCACGGGCGCGAGAGCGGCCGAGAATCTGCAACCACTTAGCCTTTCGTGCTTGTACCATTGTATCTTTAGACTTTTGGCCCCGAGCCATCACCGCAAACACACCATTTCTCAGTTTGCTGTTGGCGTTCAAGAACAGCCCTTGTTCCTCTCTTTCTTCTTCAAGTTTCCAAGCATTTGAGCCTGGCTCGTCGATTGAGTCCAACATCAGGCTTCCAGGTACCTGGCTACTTGGGTGCCTCCTCACTGCCGCACAAAGCTGGCCCCACTGCGGCCAGGACAAACGATCTGCCGATTTTGCTCCGAGCACGCTAGTTTCGTTTCGGCCAGATCTTCAAACCCCCCAATGTCGCGTTACTCAACGTCATCGAAAAGCTTCGAGCTTCGAAGCTCCGAGACGGTCCAACAATCACGCAAGGCTGAGGGGCCACATGGTCTTCTGGACGATGCCCCAACCTTTGTCTATCAATTCTGGATTGCCGCGGTTTGTCGAGGTTATTTCATACAGTCAGCATTCTAGTACATTGGTGTCGATTGGTTTCCTCTTGCTCGTCTTGGCCGGGCTGCAGCCGGCGTTCGCGATGCAATCAATTGACTTTGATGGTTCACCTCCAGACAGCCTCCTGGTAAGCTGCTCCTCGACCATCCGGGAACTGTGTGGCTAACAGTAGGATCAGAGGACGAGGTGCTGGTCTGCGTGTAGACAGACCCACTTGGATCGTGCAGCCTTGGCTGCTAGCCAGCCACCAGCCTCGTCTAATCGATCGACCCACAAGGCTGCGCTCGGTGTGCACAATGCTCAGCCTTGTGCATGGTCCTCTTCTTGTCACAGGTTCGGAGCCGCCAAAGCTGATTCACTACGTGCTCTCAGTCACAGCAGACGGTGACTGGGCGACGCTGCTTGTGGCGGTGTCTTCTCACGCGTTACGTTGACTGATCGGTTGCATTGAAATCACTGGCCTGTAATGCTCACGGTCGACGTTGCTAATTGGACTGGACATTGACTTGTCTGGTCATCTCGAAGAGTACCAATTCATTCCTCGGTGGCTGTCATCCGATTCCTCTACCCTAAGCGCAACCATGTGGGCTGATGGTCACACATTCCCACAACTGCTCATTCCAAAGCACCACCTCAAATGCCAGAGTCGTCCTGATCAACAGGGTGTACGCCATTATACCTGTTCCAGTTGCGACACACGCGCTTTGTCTCAGCCAGCGCCTTGGATCCTCCCAGGCTCCTCAGCACTTCATCCTGGCGCTCAAGTACCTGCAGGCCAAGGCCTGGTCACGGAACAACATCAGCATCAGTACGACTTGGCCAAGCTCGGTTCAATTTAACGACACGGGGTTCACATCTAAGGTCAACTTACCAGCTGAAGCGTGCCATGCAATGTGGCAATGCATCAGCCACGCGCCTGGGTTGTCGGGTTTGAACGCAATGGCGACATACCCTCCAGCGGGCAGCAGGACAACGTCGCGCCGTGGCGGGTTGACAAAGTTGAATGTCTGGTAGCTCGTGACTGGGTCGAATGTCGTGTTCTGCTGGCTGAGCACAACGACGTCCATGCCGTGCCAGTGCAACGGGTGAGTGACTGCAATCAGCTGTTAGCCGCACTCTTGCTCGACAGCTTCAGTGTTGGCCCCGACAGCTTTCTGACACCGATAGGTAGGTGGGTGGGTCTCTGTTGTCAAAGGAAAAGAACAAGAATCAGATAAAAACTTACCAGCCAAAGCCAAGGTCCCATTGGGCAAAGGCAAGCTCGTCTTGGCCGACGCCTCCAAAATCATAAACACATAACCCTCCCTGAAATCATCTGCCACAATGTGGAAATTCGAGTTCCGCTCATACGTCGCATTGTCCAGATTTAGAATCGTCGGGTTGCCGAAATCCAACCACAAGAAGTCCGGCGTCAGCTCCCAGTGCGCATACCCGCCCGTCGCCGCCGAGCTGTTGACCGTCTGGTGCACCGCCGCAAACCGGTTCTCGCTGATCTCGTTAATCGGGTGGTGGTCAATGACCCAGGGAACGATGGGCTTCAGGCTCTCGTAAGGCTCGTCGGCGCAGGTGCGCGAGTACGGCCAGGGCTCGCTTGTTGGTAGCGCTGTGCTGCTTGCGTCGTAGCGGATGATGCCTGTTGTCACGTTGAAGGGCTCGCAGGTTGCGTTGAAGGTGCCTTTGCAGGGGAGCGTGGGCGTGAAGGCATTGCATCCTGTGGCTGGGTGGGTGCGCATCCAGTAGTCGCCTGGTTCTTGGTCTGCTTCGACGACGATCATGTATCGCTGGCCTGCAATGTTATGCCGTTAGCATCTCACCGTCTCTTTGGGTCAGTGTTCCTTTCTCATTCTCCCTTTGTCTTTTGTACTGACAGCCTTGCTCATACTGCTGCCTCACCAAAAAGAATACAAGAACAACCACGCTCAACTCACCAATCCCAATATTTAAACTCGTTGCCGTATACGGCTGGATGGGCACCAAATCTGTCTCAATGACCGTGAAATTATGCCCATCAATGGAAAACACATATTGCGTTCCCGCCGAGCCATTCACCAGGCGCAGCACATGCTTCTTGCCCTTGGTGAACGTTGTGGTAAAGTACGACCCCGTTCCCGTGGCAGGGTCGTGGCCTGCGCCGTTGACGACAATGCTGTCCGCGTACGCTATGCGGCCGGCAATCTCGACGTCGTACCGCACAAAGGCGCTGTTGTGGACATAGTCCTGGATCAGTACCGGGCCGAGATCAATGTCCCAGTTGCTGCTTGACGGGCCGTGGATGACGAGCGGGCCCGCGAGACCGTCGGCATACTGCGGGAGGTTTTTGTCAGCGATCAAGTCCACTCTGCTGTTCACGCAAGCAGAGCTGCATTTCCCACTCCCCTCATCGATCACCTTGTCGACTTCGGAAAAGTGAAGGCTCAGACCAGGACTCACCTGCAACGAATAATGCGAATGGTACCACGTGTGACCATACTGCAACGCGCGAAACTTGTACGTAAACGTATCTCCAAACGCAATCGGACACTGCGTCACGCCATTGACACCGTCCATCTGCATTGTGTGCAGCTGGCGGATGCCGTGCCAGTGGATCGCCGTCCCGTTGGCCGCATAGTTGTTCTTGACGTGGATCACGAGCTCGTCGCCCCAGCAGGCTTCGATCAGGGGGCCGGGAAACGTGTGGTTGAAGACTTTGCCGCTTGTTTTGGGGAAGCCGTCTGCGGTGACCTGAAAGCAGCGAGAAAATACAATGATTATCAGTATAGGCCCTGAGATTGCGGGTGCCTCGAGGTATGCGTCGAGAAAATGATCTCGTTGCTGTTGTTGCTGGGCTTTGGAAAGAAGTCTTACCGTAACGTCGCCATTGACTTCTAGCCAGTACTGCAAGATGTTAGCAAGGTCACTCTTGTTCGAAATATCGTTGGACTTCACTGACCTCTCTGGTAATTCCTCGCGGGGTGGCTTCGACATTCTCATCTACCATTACACCACAGACGAATCATTAGCCATCCGCACATCATCAACACTAACAACAGCAGCAGCATCAGTCACGCATTCATATATCCTCCAAACTCACAATCCGTAGTAATGTCAATCTGCGAATACGCCCCAAGCTCATCCACCGACTCAGTATCACTCAACCAACAATCTCTCGACCCAGGCGTGTTGCACGACTTCCACCGCTTGGGATAGACACATTTGAACCCCGGTGACGCATTCTCCGGCTCAAGAATTGTTGTCGGTGGTGACGAGGGGGAAATGAAGGCGGGCTCTAACGGCTTCTGTGCGATATCCTTTCCTGTTTGATGCTTGCCATTGAAGACGAGCTGCGGGTCATCAAAAGCACCGCTGCCAACACCGTTGAGTTGTGGACCCAGAGCAAGGACTTGGAGGAGTGCGTCGAGACACGACTTTAGGAAGCCCATCTTGGCGATGGGCGTGTGTGTTTGCGTGTACAACAATCAGTCTTTTGTATGGATAGTTGGGGCTCTCGATGGCCTGCTGGTAGAACTTGTGTATGGCAAGTATGTCTTATTAACGGATGAGAACGCATCAAAAGACTCAAGGCTCGTCTCAATTCTTGTGAAAGAAAGAATACCAACGCGAACGAGGCTATAAGTGGCCTTCTTATACGCTTCGACGTTTCCCACGACTATTCTCGTCACCTGCAGCTCATTCCATCATAAGATAAATGTCCTCCCTCCCTCCCTCCCTGCCCGTGCCGTCCAAGTCTCTCGTGTTGGGGCTTCTCTCATCTCACCTCATCCTCTTTCCACAAACCATCACACTGAGTGCACCGCATGGAAACCGCACACATCATGAGACTAATTAATATTTGCATAGGTCCCGCTTCCGCTCGAACCGCCAGGAAAAGCAGTATTCTTCTATCACTTTGCCCCTAATTAGCAGTCACACCGCAAGACAACCAAGCTCAGCCCCAACCAGCCAAGAGACCAACAGAGTGAGACAAGGGGAGCAAAGACGACACACGCCGTCAGAATAGTCAGATCTGACCTCAGAGCTACTAGGACTGCTAGTCGAAGAACAGCGCCAAAAGCCGAGGCAGATCTACGAGCTTCATCAATCGAATAGCAGACCGCACCGTCCGCTCACTTTCCATCCGAACCGGTGTGAGAACCTCCTCTAACAGCGCAGCCACCCAGCGTGTCCTCGTTGGTCGGAACTCCAAGATTCGCATTAGGTCTATCCTAAAAGTTAGCTTGGATACAAAGATGAGATAGCGCCCATGCGTCATCTTACTTGGCATCTTGTCAAATGATGTTTAGAGAACGAGAAGCATAGCCAAGTCATAAGTAGACGAGTAAGCAGACCGCCTCAGTTCGCTGAATGCCTCTAGCTCTCCGACAACACTGCACCGCCTTATCGTCTTGGCACCATTTCACTCAGCTCAAGTCAAAACAAGCTAATCAAGACTCGCCATTCAACACAGCACTCGGATCAGAAGTTCAATAGAGCCATAAGCTAGAGAAAGTCGTTGACTGGGTGAATCACCTTAGTCCTCCAATGCTGGCGGTTGTCACCGCATCTCATGCCGTTTTCGATTTCAGCTGCCACAACATCAACCCAGCAAATGCAAAGAGCCAGACTTACATGCGTAGGTGAGCTAGCCAATAAATAAATACGCCCTCTCTAGAAGCACCGGAAGAGGCTGGGAGTGAGAATTTAGCGTGCTACTGGGCCCTGACATGTCGTACAGGCTATCACTAGAGCATGGGAGAAATGAATCCTTATGCACTTGCATATACTTGTGAGTCAATCATCGTTACATGCTGAGATCTCTGTGTTGTTTGTTCAACGCCCACAAGCATATTTCGCATTGCCCAGGCACGTATGGGACGGATGGTGTTGCACACACATAATCGCCACGCATCTGACCACTTCCTCTTGGATCCTCCAGTCTGGGTCGACATGGTTTTCAGCTGCGCAGAACACTCTCTCCAAAAATTAAGCCCGCGTGCAATACACAGTACGTGCATTATACTATCTTCAGAGAAATAGTCAAAGCCCTGGATTTCTCGGCTTGAAAGGCGTCAATTTGCCGTACCGTGGTACCGCAGTATCACCACCAACTACAAACCCTCAAGCAGTATATATCCTGGACGACGACCAGTCAGCGCATGAGTTTCAGCTTCATGTCAAAGTGTGCCACCACCAGCTTCCGAGAAGTTCAATGTTGATATTGGGGCGGCTTCTTCCCGAATCTCACCAAGTCTATCCACCCGAGTGTGGAGACAAAGCCTGGTCGTAAATGGATTATATGTTGAAGTACGAAGCAGCCTCCATGCACAATGAAAGCCACTTTGAGAAGACCTGCAACAATAGTCATCTCATCCAATAACAGGATATGGCATCCCAAGTTCCATCCCCTCCTCACACCACCTGACCTAGTACACGCTAGGAAATCTCGTCCTTGACTGCTGAAGAAAATTGATGTGCGCCCTGCCACGCCAATGTTCTGCTACAGACCTGGAATCTAGGTAATTGACGCAGCTTTGTATCATAGCCTGCACTCAAACGTACCAGCACTTGAGTACTTGTCGGATTCGTGCTCTCGTTATTTCTCAACAGGTCCTCTTCGCAGAATATGCATGGCCGTGTGATGGGTTTCGACCGCGTACACAGCCGCTTCGTAGTAATGAAGATCACATTTCAAAGTTGAGAAGAATTACAGTGCGTTAGACATCATATAGACTTCCATTCCTCCTTGTTTCGGTTGATATATGCAGTTCCTAAAGCTAGTTCTGCTTTATATTCCACGAAAACCAAAGTCATGATGGACATTTGCTACATACAGACGGGTGATATCGTGTTAGCCTACTTTTTTTTTTATTCCATATCCTTGGTTCCAAAGCAGAAAAAAAGAAGGAAGGAAATAAACATCTGAACCTGCAAAGGGAGCTTGTCATTATCAGCATTAGAGTCGTCTCAGTACACAACATGCCACATGGAAAAGTAGCAGAGGATCAAATATCTTTACTCAGGATCAAAAACATCCCCGTGGTGAAGATGAACATATGATGGAGTGGGGAAAGTGGCGATATCAATACGGCGAAGATTGACTGGATGCTGGACGACAATTAAACTCGTCTGCCCACATGTCCCATCGTCTGCCACGAGCCGTCGCCGCCGTGTGCAAGCTCGGGATCGTGCCGTTCCTCAAAGTCCCACCATCGAATGTGACTTTGGAGTGTGAAACCGCCATTCCGCGTCGTAGGACAGACTGGGGCGTCAAAGATCTTGGAGAGCTAGCGGAGGACTGGAGTGAGTGAAAGGGCTGAGACGAGGAGCTTGAGCAATGGGTAATGCCAGGGTCGGCAATCTCAATTGTGGGTGCAGAAGTGCAACCAAAGTCAAATATCGGATGGCTTGCATCTGTGCCGCGATAGGCAAACACGTCAGCCGCCTTTGGCACCTCGACCTCGTGGGAGCAATCCTGTTGAGTGAGTGACGGCATTAATGGCTTTGGCAAACTAGCCCGGGTCAGCGTGACAGTCTCCGGATCGGGGATGGATTGTGCCGCAGTATACAATCCTCGCAGCTCGTTCAGTTCCTCCTTGATCACCCGGAGCTCCTCGTACCCTCCCACATTGGGCAGAATTTCGAGTTCTGGATATTCCAGATCACTCGAAGTGCGAATACTACTTCTTCTCGCGCCGCGTATTGACTTGTCCTTGGGTGGCGTGCGTGGACGGCCGGCCCAGAGCCTGGAAAGCCCCAATTTCTGAAACGGCTGCGTAAACCTGTCCGAGAAGGAACGGGTGTTCGTTCTGAGTTTTGGATGGGCACTTGATTTATCTGTAATCCATATAGTTTCACCAAGATGTGATAATCCCACGACAGCGAAATCTCGCGATTTGACCTGGTCAACCTCGCCAGCCATTGCGTTACGAGCCGCACGGCTCTCAGATGGAAATCCAGACCACGAGGCGGGCGGAGTTCTTCTTGTCATGATGAAAGGCTGGCAGAGGGAAGGCAGCGCAAAGTTCTCTCGTCCAAGAGCTGGCCTTGGACTGTTGAGCTGTCGAGACCAATCTTCTAGCATATTGTTTGACTTCTCCAGCGATCGCCGAAAGACTTCGTCGTCTTCCTGTTTAACAACCGCGTTGGAGGTTAGTGAATGTTCCTGTGAATTCGAGCTCGTTTGCGTCCGGGGTGCATCGATTTTCAACGCTGGTAGTGCTTGATCATGACCTCTTCCTTGACGTAGCTCATACTGAGCTACGGTCGTGTGGTTCGATACACTGCGTCTGCCACATCTGGCCATGGAGTCGGCCTCGAGTGCCCTTTTCCATATCTCGGCTGTCTCGTCGCCATCTTCGGACGAAGAAAAGCCGCGCCGCCGCCGAGGAATAACGCTCTTGTCGAAGTGACTCAGGCTGGTCTCATGAGCACTCAAGCTATAGACATGATTCTTGGCCGGTACTTCCAGATTATCACGACTCAGTCCATCCTCAGCATGCTGCTGATCTCGAGGGATGTCCGTTCCATGTCCATCTACGTGGTATGCTTCCATTCCAATAGAAAGGTGCGAATTGGAAATCATTAGTGGTTTCAAAGACTTTTCCATTCCCGCCTCTCCCTGCCCATTGAGAACCTCACAAAACTTGCTCGCTACAGGAGCGCGAGCTACCTGTCGAAGGTGTGAGTGCTGGAATCGTTCGTCTACGGCTTGAAATTCCACCTCGCGACGACAATAACTCGAGGCATCAGACTCAGAATCCATGGTAAGGTCGCGGGCGCGTGGTGTTACGAGACTTGAAAAAGATGTAGAAGTTCCCAAAGACCTTGGGACCATTTTGATGACGGTGCTATCGTCTACACATGGAGGCTCGTTCACTGAGAAGAGAAAGATCAGCCCTACGCGAATCTCAGAGATGGTCCTAGACTAAATACCTCGAGAAAAAGTAGCCTTGAGCCCTGTCAAGCCCCTCTCCATAATTCGATGCACAGCTGGCTTGGTCTTGTGTTTCAACAGGACAGTAGCCATGGCAGACCGAGAAGGGGAAGAATGCGAAATGGGCTGCATGACGCTGTGCTCCTCGCAACTGTCTTTCTGACTGCCCTGGGAGGTACAGCCACCATCTAGAACCAACAATGTAGGTCTATCGTGATGACTAAGAAGGACCCTCTGGCAGGCTTCCGCCGAAGCTGGTACTGCCGCATGCACTGTCCTCAAAGTATGCTGAGGCTCTTCAGGGCTCGCGAGCTGATGTTCTCTCACATAGTGACGAGGAGCTAGTACATCTGGTACGACAACCTCGGCAGCGTCTTTCGACGTGTTCGCTGTAGTGACTGATCCAGATAGCTCGTCATTTGGAAGTTGTGACAATGTCGAACAACGGAACTGTTGGGTTTGGGTACGCAGCCACAACCCGACGGGCGACTCTGCTCGGAGCAAGGACATGGATGGTGGAATTTGGGCATGGTTGCTGGACGCAAGTGAAGTCTGACTAGCATTCAGCCCTCTCATCAAAGTCGAGCCATGCAACGTCGAGGGCACGGAGCTGCTTCTCAAATGACCGCCAAGTCTAGCAAGTGTTGCCTCGACATTGTAAGTGCTCTGAGACGGGCTGGCATACAGTACGGATTGACCTATCAGTCGTGAATGTTCTCTCGGGGATCGGAAGTCGACCAGTCTATCCATCTCAAGAGATAATCGCCACGATGCCAAAGACGAGCCATCGGGAGGACTGGCTGCCGAGACAGGGCAGCGCAGTGGAGAAGCTGAAATGTCGGAAAGAGAGCTGTGTTGCTTCAGGTGCATGTGGCCCTTCTCCACAGGCAATGTGGTCGGTGCTGATATCGACAGACATTGTAAATCAAGAGCGCGAGCTACAGCAGGACTCCCATCTTCCTGTGCTGACTGGGCTGATGTCTGGTTCATAACAGCCTTCGACGAAGCCTGGTCCTCGCCCTCTGCACTACCCAGAGAATGACAGAGTGCTTTCGTTGCCGTCAGGCCCCTCTCTGTATTGCTCTCCATTGTAAATTCGATCGTGTCTCGAGGCCCGTTACTCAGGGGAGTAGCAATACGGCAAATGACGCGCGGAGGTGTAGAAGTCTCTGCCACAGCTTCACTGGAGTCTGTCTGAAGCTCATCACGGATCCTCTTGTGCATGAGTCGCTTGACTTCGGCACGATGCGCGGATTGTTCTCGAGTCTCGTTCTGACAGAAAAGCCTGTCCTGAGAGAGGTGACGGCGAATGCGAGTCTTGACAGCCTCTAGAACGCTCAGAGGGTTGATCTTGCTGCTCTCGAGATTTGTTTGCTCGCCGTCTTCATCGTCCGATTCGTCAGCAACGAGTACGCCTGGCTGAACCAGAGCAGCAACAGAAGCTCCAGGCAGCGGATCTGTGAGGGAGGACCGGTCAGGTGTCGAGACCAGAGAGTGAGCCGCCATGTCGGTGACGCTGAGACGAGGCAGGCGGGCAGCGGGACGAGAGCTGGGCGAAGTGTCAAGTGGCTGTTCGCCGCCAGTGGGTGCCGCCTTGGAGCGTAGCTGACTGCAGCAGCATATGAGCCTCATTTTGCTTCTTGCTCTGTGTAATGGCTCGCTGAGAGAGTCGTCGACGACGATCGAACTGAAGTTCAGATTGAACCACAATGCCTGAACAGCAGCTTGTCATTAGTCCAAAGCACAGCGGTCATCCATGATGGAGCAAATGCGCTTACCCGCACAGTCAACAACATCCACCGCGGACTAGTTGTGGTCTGCAAGGCACCCCGCGAGACTTGAGAAGGCACCGCGAGGTTCTCGATGGGAGAAGTCGAGTAAACAAAGCCTCTTTGGCCTCAAAGTCATCTCTAATGCCAATCAAGGCAGGCACGGAAAGGGGAACCGTGCCTTCCACTTTGCTATCGACTGCCATCGAGGTCTTTGGCTAGATTGAACCTAGGAAGGAGCACGCATGTCGCTCATCCAGGAATCGACATTGCTCACGCAAAGATTCGTGACTGCCGTTAACGATTTGGCAGTCTTAGATTCCAACCACCACCAGAAATTTCACTTTCAACATCCACAGCTTCACTTCCTTGCATCATGGACCACCTTGCTGCTGTCTTGGTCTCCTCGACTTTGTGTCCGCCCCCTCTGCTCCTGCCTTCAATCCCGCGGACAATAGCTTGTGTAGGCTATGACGAGCTGAAGTGGGCAGGAGCTGGACTTCACTGAGCACCCAAGTCCTTGCTGCCCTTGATTCCAACACTCTGCACACTCTGGTACACAAATGGCAGTTCTTGTTCAATATCCACTCCGGTTTTCAATTTACCCCATGGATTCTGTGGTGAGCAAGCCAAATTTTAGTTCCTTAGATTCTTGTTGCTTTCAGACCCGCCTAGAACGCCGCCCTGATTCTGACCGTGACCTCTTCAGATTCAAGGATGCCTCTTGCCAGCTCGAGCTTGCGGAGTCTCACGTTCCACCGGCAACCTCAAAGCACGAAAGTGGATTTATCCCGTACTCGAGCGCTGGGAACACTCGTCATGCTGGCAGGATAGCGTTCTGCCGTTGCAGCGCTCCAGCTCGATGATGGTGGCTGAGCACCGAGCATGCAGTGAACAGACTAACCGAGTACGACTGTGCGAGACTGAACAATGACCGACTCGATTTGCGAGAACCATGTCTTCCCCTCTTCCGCCGCACTGCTTGGAAATTGGCCTTTGCTGATCGCTTGTTTTCTCGGCGGCGCTCTTTCTCACAGGCTCGAAGGACATAAGTAGTAGGATGGTTCAGCCACCGGCTTTGCTCTTGTCTATTTCTGCAGTGCACGCAAAGTGAACCACGCAGTGCGGACAGTGCAGATTGCGTGAGCCTTCAAGCCCACGCTGGCGATGAATTCCGTCACGAACGCGGTTGTTGTTGATTAATCTCTACACCATATAACCAGGTAGGAAGCATTTCATACGGAGGTCGCTCAAGTGAGGAAGGAGCTGTAACAAGGGCATTTGCCGGTCCTCGGTCGCCGAGTCAGTTGCCGAGTGCAAGGCTCGTCAGCCCGCCACAAGACATGGTGCCGTCAGCGCAAAGTATGGCGATACGTACTTTATCCGCCTGTGGCAGATCCTGTTGGGCTCGCAATCCGAGCGAAGCGCCGAGCAGGTTGCATGGCGACGCGTTTCCCGGGCCCAGGCTGGTCCTTAGAGGCGATCAATCAAAGCACGAATTCTGGTTGAGCTTGTTCGAGTTTCGTGGTCCCGACGCCGGGTTGCCGCTGCCAACACAAGGAGCCCGCCGGACACTTTCTGCCACAAGGGAGCCTTCTCTGGCACCTTTCTGCTTCTTCTCCTAGTCATCAGCTCCTGACTTTTTGGACTGGGTTACGTATGGACCAATTGACTCAGACTAGCCCTGCAATATCATTATCGCGCATTGGTAGGTCTGGTTCGGCCTAACTCCGTTGCTTTCCTTCTCTCGAATCTGAACACGACTTTTTCCCCGCGTCTGCAATCTTATCAGATCCTGCTGTCACGCCTGAGAGGCCAGCAGACAGAACGCAAGCCCAGTGTGAGGCGGCTCCGCATTTTGCAGTCTACTAGTCTGAATTTATTGTTTCACAGCGGCTGCTGCCCCGTCCCGAATGACCACGGCGCATCCGGATCTGTCGGCTCGCTCCTCTCTACTCCTCGTACTTACGATCTCGGTTCCGGTCTCATGCCATTTGCTTGGCTGCGGCCAACCATCTCAAACCTGCTACTCCTAGTCGCTCTGCTGCGTAGCACTTGCAGCCATGAGTCCCAGTATTTCCGGATCAGTCAAGACCGATCATCACCTTGGGAATGACAACGACTCCTCGCCCGCCACTGACGCACACTCCTTAGCTGGCGATGGAGATGACGACGACGCCGACGACAAGCCTGGCGAGCCTGGCCAACCTCCACGGAAAAGACAGCGAGTACGTCTCTCTTGTCTCGAATGTCGACGGAGAAAGCTGTCCTGCGATCGCGGCTATCCCTGCGAAAGGTGTCTGAAGTCTGGCACGCCAGACCGATGCACCTACGAGTCCAGGCCAGGTCTCGCGCAACCACCCAAACCCGCCGGCCTTCCGCTTTCCCAATACGATGGCCGCCTCTCCTTGTCAAACGACAGCCTTGTCCGAAAGGACGGCGTCCGAGACTTTGACCGCCTGCGGCGGCTGGAGATGGAGGTGGCCTCGCTGAAGAACCTTTTGGCCAAATCTGTTGGTAGTGATGGCAGTATCACTCTCCACGACTCACCAGCAGCTCCGCAGAGACCGGATCCAGACCTGGCTCCAGAGCCCAAACTTCCAGAATTCATGCAATACGGCCATGACGCAGACAACGAGATGCGCTTCTTTCGCGGCAAAGAATTCCGCACTCGGTATTTTGGACCGCACAACGCCTCCATGGCCTTTAGCCAACTGACAGGTCTTTCGCCCTTTATGAAGGAGACGGCCGAAGAATGGCTCAAACCATTACACGTCGCCGCACGGACCAAGGACAAGCCGGGCAGGAAGGCAGAACTTCAAGCCAAGTACCTACTGGCTGATCACGAACTCGAGGCCGTTTTGCCGTCCAAGATAGAAACGGACATTCTCGTTTCCGTCTACTTGGACCAATTTGAACAACTCCATCGCATCATACATATTCCAAGCTTCAAGCGCGAATATGAAAAGTTCTGGATTCCCACAGAGGTTCGGCCCGCTGCCATGACCGCTCTTGTGCTATCCATGATGTCTGTGTCTAGTTGCATGCACAGCAACACCTCTTCCCCGCCAAAGTTCCATGGTCTGGTATCCAGCGCACACAAGACGGCCGAGAAATGGATTGTTCTCTGCGAAGAATGGTTTCGAAAACAAAGCCACAAACATCGTCGTCTCATCCACTACCAGATAGCCCTCTTGATCTACTTAGCTAAACGGGTCAACAACATCAAGAAGAAGCGGTACTGGACACATGCCGGCCTTCTCACCCGTGAGGGCATCTCCCTTGGGCTGCACCGCGACCCCGATGTCATGGTTGGGGCCAGCCGGAATATTTCGATATTTAACCACGAGATGAGGAGAAGATTGTGGGCAACAATCCAAGAGTTTGACTTTCAAGCTGCCTTTGATAATGGTCTTCCAACCATCATAAGCACCCTTCACATGGACGCGAAACCCCCGAGAAACATCAATGACGACGAATTCGACGAAGACTCGACCGAACTTCCAGACTCGAGACCAATTACCGAATATACAGCTGCTTCCTTTCAACACCTTTGCAGACAGAGCCTACCTTTACGTCTTGAAGTGAGCAGGCTTCTTGCCGGTCCACCTGATAATCTCGACTACGAACAAGTAATTCGGTACACCAATGAGATTACCCAAGAGATCGATGCCCTTCCCTCGTGGGATACGTCAGCGAGCATGGATGCAGATGGCTCGCCAAAGCCTCTCCTTGCATACACCCTCTTGCACGTCCAACTGCGACAGTACATCATGCCTCTACATCAGCCATTCCTGCGCATGCGCAAGGTGAATTCTAAATACCAGTTCTCCGAAGTGATGTTTTACAACGCCGCCCGAGACATGGTTTTGCTGCACGACAAGCTCACCGAATGTGGAGTGCGAACTTTGAATTTCTTGCGCGAGGATGCGTTGACCCTGGCCCTCAACCTAACGTCGGTAACGATGCTGCAGCCGCGTGGATCTACCAACATGATCATGGTCAATAGCCAGCATACGCTGAAATTGCTCGACAAGTGCTTGCAAATGAAGGAGGACCGCATTCTGCGCTGCGGCAACAATGAGCCCTGGGGATACAGCATCATGTGTGCCTCGTATGGATTGCTTGAGACCCATCTGGGCATCAAAGACTCACAGACAGCAAAGAGTTCGAGCGCGGAGAGGTTCATCAATCTGCATTACCGTCTGCTTGCGGGCCAAGAAACTCCAGTGCATATCCACCCGCAACAGCAGCAGCAGCAGCAGCAGCAGCAGCAGCAGCCACAGCAACCGCATCAACAAATGATAGGGCCGCATGGGCCGCCGCCGAATGGTGCAGGAGGACTGCAGCTCCGGCCTGAAGGGCCAAGTCTGCTGGATCGAGCTAAAAGTATCACGTCTTTCATCAATGCTGGCGGTCAACTTGGAGTGCCTGTTCAGGGCTCAAATGCCAATATGAATGGTCTGACCAGCGCGCCTTGGTGGTTAGCTGCCACGGATCCCGCTGTAAGTTTGGGTGCCCGTATTGGTATACATTACGGGTCTTGTTTCCCCTTTTTCTTTTCTCTGCTCAATTGCTAATCCGTGTTTACCAATAGCTGCAAGCCGCTCAGCCCAATCTTAACCCTGATTTTAGCATTGACATGCTGGGGATGAACTTGAATGACCTATGGGCGGTTGATTCGTGGGAAGCGTTTTAGGGCATGTGAACAATTTGATTGATTTGTGTCTGAAGGTCACAACGCCCCCCTGCTTTTGTTGGACATTGATACCCTTTTTCCTAAAGAAAAAAGTCTGGTTCGCCTTTCTTGTACAAACGTTGTCTCTTCGTTTTGATTTGATAGAGGCGAGGATGACGATATTGCTGTATCACCGTATGCGGTGAAATTCAACAAAAACCATGAAACCACGCGCACATATTGCATCTCTAACGAGGTTGGGCTAAGCACGACTGCTGTATCTCCTCAATATCTACCAAAACGTGCCGGTCTGAATGGGATCACTAAACAAGTTCATATCTACTTACGAAGCAGAATCATTTAGTCTGTGCAGGTACGTGCCAAGGATACCTATTCTAGAGCCTTATCCAGGGTTCCACTGGCCTGTGCTGACCCCCCAAAATAGGGTTTGCTGGGCTTATTGTGTGGGTAAAGCATGCGGGTAAGCTTGTATCGATCGTACATGTCCTACAGCCTGTGGCTGGCCGCTCGGCATTATGCAGCAAACCATGCTTTCTTTCTTATCCAGGAAATCAACGACTATGGGCTTGCCGCCGTAGAACCGATACCGCGCTCCAGAGAAATGCCAGTCTCTTGAGACAAAGGCGCCGAGCCTACCCGGGGCTTACTAGTCACAAGTGCTTCCAGGGTACGGAGTACAAGCTGACCTCGAGCGCACGCTCGGACTGGTTCACAGGGATGAAACGCTCGAGGTTGCTGGATCGCCCGTCCAGCTGTCTTGTGGCATCTTTGCAATGCGCCCGTACTGACTGGCTCTCTGTCTGCTTGAACCTTCAAGATTCAACTCGCGCTCTACCAGCGCCATGCGATGCGACCACCATGCGACATGATTTGACGAGACAGCCAGTATGAAGACCTCTTTACTTTCCTTGTGGCTCGGTGCCGCTGCCCTCTCGCCTGTCATGGCGCTGGGCGTGGGCGACAAGTTCCAGATGGTGCCGGGTGGATTGGCCTTTGACAGGTTCATTACCATCTGGCTCGAGAACCAAGTGCGTTGTGCCCCATTGCCGCTCTTCTGCCTGTGTTATCTGGGCTTCCAGTTCTTGGAGTGGCTACTTATTTTGCTTCGATGCATTCTCTGTGACGGATAGGACTTTGCCAAAGTCATCAAAGACTCGTACATCGCGGACCTCAAGCGCGAGGGCATCCTCCAGACCAAATACTACGCGCAAACGCACCCATCGCAACCAAACTACATAGCAGCCATTAGCGGCGACTACTTTGGCCTCAACCACGACGAGCCGGTACACCTCCCATCCAATGTCTCTACAGTCGTCGATCTGCTCGATACCAAGAGTCTGTCCTTTGGAGGCTACTTTGAGGACCTCCCCAGTCCGGGATATATGGGAGTCGCCAGTGATGGGCGCAGTGACAAAGGCAGTGGCAAGTGGGACTATGTTCGCAAGCACAAGTAAGGACTCTACCTTTTCTGCCTTTTGGTTCAGCCAACGCGATGCGATTCCGGGAGAGGTTCAAGTAGCTGACGGCTCGACTCCATTCATCTACAGCCCTTTCGTAACCTTTGACTCGATTACACACAACGGCACACGCCTTTGGTTCCTCGGTTCCTTTGACGACTTCACCACCGACCTGGCCGCTTCCGAGGTGCCTCAATTCGTCTTCATGTCTCCCAACATGAACAACGACGGCCACAACACAACCCTCGAGTACGCCTCTTCCTGGGCGCACACTTTCCTCAAACCGCTCCTCGCCAACGACAGCTCCATCTTTGGCTCGGGAAAGACCCTCATCCAGCTCACCTACGACGAAAGCGAGGACTACAACCGGCCCAACAAGATTGCAAGCCTGCTTCTCGGCAACGCCGTTCCGGCCAGCCTCAAGGGCACGCAGGACGACACCTTTTACACGCATTACAGCATTCTCTCAAGCGTCGAGCACAATTGGGGGTTGCCGAACCTCGGCAGGTACGACGTCGGCGCCAATGTGTGGAAGTTCCTCGCGGATGCGTCCGGATATGCGAACAACGGGGACCCGGATACGCTTGGGGGGATCGACAGCTCCGTGTCGTACCCCGGATATTTGAACAGGGACAAGGCCAAATACATGCCGATACCACCACCGAACCTGAAACTGGTGGGTGCTGGTGGGCAGGGCGTACTGGGAAAAGTCATCAATATGTGGCGGGAAACGGAGAATGACCTGAGTCCGTATGACGGCGTTGGAGAGCCGTTTGACGGCGGAAAGTGGTTACCAGAGTATGTGCCGCAGATGTCCAATGTTGCGGCTGAAATATAACAGCACAATTGTTTGTTTTCTTCGTTTCTGATCTCTCGTCTGGATCATTTGTGGCATCGACTTTGTGAGAAAATAACATGACAACAATACCACAAGACGATTGCGAGTGCCTCACTTGACTACGCTCCGTCACGCTCAGAGCCGTCTTCCGGTGACCCTTCGTTCTACTGCAGAGCCTTTATTTGATTTACGCACTTGCTGTGAACACCGCGGTTCATTGCGTCTGCCATGCTACACATACTAGGCATTTCAAAATACGCTATGCTGCTATACGTAGCGATATCAACAGGCTAGAACTAATCATTTGAGTGGCGTATAGCTCTTCTTTCTTTCCATTTACTTGACCCTGTCGTTTGTATCAATTGCTTCATTGTTGATCGTCCAGTCAGGCTCGATTTGCAAGGAGCTCCCCAAATAACCCCTTTTCGGCCTGCGGCGCTCGGACCTTGACACTACGAATGCAGCTTGATTTCAAGGTGTCATCTTAACAACGAAACAACAGCTCAATGGGCTTTTTATAGGGCTGAAGGAATGTTAGGGGGGTTAGGGCTACTTGGTTGAGAGGAGTAGAGTCTTGATTCACTACACTTGCTCCAAGTATTTCTTTTAATTTCATTTTATATATATACACATACATACATCCTACGCCCTCACCATATCGGGAGCAAAATCGTTTTGCGTCACCACTATCATTATCATGAATGCCTACAGGGCTGCCATTACCATTTCTCGATGCCGACACTGGCCGCCTCATCACAGCATGAACACGAAACCAGAAACAAAAGCCCATGCCACAGTCATTGCCACAGCAAGAACACCACCACCACCACCCCAAGATCTCACGCCATCACTCTTCGCCGAAGACGACGACGACGTACCATCGCTCGCCTGATGAATCATGTAGAGTACGGCAACCTCAGTCACAGCGACGACTGGCGGGAGTGTGGTCGATGCAGCCTCTGTCGGCCTGAACAAGCTCAAATTGTAGACGCTAGTAGCTTCGACAGACACGGGCGACTCGAGCTGGCCGACACTTCCCGTGTATGTGGAGGCGTCAGCAACGAGTGTAGTCGAGACGTAAGTCTCGTTAGGTACATACCACTCTGCGCAGAGAGTAGTAGGTATCGAGTACGAGGACAAGCTGGACAAGCAGTAGCCATCTATAGCGTATGAATTCGCGTCGTAGCCGCTTTTTTTTTTTTTCCCCGAGTGTTAGCTTGTGCCTTGTATTGGTTTTTCTTTTTCTTTTTCCTTTTTTTTTTTCGCTCGTTGAGTTGTGGCTTATGACCTAGTCGGTCTGCTATATCTTGTTGCTTCAAGACTAACATGGCCATGTACTTATCCGCCAGGGGAAGGAGAGTGCGATGAGCAAGAAGGATTCGAGAGAAAGGCAACATGAAGCCGCAAAACCTACCTGGGACAACACAGGACAGCCGTTTCACCGGGCCCCATCGCATTGAGAATCGCGTTCGGCGGCGGATTTTCCAGATCCGATAAACGTACCTGGGTAGTCGTCGAAGAAGCTTGGTAGATTGTCTCGGCATCTACAATGCCAAATGCGGGCCCAGTGCTCGTTACCGATCCATTCGCCAGCTTCGTCGCCAAGCCGACGGTGGACCAGTCCTTGGGACAGTCCAGCGCGGGCGAGTAATACGCAAGGGTTGGCGTGAGAATTTCCTGTTCTTCTCGGGAAGAAGTTTGCAGCGACATCCACACGGAATCGAGTACGCTGCCCGAGGGTAGGCAGTCGCCGATGGTGATGGATGTAAAGGCACAGTCGTTGCCGATGAATCGGAAGAGAGAGCTCGTGGAGTTAGCTGGCAAAGCTGCCGAATCCGAGTAGAGATAATTTTCCACCGAGACGTATTCACCGATTTCGACACCATTGTAGTGAATGCTGCTGCACGAGGGCGCCGGGGTGAAAACCGTTGTCACAGGACCCTGGTGGAGGTTGAAGTTGTTTTGTCAGTTTCCGTACGTGGCTTGTTACGTTCTTGTGTGCAATAATGGAAGAAAGTAGGACTTGAAACTGACCAGGTTGGTGAGCGTGTAGCTCGCAATGGTCGTAGCGGTAGGCATCTTGAAGGGACCTCGCAGGTGAGTTGAGTTCTTGTTCAGCAAGGACAGTAGACGCCAGTGAGGAATCCTGAAAACCAAACGCGAGCTTCACTAGTCTCGTCGAGTTCTCACCGGACAATGTGAGAAATCACCTCAGTCTTATATACTCCTCAACTGCACCTCGCCTCCAGCACCCAGATCAGTACAGCCCACCAGAATCTGCAACCATCATCTACGTAGTCTGCCTTGTCACTCTCTGCTGGCATTCAACTTATCCTATCAAAACCATCAACCATCATTTGAAGCTTGTTTGCCTCCACTACTGTGGGCTCCCATTTCATGCATGTCAGCAGCAGCAAAAGGATACTTTTGGTCTCGCCAAAGTGCTTGGCGTGAGATTCACCTCATCGCTTATCCCGTTGGAAGTAACAAAGGCTGCATAAAATCCCGCAGTAAACTGTCGCTCTGGGCGAGTGAGGGAAAGGGAAAGGGCTGTGCCGTTTCGCAGGGAGACTTGATTGGATTTGTATGCATCGTGTGTCACGTGGTGTCAGTGGTCATTTTGTCATTTTGATATTGATGCAGTGGGCGTCAACTGGCTGCCAAAAGTATTTGTCCGCACCATGTGATGTACTCGACATCAAGTGTATCATCACTTGATGGCCTCTCATCACAGATAGTCTTTTGGTACATTAGTGCAGAAACACTTCAGGCGACGGCACAGAATCCTGCTGGGCATCAACTGTACACATGTAGTCACGCGGTCAGATGAAGGGTTGCCAGGAAGTGGATGTGGGTGGTGAGAAACTTGGTTCTGTGGGAAGATTTCATTGACGACCGACAACGTCAGAGACAATGCATCGAAGTTTTACAAATTATTCTGTCGTTACGTTTGTATCAACAGTTACATGGACATATTCAGCGTTCACTCAATAGATACAAGTGACAGCGAAATAAACTCATAGTCCACCATTACTGAGGCTAGGAGATTGCGAGCCAGTGGTGCCGCCCTATATACATAATAAGCAGTTGCTTGGCATTTATTGTACATATCAAATCCATGTCCAGTTGAGATGTTTTGTTCTAGAAATGTATGCTTGATTGTGTCCGTAACATTTCTCTTTAGGTTTGTATCCCATCACTACATGGTTATCATCGATGGTGTGAGAAGGTGAATACAGTAACAAGTGAATGAAATCGGAGCAGACGCGAGACTGGTTCTGCCGAGACTTTTATACGAGTGGTTCAGACTATGATCAATTGATAGTAATTACTGGGTGTACAGGAATGCTACAGTATTAGAAGACAACCATATGTGACACTGCACGGCATTCTCCGACACTCTTCATCAGTGAACAGCGGTTTTCCATCATGACGCGGCGAGGATACCGGTCAATGCATGCGATGCAATGCAATCTCGGACACGCAGTATTGGCATTTTAGTCACGGTCAACGGTCTCAGCCGTGAGCTCTGAAAGACACAACCTTAGATTTGACAGGTTAGGTACAATTTCTACTTTCGTTAACCTCATTAATTCCATTGCTGATGATTCAAGAGCACAGTCTGTGACGTTCAGTCTGAATTGTTGTTCCCACGAGACCCCGTTTCAAGGCGTCTGAACAGAGATTGCGTTCGGTGAGCAATTCTGGTTTCAAGTGTTGCTTTCAGCCTGTATGCTGGTATCTGTGTACCCGGGATTCACTCTGCCAATATTTCGATGCATTCAGATGCTATAACCGTTACGCAGCCTTGATGGCTCTGGTACGTATTCAATGAACCAGCAAGTATACAAGCTCTTCACGCTTTTGGCTCAACCCCCTATTTCCACACGTCTTGGACATGAACAGCACAATGCTGCCGCAAGGGATGCCATTGACTACTGAGATGGTCGTAAGCGGATTGCTAGGCTCATTGAGACTCTCCCTTCATCACGCTCGCGTGCAAGATGAATGCGACAGGCGAGACGTGTCTCAGAGCCCGGATTCAGCGCAGGAAATGTACAATTCCCCAAGGAAATAAAAGTCCTGTAATTAATGCTCAGAGTTAGACCTCTCTGCCCGATCGTCGAAATCTTCCTACCGTAGGTAACGTCTGCAGACAAAAGAAGCACCCGCTGGTCAGGAAGGAAAAAAAGTCGTGATCTTGTTTCGCCACCACGCTGTCTGCTTCTCCTAGGCACACACAACAGAAGCCATGACGACCGCGAGCAAGAAACAGAGTGTCTTCTTTTACACGGCCATTGTGGGGTTCATCGTCTTCACACTCATCAAGATACATCTAGAAAGGGGGTATGTGCCTCAAGCCGATGACACGGTGGTGGATACCACGGGGAGTTCCTGGTCGTTGAACACTGCCGAGTCCCACAACACACTCGACAAGAACAACGAGAAGAACATTGGGCCTTTACTGTCGTCACAATCACCCTCCTTGCCGTCTGTCGACCTTCATGGCCCAGCATCGGGCGCCAGTGCAGGCGCAGGCTCGGGTGCAGGCTCCGACTCCGCGTCCAGACCTTCCCCCCTTTCTTCCTCCCTGAAAGCCCTCCTCGAAGTCGACGACCAAAGCACAGTAGGCCAGAACCTCGCCCTGCCCTACGACGATGCCTACTATAACGAACCCGGCGCCCGCCCCGTCCTCAGCCAGCAACAGCCCCAGAAAGCCGTGGACGGCCACGACCCGCTCTACCACCCAAACAGCATCGTCCACAACAACAACAACAACCACATGAGCCCAGGCGCAGGCGCAGGCTCAGGCTCAGGGTTCTACGACATTGCCATCGAAAAGGGCACCGACAAAGTCACCATCCACAGCTACCAGACCATGTACGAGCGGTACCTCGCTCCGAAGCGCAACCGTAAACACATCAAGCTCCTGGAAATCGGCCTCGGGTGCTGGATGGGCGCCCGCAATGGCCGCGTCGGATCCGCATACCACACGTGGAAAGAGTACTTCTTCAACGTCGACATGTACTTCATCGAGCAGGACCCAGATTGTGTCCAGCAATGGAACAAGGCAGACGGTATTAATGGCGGTGGCGCAACGGTTGTGCTTGGCGACCCGAGCGATGATCTGTTCATGGCCGACTTCAAGAGGCAGCATGCGCGTGCCAGCACCGGGGGCGACTTTGACGTGATTGTTCTGTCGGGCGGTCATACCGTGGCGCAGCAAATCAAGAGCTTGCAGAGCCTCTGGAGCACGATAAGGCCTGGTGGAGTGTTCTTTTGTGAGTATCTGGAGACGAGCTACTTGGGAAAATTTGGAGGCGAAGTCGGGGCCAACAATAGCCACAAGTTGACGGGCAAGGCGACCATGTTCCGGTACTTGCATGAGATAATGGAGGACATGATGTATCCGGATCCAAATTTGGATATCTATCAGCTCAAGGGGGCGGGTGTGCACTGGCAGAAGAATGTGAAGTTCCACGAAGTGGAGAGTATTAGCCACATTGACTGCGCCAAGCAGATTTGTGCTGTTTCGAAGCGGGCGGATTAGAAAAGTTTCATCAGGAAGTCATAGGACAGGCTACGAAAACACGAATTCGATGTTTACAAATGCTCGCTATCAAAGGCGATGCCCAGATAACCTCGCACTTCTGTATAAGAGTGCTATAGATTCGACCCAGAAATTCAAGATTGTTCGGAAATCATTGGCGGTCAACGTCGATGTTTCGGATTGTAAGTATATAATCCATGCTCAAAGACATGAATGTATGCTCTCACTGACAGCGTGCCAACTATATGTATATATATATATATATATATATATATATATATATATATCCACCATCATCTGCTGTAGCAAATACTTACCAATCGATCGACTCACTGAGTGCCCGTGAAGCCCTTATTCACCGCTGGCCGACGTTTCTCAATAGCCAGCACCGTATCAATAAAGCAACGCCTAAGCACACTCTTCCTCCGCAATGCCAACAGCTGCGAGGTCTTGAGAATATTCTTAATCTGCCTGCCATTCAAGTGCAACTCCGCCAACTCCTCAATATCTCTGTCCGAGATCTCCGGCTTTTGGGCTTCTTTGAACCCAGCCAGGAAATTCTGCCAAATCTGCTTCCTCGACTGGGTCGTTAGATCAGGGTATTCGAGCGAGACGTGGATGCGCGATTGGAAAGCAGCGTCGATGTTATCGACTCGGTTCGTTGTCATGAACAGGATGCCCTCGTAGTACTCAAGAGTACGCAGGAAGATGGACACAACTTTGTTGCGCTGCAGGTCTGCTGTCGTGCGCGCCTCGAGAAAGACGTCGCACTCGTCGAGCAGCAGAATCGCTTTCCAGCGCGCCACAAGCTCGAGGATCTGTGACAGGCCGGTCTCGACTTCCCATGCCTCGGAGCCTAGATCTCCTGAGCTGAGGGTATGCAGAGGCACGCGAAGATTCTCTGCTACAGCCTCGGCAGTGAGAGTCTTGCCCACGCCAGGAGGGCCGGAGAGCAGACAGATCTATGGGTTAATTGTGTTAGTAGCTTCCATCTGTTGCGTTACGAGTAGAGGGACAATACCACAATACAGACTTACAATTCCACGACCCTTTCCAGATATCAAATCATCAAAATCAGCATTTCCCTGGATTTGCGACTCAGAAAACGCCATGATCAGCTCCTTTTGGTCCTCCGGAAGCACAAGCTTATCAAAGGCATCCGTGTTCCACTCGATATCGCCCACCTGATCAACGTAGGATTCAAGCCATTCCTTGCGCTTGAGCGAATACCCACGCGTCCGTGAGCGCGCCAACATCTGGTGGTAAGGTGTCAGCCGGAGGTGGTAAGCAGCTCCTTCTGGAATGGCCCCATTTTCCTTCTTGTGCTCTTGCAGACGTTCGAGGTCCTTTGCATTCCATTCGCCCAGCCAGCGCCGCTTCCACATGTTGCTGCGATTGAAGGATGCAATGTCAATGACAATCCGGCCTGAGATGCTGATGGGCTGCTCCTCGCCTTGGCGATCCCACGTGATGGCAATGCCGTCGTAGGCCTTGTAGTGATGGCCTGCGAGCGCCTCAAATGTCTGCCCGCGCCGAACGAGCTGGTCCACCACATCGTCTCGTGCCTCATGGAAATCAAGTGGGAACGCGTTGAGGCCTGTGATCTTTTTGGTGCCGATGAACTCGGGGACGCTGATGTGCTCCGTATGGCGGCCGAACTCCTTGCCGCTGTAATCGACGCAATCTGCACGTAGCTGCAGAAACTGACCGCACTTGTTCTCGAGATACTCCGTCTCGAGGATCTCAAAAGCTGACAGTGGGCCTTTGTGTGCGGCGAGGACGACTGATCCCGGTTGAAATATCATCCTGCATGTCATCTTGTGTTAGCACCTGCAAAGAACTTTGATATCCTTTAAGCTAAGCCGGCGTTCTCGAAGGGAGGAGTGAATGTTACTCACCACAAGTGTTGGAAGGTAATGACACCATTTTGGACATAGTCCTCGTACGCCTTGATGTTATCCCCAATCTCGTACTTGAGAACATCATGCAGCAAGACAAGGTGCTCCCTCAATTTCTCATCCAGGTCCTCCCGGTTCAAGTAATCGACCAGCCTCGTCCAGCGGTGCACAAACGGCTTGAAGGGCGCCTCGAATGTCAGCCGCTCGAGTTCGCACGCAACACCTGGATAGTCTGCCAAGATGACCTTGCCGAGCGCCTCGCGCAGCCAGGGGCTCTGAATGACAATCGAGTGCGCCTCGAGCTTCTTGCGCCCACTGCGGCTGATCATGTTGCGCACCAGGACGGCGTACGTGTCCGTGATCGCGTTCTCGGCTGGCTCCTCCGCGTCGACGGGGAACTTCTTCACCCAGGTCCAGTTGCCATCCGCATCCTTGGCCGAGCGGTAAATGTTTTTGACGGCCGAAACAGAGCCAACCGGCAGGTCTGACTTTTCTTCTTCATCTTCTTCCTCGTCCTCATCATCCCCATTCCTCTCGTTGTTGTCGTCGTCCTCGTTGCTCTTGTCCTCTTCTTCTTCTTCTTCTTCTTCTTCTTCTTCTTCTTCTTCTTCTTCTTCTTCTTCTTCTTCTTCTTCTTCTTCTTCTTCTTCCTCATCTTTCTTTAATCTCTTGGCAGTTTTCGCTTTGCCCTGAGCCTTGCTTTGGGCCTTGTTCTTACCATTGGAACCTTCCACGGCTCCATTTTTCACAGCATCCTCCTGATATTCTTGGTCATCGTCACTGGTTGGAGTCTCAACAGCACTTGACTCAGTGCCAGTCTCAATCAAAGACGCATTCTCCTTCACCTTCCCCTCTTCGGCAAAATCGTTCTGTACGATATTCTCTGTGGTTTTGGGAGTGTTCATGCGCTTGGATGCCAGTGTTTTCGCCATTGTGCTTGAATATGATGCGTATGAGAACCGAAATGCTAGGCGAATGTAAAATGAAATGTGACCAAGAACAATTTCTACAACTCACAGATAGGAATATGATGTGCAAAGAGTATGAGAAATACTGAGGATGGTTTGATATCGCTGGCGATCGTGCTGTTTTGGAATTGGTAGAAAACAAAAGGAGAAATCACAGCCTTTTTATACACATTTCGTCCTCCAACCTGCATTTGGCCTCGATGAACACAGTATCACCGCACCTCCCTTGTAATACTGGCCTTGAGATTTTGACCATTTGAAAGCTTCTAAGCGCCTCATGCTGACAATCCAAAATGAGTCACTACTCCCGTACATGATGCGGTATTGGCAAAAAGCGGAAGCACTGCTGCCTCGCGTATTCAATTTATAGAGAATCAAACGTGCACTGCGCGGTGCTGGCGGTCGAGAATTTCATCTTCACAAGGCAGCCGCAGCATCGTCCTGAGAGGCGCAGTCAGTGGTCAGCGCTAGAGCTTCGGGCTGCTCAGTCTGTATAATGCTAGGGCCAATCAGAGTACTACTGCTCGGTACTGCTAATGGTTACACATCTGCAGCCTGCTATAACATGCGGGAAATGGTGGAGAGGTGCATACAAATCCCTGCATAACTGCATATCTCGCCACCTTGCGTCTGCACATCTTTTGACAACAAAGGAAGGATTGGGCTGTGAATCTTATTCAACGGTGTTAGCGAATGGAGTAAGTAGCAATAAAGCTTGAAGCCTAACAGCTTACCTGAGGATGGAAAAATTGAGTTGCCATTTGAGCCACATTTAGCGACCTACTTCCGCTCATCCTCCGCAAGCCTCCAGACATCATACTCTCCGACCGTCAAGGCCAGCAGATGGCGTTCCCAATAGCCAGCCATAGGCTCCTCGGGGAGTGTCTCGACCCGTGGCTCAACTCTCTTGCCGACGCCATTCTTGACTAGAGCATGCTTATCATACGCCCACTTCCAGTTGCCGTCTCCTTTATGAGACCGGTACAGCTCTTGGAGGTCATAATCCTTCCTGGCATTGGCCAGTTCCCCGATCCAAAAGCTATCGGAGTCGTCCTTTTCCTCCTGAGAGATTGCACCTACATTTATCAACCTCCACACCGCATGACCCTTTCTGCTATCATCGTCTGATAGCGGCGTGCACTGCCATGTTTGCCGGTCATCCATGCTCATGCCATCGAGTTCCAGCCTCACTCTCACGCAGGAGTGAATCCTCTCATTTGTGTTGAGGAGAGGCTCTGTGGTATCCTCATTGGTGTCGACATCAACCCGCATAAAACATCCAGGTCGCCTGATCGATGTTCCTCCGAGAAGCTCGAGCTTGCTGGTTGGATAGCGTGTCTGGCCAAAACCCCACGGCCTGCCTTGATATTTCCAAAGCTGAGCTGGTGTGCCACGAGGGTGGTGGTCTTTGCCTGTACAGTTACCAAGGTCGACGCGCTGGTCGGACTTTGGGTGCGGACACGGTATTGGCGAGAAAGCCCAGGGGCGTGGAACACGTGCTTCCAGAAAAAGAGCCCAAATCTTAGAGGGGATAGCAAACGTCGGGCTTGGGATGTATGGATAGGGGTGTGCGGCGCTGTAGCGTAGCGACGAATAGAAGACCTTGGTAAGGCGTTGATAGGAAAACTCGATGCCAAGAGGGGTGAGTTGGTCACATATCCCTAAATTCCACGAAATGGAGTCCCAGTTAGCGCTAGACTGACGCGCACCGGGTGCCATTGACAGCATATGCCACTTACAAGCCAGAGTGATGCACGCGATCTGCTGGTCGTACCATCCACCTCCCACGTTGGAATGCGATCCAGGAAACCAGACCTGTTTGAGATAGGTCGTTGTGTTCTCGTCGAGCCGCTCCCATAATGCTGGTCTAAACGAGGCTCTGGGCTCATCAAGAGCCAGTGCTTGGAAGGCGTACTCGACTTTGCTTGAGATCTGCGTGTTGGTGAACCTCCACGTGCACCTAGTTTGTTAGTTTTTGGCTCACTTGAGGGACACTGGGAGAGACTTATTCTGCAGAAGAGCCATGAAGCCCAATAACCGGTGTGATGGGTATGCCGAGGGAGCCGACGGTTTCCCATACAGCAACGGCCTTGATTTTGATTATCTCTGAACCATCTCTGAACATATCTCGCGTCCAACGCCTCTGGCTGCAATTTAGTATCGATACTGAACCCTTGTTGCTTTCAGTCTTACCTTGATAAGCCACGCCCGGTATTCGTCTTTGCGGTGGTTTTCCCACAGGATCTTGTCTTTGCCTTGTTCTCCATTGTACTTTCTAAGGTATTTATAGGAGTCGTCCAAGAAATCGCTCGGCTTTCGATGTTTATCTGCCATGTTTTCATAGTCGTTGAAGATGGCGTAAAAGTGCACCATGCCTTCAGTGTTCAACAGACCAATGGATGCAACGAGGTCGGCAACGGATCTGGCCGTAAAGGCACCTCGCGAGAATCCAACCAGGACAATATCATCTCCATCAACATAATTGGTACATATATAATTATATGCTTCTTTGATATCCTGGAGGATCAAAATTTAGCTTAAAAAAGACTTTATTGCATGATGGTCTCAACAATATTTCGGTCCTCGACGCACCTGTGCAAGACCCGTGCCAAATACGCCTCCAGTAAAAGTATCGAGGAGGTTCCCTCCAGTCCCCACGCCGGCCTGGTAAAAGATGACTTGGTGGGTTCCATCAGCACAGGTCTGTTTGAGCGATCGTGCCAGCCTCGTCACGTTGGTGAGAGGCTTTTCGTCTGCGCCGTTGGAGTCCTTCCAGGTTCCATCGCAGCATACAATGATTCTCTTCGAATTGGGACGCGATCTTTGAACCGTCATTCCGCCGTCCATTGCGCCTTGGTGTCCTATAGCAGGCGTTGAAATCAAACAGCGAGCGAGCCAGTCATTTAGCAAGAGCAAGCGTCAACTGTCAAAACCTCAAAGCAAGCAGTAAGTGGAGTCCAGACAGGCCATTTTCTCTCCGGATGCAGGGGCACCAGCGCGCTTAAAATATGCAAGTCATAGTCGTGCCATGAATTTGGACGCTACTTGTTGTTGTTGTGCTGTGAATAACAGTGTGCTGTAACGCTGTGGGTGCCATTGTCGGCGGCGGCGGCGGCACGTCGCATCTTGCAGCTGCCCCTTTGGCCATGGCTTGGACAGGATGGATATGCAACACTGCTTGCTTGATGGTCTGGCGGGTGGCTTCAGACGCGTGAAGGAGGAAGAATGAGGGTGTAGGGCTTGTTTCTGAAGCAGACGAAGAGATCATCGAGCCCCACGACTTGGCCTCGGGCACAGCCATGTGCCGAGTATCATGTAACCAAACTGGCAATGGGGCCTGGTCGCGGGGCCACCATCGGGTGATTGAGGGCTGCCTTCCGTGCTTCAGCCTCTGCTCGACAGCCTCTAGGATTCAAAGGATGCGGCTTTGGGGCTACTACGCCTTCCTGGATCCCAAGGACCTTCAACACAGGCAAAGAACGGCATGGCGTCGCGGCTCCGAGAGTGCACAAGGATCGCGTGGCTCGCAGCCTCAGCCCTCGGCTGGCTGGCTTGCTTTGCTAAGACTCGGACAGCGTAACATCAATGGCTAGTAGCGACTTCTAGCAGCTGGACGGCAGCGCCGCGAGCCTGGAGCATCAACAGAAAGCGGTCCTCGTGGCCTTGTCCTGTGACTGGGATTGGCATGGTCAGCAGTGGCTTCAAGATAACGCCCAAACTAGACATGAGCAACACAACCGCTCTTTGCAGGGAACATAGCTTCGACCATCCTGAAGTCAGCAGAGCAGCCAATCACTTGATCTCGATGAGGAGGCCAGCCACAACGAAAACAAGCAGTGGACTAAGCAATTGCGGGCAGCGGGCTCGGCTGTCTTGGCTTGTCTGGGCTGACGCGGTAGGCAGGGTGACGTCCGGGGATGGCCAGATTGGGTAGGTCAGGCTGGTCTGGTAGGTGAATGTGTGGGCAGAATCATGTCGGACATGTCATGATTGACAAAGATGCTTCAGGGAATATTGTAAGGGTGCTGTCTAATGTGATAGCGGTGGTTTTTTGGTAGCGTTTTTCTTTTTTGTGTTTTTTCTTTCTTTTTTGTGTGTTTTTCTGCATCTGGGCTCGACTGACGGATTGGCAGATTGGCAAGCATGTCTCAGGGTCGCACTTCCAAAGGGTTCACGCCTGGCACGCGGTCTAGGTAACCGCTGTAGCGGGATCGCTGTAGCGGGTGGTTATAGTGAGACACGCCCTGACTACCCGCTATAAAGTGTGAGTTTCCATGCGGGACCGGACTGGTCTGTCCAACGTTCAGCCAAAATCATGCTTCGTTGGCTACGGGTTGAGGTCATGGAGATATCTACAATGAGATGTCTACTTTGTTCATCATACCCAAAGCAAAGATATATGGCCCTTTTGAACAGCCAATGGATCATCAAAACATCAAACACGGACATCAGATGTTGGAGTGTCAAAGCCTGGGTGTAGGAGCAGCGACAAGTGGGTCCGGAGTGAAATGACATCACAGGTCAGCCATGGTTGCCGTTGCTCTTGCAGTCTTGCAGTCAAGCGTGCCTTGGTATGACCTCATGCCTTCCTGCCACAGGGGAAAATGTGGCCAGGCAACCCCTTTGCCTCTGCCAACGCCCAGCGTTCGAGTCGAGATCCAATTTCAACGGTCTTCAACCCAGTCAGCCAGTCACTGTGCATAATCCTCCTCAAAATTTGGCCCAGGATCCACACAAGTTATCCTTCTTCACTGTACATTTCATCAATTTCTGATATCCTTTTCTTGATACCCCAACCTTATTTTCCGTCTTCCAGGACAAACCACCAGTCTGTCGCGACGAAGCCCCGCCTGCTCCGTATGTTCAGGACCATCAAGATTATCGCCAACTTCGCTTGAGACTAGGACAGATTGCTCGCTGAGATACGATCGACCTGCTTCGACGGCGCGGAAACCGCGTGCACACTGATCATGGACGCGCGCCCCGAAGGACTGCCGCTGTCCCCGATACCGTCGGCGGTCAATCCTGGCGAGACACACGGCGGCGAGGCTGCACACGACAGGCCTCCTCGAGCAAGTCTGCACTCGGAGCGCGCACGCACTCGGTTTGGACGCCATTCTCTAGATGTGGGTCGCAGCCCTCTCTCGCCGAGAAGCAGCGCAGGGAGCCCGGGCGCTAGCAAAGGCGAACGCTCGAACAGCCTGCCCACCGTCAACAAACAACCAGGAAACTCATCCGACCCGCACCAAACACCGCCCATCCATGCCCCGACGACGACGCGTATCGACAGCCAGAGGGCCGTCCGGTCGAGTGCTGAGTTCAACCGGCGGTTCGATGGTCCTTTTGGCCGGCCTAGCTTGGCCATGACCAGGCGCTTCTCCAGTCATCATGACGAAATTCCAGCAGTGCAAGGGGCCGAAGCCGCTGCTGGGAGCAGTGGTGTAGTCCCAGAGCCCACGAGCACGACAGCTTCGGGAGGGTCAACGCCAGAGCTGCTGGAACCGGAGCCGCCGCCACTCAACTACACGCTGCATACCCGCAAGAAGTCCATCTTCATCTTCTGGTCCTTTATTGTCTTCGACTCGGTCGTCATGCCCATTGCATTGTACTTTGGGCTGTGGTATGGTGTCGGCCCTGGAGCGAATACGCCGACGCATAAGGGAGAGGTTTTGTCAGCCAATGCTGTCTTCTCCATTGTCACCGCTGCAATCGGTGGAGCAAGTATTGTCGAGTATGCCGTCCGTTTCTGGCGGCTGTATAAAAAGAACAGCACTTGCCGCGTCATCGGCGCCAAGAGATGGTATCTGGACCTGTTCCACTGGAATTACTCCCTCGCTTGGATCATCGTCATGGTAGAGCTGATTGTGTAAGTTCCATTTCAGGTTGCACATTGCTTGAATTCAGTACTAATTTTATAATCAGGGGTACTTGCCAATACTGGCCGCCAATCCGCCTTTTGTCGGTCCCCTTGACTACTATGCTGTTCACATTTGGAACCGAGTTGCTCTTGGTTGATACTTTGCGCCTCTTCCGCGTCCCTGCACCCATGCGCATGTCCTCGATACCCAAAGGCGCTCAGCTGCGACCATGTATCTACACCATGATCGAAGACGTCATCGCTGTGGATGGTTCCGGGGGTACGGCATACCGCGAAGCCTTGAACCGAAGATATGAGGCAAGCCACATTTTCCGCGCTATGCTTCGCCGACTGGGGATCTTTTGGGCGGTAGGTGCCGAGGCCATGGCTGTAGTCTGCATGATTCTCATCTTCACTGTGAGCGACGACGCAGCGTTCGCTATTGGCTGGTCTGTGCCTTTCGCATGGGCCGGCGTGTGGGTTCTGGCCACCATATGGTACGTCAAGAAAGAGCTCAAGAGAGAAAGGGTCGAATGGGCCGAGCAGGTTGCAAAGTCGTCGGCATAAAGCCTTCGCAAAAAGCAGTGCTATTGAAGTTTCTTGTTATTGGAAGTTAAGAGAATAGGATTCTGTGTGGCTGTTGTGCTTTTACATACACGCTTGACCCTCGCAAAGCCCACGTCTCCACTGCTTCAGAGACCATTCCTGTGTGAAATAAGGCCGTTGAGGAGTTTCTTTTGAAGAGGGTACGTACGTGATGGAATGGAAAGGACCCCTTGTGATTGTGTCCGGGCAAGCACATCTGTATCATTACACAATAGACTACGCCAAGCTGAAGAAGCCATAGTCCGCAACACAATTTCAAAGCATTTAGTTTCGTCGGTATATGAAGCATGGGTCCATGCTGTTGTGTCTTCTCGCAAACTTGAAGAGTCTGAATTGATTATATAATCACTCTCAAGTGATCACTCTCAAGTGATCACTCTCAAGTCTTGTCATGAGTAGGATGCGGGTGGAGACTCTTGTCTACAATTCCTTCTGTTCGGCTTGCCTCTAATTGCAGCACTCGCTTGCCATGCCCCGTGGGACAGACCGGTCCTTGCTCCCAAATTTGAAGCTTCGTTGCGGCTGAGGAGGCGTACGTCTCTGTATTCATCGTATCGTTTTTGGAGACATGATATCAACACCTATAGCATTGGTTTATATGCTAGTTGCTTACGTGTGGTCACACCTCGCTGCCAGGACACCTGTCTTGTGCTTCGGGGTTGGAGATGGTGGCTCATTTCTGATGCGTGGAAGCATTGGCTACGGGAAATGGAGAGCCGCTATAACTACAGGGGCGTAAAAATCAAGGGTTCAGTGGAGTACTGACCCTCACCCCCGCCTATTCCCACTTGCGGGGCCCCGGTCTGCAGCGGCTCAGCCCGCTGTAAGTGTTTTCCGCAGCCTTGGATTACGTAATTGTGCAGAGAGCAAGCTTGTAGAGGGCCACACAGATACCTTTCAAACTCATCCGGCCACATCATGGCATCGCCGTCGGCATCGCGCTGCTGGCGTTGTCTGTAGGGGTCCACGGATTCCTTGCGAGTGGCTACGCGGCCGATGCGGGTTTTGGCACGTCCGTCACGGCGTCGTGAGGGAACGTAGTAAAGGCCTGGATGCGTTGTCACCGGGAGCGTGCTGGGGGCACTGGCCCAAGGAGAAGTATCTGATCGAGTCCAAGCTGTGGTTTGGCGTGATCGAGACGGACAGGCCAACGCAGAATCCTGCATTTGCGTTCCTGGAGAGTGTAAAGGGCGTCATACGATGAGTCAGTATATCCAACAATCTCACTGCTGTTGTGGATCGGACAGAGGCGTAGGAGGAGCCCGGCCCTGGTTGTTACTCCAATCCTTTCTCAGTTCTTTTTGCTCTGTTATCTGGGCTCTCAAGGTCGATGAATGAATGCAGAGAAAGAATAAAAAAAGCAAAAACTATCCTCGTGAAAACAGCAATAAAAGAACCGCGCCGGCATGATTCAAACTTGCGACTCTACACGGCCCGTTGCGGGCGTGGCTGCCAGAACCCTAGGCCGAGGGTTCGATGACAAAGCGCCCACAACACTGTACGTTACTAGGCCATCACACCACAAGTCGACCAAAGAAATCACCCACCAACACCGCAACATCATCCTCTGCCTCTGATATACACGGACACGATTCCTCTGACACCTACGAGCAAAATGATCCACGGCAAAATGCGCAAAAAACGACGCCGTCAGGATTCGAACCTGAGCCTCCGAAGAGAATAGATAACTGGAATCAGCTTATTAAGCCGGTTCTAGTCTATCGCATTAGACCACTCTGCCACGGCGCCTTGGAACTTGTTGAAAATTCATATTCTAAAAATAATTATATACATTGTTTTGACCCCTAGTTGGTACGTGCATGTCTTGGTTCGCGATTATGATATGATTACACGTCTGGAATTTAAAGACTCGGTCATCGTATCTGAGACTGAACAATGAAACACCCCGTGCCCTCGATACGGCATTTCACTGTCTATTACCATTTGGCCGGACCGAACGTTTCCCCTGGCGCTACGGTTCTGAGAATTGCGGTATACAAAGAATCCTACATCGAAGAAAGACGCGTTAGTACACGATTCAGAATCTCGCATTCAGCTCCAACAAAAATAGTCAGCACAGAGTTGGTTATCACTTACCATGGTCTCATAAACACCGACATTGCCCCACCACTGTGGTATCGTCACGCCAGGCAACGTGATAGCAAAAAAAATCACAATCGTCGAGATAATCAAGCCAGCGTCAAGAGCAGCCGCAGTGATGTAGTTATACGTGCTCCACCACCCGTGGAAGCGCTTCCGAATCACATGATTGAACAAGATCGCAAAGAACCCCCATGTGGAAAAGGACAGCGGCGTCGCAGGTGGGAGCCAGCCCATGGCGCCCAGCATGATGGGCGCGTGGAGGTTGCGGCCGATCCAGGCCAACGCTGAGCGGGCCCGAGTCCGACTTTGGCTGGTAGTGCCGTCAGTGGCAGTGGTGGTAGTAGTCACGCTGCCCATCTTGAAGCAGGCGTAGAAGATGCACGGGAGGATGGCGCCAATGAGCCAAAAGACATTGAAGTATTGGTAGATGGAACCGGGGCCAAACATGCGGTTGGGACCAATTACACCCCAAACGATGGACGAGGAGAAGAAAGCGCGCCCGTTAGGGCATGAAAATTTGGCAGGTTGTTCGCTGGAGCTATTGTCAGACGAGGTGGAAAATGATGATTAGATCAAGTCGCAAGAAAGAACTTTGACTTACAGGTCGCAGACGCCATCGATGGTTCCCAAGGTCCAATTCATCACGGCAATCTGGACGATCGAAGCCCATATGGTTGCAACTATCTGGCACCAAAACGTGATACGAGGTGGGATTTTCTGGACATTGTCAGCAGTGGCATGAGATTATTGTTCTGGAAGAACTGACCATGTAGTGCGCCATCTTCATATCTCCAGCGTACGTTTGCGCCTGGCCGAGAACAATAGTGCTATACACTTTGAAGATCATAACGCCAATTGGCTTGCCGGGTATCATGAAACCAGCCAAGAAAGGCGAAAGCACGTTCAGTGCAAGACCGAGGTTCGAGATGGCCAAAATAATACACGTAGGCAGCATGAAAACAATAGCAAGTATGAGAGCCACAAAGTAAGCCCACCACGGCAGCTGAGAATTGTACCCAAGCACGGTAGCCAAACCCAAAGCCGTGGAAACCACAGACAGAGCAAGGTACCACCACTCTGGCGCTTCTTGATACTTGCTCATCAGCTTCATGTGGATATCTGGCTCCTGGCTCTTGGCGGCCTTGAGGCGGTGGTAAATTTCCTTGCCGTGGTAAAGACCACAGTGCACCAGGACAGCCGTCAGAGCGGCGAATGACATGCCGTAGTTGAGAGCGAACGTGGGCGCCAGGAAGAGAGGCGAGTATGCTTCGTACTTGGCCAGGTCGAAGGTGAACTCGTCACCCAAGATACGACTGACGTTGTATGCTTGCTGCATATTGTCATATGTTTGGCTCGTGTTGATCGGTAGATACTCGCTGTAGATTGCTCCCGAATAATTGATCCCGATCGTGACCACAATCACGAAGAGGAAAAGGCCAAACAGTTCCGAGATGGCCGTGTGGACTGGCGCCAGTAGAGGATCACCCAGGTATGCAGTCACGTACGTCCAGTCAAATGTGATGGGGATGAGCGACAGACCGGTATAGCCACCAAACAGCTGGTTCAGTACAATGTTGTTGGGGCGGATCCAGGTGATGAAGGCGAATACTGACAGTCCTTGCCAGAGAACCCCCGGAATCCAGTAGTAACAGAACATTGCGAAAAGGACGAGAAAGAAGTAACGGTAGCGGCTGATGGTCCATCCATTACTGTCGACTGCGTCACTCTTGGATTTATCGTGGAGCGCGTAGAACAGCGTGGTGTTGCTGAATTGAGCCGGCCCTGTCCGATGTCACCATTGCGCCGTTAGAGACTTTGCAATCATACATCTTGTCCTTCGGGCTGAATGAAACCTTTCCAATGAATCAATCCACATACATATCATTGCTGCTGGCCAAGTCAAAAACCGTCGGGCCAAGCCAGCCAGTCCGATACCAATGAGCTGCGAACTCAAAGTGAATAACAGCTGGAAGCCCCATCCGAGGTTGATATTGTAAAAAGGCTTTCCCTGAAGAGCCAACAAAGCATCCGTACTGTCTATCAAGAAAGACGAATTAGCTTCATCACAATTTGTAGAGTCAAATTGGCAAGTCTTTCATCTCCTTCTGAGATAGCGGGCCATAGTATTCCATCTCCACGCACTGGTCTGCGTTCCGGTAGCCAGAAAACAAATGAATTCTACTTGCATGCGTATCCAATGCTGACGTTCGACATCAAGACAACAACAACATGCTCCTTGATTGTAAACGGACCAGTGTTGAGCGTCCACTTGCAGCCGAACCAGCTGAACTGTCTAGTGGGCACGATCTTGGCCCAGAGACACCCAATGGGGTATACAAGCAGCTGCACCACGAGCGCGGGGAAATTGATAGCAGGGCTTCTCATGGACAGGAACATGTTGAGTCCGCTACCGAGCGTGACGAAGATCATACCGAGGATCCACGCGCGGACAGTGTTTGCCACTTCCTCTCCGTCCGTGTTGCGTACAGCAGCGCGCACCTCGTCGTAGGGCGAATTTTCCGTAAACAGGGCGTCGGCCTCGAGGATTTCGTCCGAGTTGCCATCTGCAATGGCTTGCTTGACAAATAAAGTCTTCTCCTCGGGTAAATTAGGGTCAAAGGCATGGTTTCGCTTGATCCTTTCCAGATCTTCCACTGCTCGAGCCACTTCGGTGCTGTTGTGGACGTCTATCTGCTTCTCGAGAGCTGTGGATCTCGCTGGCTCAGACGACGCCATCTTGCTAGACTTCCGAGAATCAAACAAGATTCACATAGGTGTTCGTCGATCGTATCACAAGAACAAGAAGGAAGCAAGATGGGTAGAACCCACAGGCACTTTGCTTCTTTTGATACTCCTTGCGGTTCGCAGTGGCGATTTCTAAATGCCAGGAAACACTTGGGGATGCGACGTAACATGCCCGGGGGTAGATGTTACTGATAATCTAATCCGAATGAGTCTGGGTTCGAGGTCATACGCGCGATTAACTTTGGTGCGTTCCGGCGTGTTATCATCAATACAAGAACGGAGTGCTACCCAACAAACGTGATAAGCACAGCATGGCTCCGCTTTGCAGCGGCAAGTCAACATCCAAGTGTGCATATGGCTCGCCAAAACTGTCCGTAAACCTGGTGACCATATCGTATGGCGAAGCCGAGCTATCAATCGTCGACATGGGGTTTTGCAGCATATTGGCTGCAGAAAGATGCGGGGGCGATGCGTGAAGTGGACGTTCATAAGTATGCATCAGTCACACAAGAGGAGATGATACCTGTCCAGGGTCTGGGCCGTCGCTTTTGATCGGGGCAGAGAAGTGTTTCCCTGACGAATAATGATTGTGGACCGGTCGAGGTCGCCACATTTTCTATCCTGTACGACAAGATGTCTATGAACTTCATACGCTGTCATTGTGTGCAGAGGTTGAGGCGCAAAATAACGGCCTAGAATATCAAATGAAAAACATCATGTTGGTGATTCGCTAAACGCTGCAAGTTCATACACAAAGTCCCAAACAATAGTATGCAAGACAGATCGGAAAGATTGGAATGATGGTCTCCTATCATCCAAGAATAGACATTGGTTTGCATAGATGTAGACTCAGCTGCAAGATCGATACAAGTGCCGATATTACGCATGCTTGTTTAATTTCCCTGCCTCAAAATTGCTGACAAGAAGCTGCGAAAAGTGAAAAGTCTTGGGGAATCTTGTTCTGGTCAGGATTGTTGTTGTTGGGATATCAGCTTAAGGGCATCGCTTGTTAGCCTCAAGTCTTGCTTAAGATGAAGAACCGCACTCACCTGCGCGAAGAAACCAGCTTGCTTGATCCCCATTGTTTCGGACATTGTATTGAGCTGGTAACAAAGCCATGTCTTCTGTCTCCGTGTTGCAAACACACTGAGACCTGTACAGAGCAAAGGATACAGCGCAGTCACTGCACTATACGCTTTTGGCGTTGTTGAGGTTCCGCAAGGAAAGTCAGGCATTGTCGCCGCCTTGTCGCCAGTCCAGTTGACAAAATACGGCACACTGGCCACGACATTCGCCACCTCGTCCACCCCAACGCGCATGGCCTCGGCATAATCGTCTGTCTGCGTGTGATCTGACGGCGAGCAGATCCACTGCAGACAACGGACCACAATGGCGGACAGCATGATCCTCGAAGCATTAATGTTTAGATGCTTGCCTGCGACCCAGATGTTTGGAAAGGCGAAGATTGGGCCGGGGAATGCTGGCGCCTTTGATAATTTGTCATCTGTCACTTCCGCTGCCCAACCGGAGACGAACTTTGGCCATGTCGGATGGCAATGGTCGAACCAGTGCCCCAATTCAACAACAATCTCACGAGCACGTCCAAGTAGTTCCAAGGCTTTCTCGACTTTGTCCGCCGTCTTAGACTCCGAGGCGAAGAGGGAATCGGCCTCGGCGCGGATGAGAGTCGCTTTCATGTTGAGCATCAGAGCAACATGGCCGGATTTGGGGGCGATAAGATGCTCACCCCACCATTCACATTCGCCAGGTGCTGGATTCGCGACAAAGCCGAACATGTATTGTCGTATCTAGACTTATATCAGCCATTGTCTTCACGAACAGAGACTCGAAACGTATGATGTAGTGAGGACATACCGACATGGACCGTACTAGCTGGAACATCTCGACGCCCTCTGCCGAGCTGTCTTTGATAACACCCTTTCCTCGAACCCGAAGGAGAGCTTTGGCTCCATCCAAGTGGTTGGACCACCCTACCATGCTATCACTCTCGCACGCGAGTCCCTGTTTCGAATTTACCTATGAATTGGGGTCTACCACAAAACAGAGGTTGGATTTCACACACTCACCTCATATAAGGATAGTAATATGGCTGTTGCCAAAGATGTATCGTGTTTTGCTCGTGCCTCGTCTTTGATGGCCTCCTTGAGCTGCAGCAAAGCCGTGCTATAGTAAATTCGAGACTTTTGTAGGAGATGCCGTGCGTCTGGTCGTCCAGCAAAAGCAGCCAAACAAACGGCGGTAAACGCCATGGGAAATGGCGTATCATTGATGCCTCCCCATCCCAAGATCCTCAGAATGAAGCTGAAGAGGTTATAATTCTGGTTGCCCGGTGACTGATTCAGAACAAAACTCGACAAGAAGAAGCACGTTGCCTGCTCGTCCAGTGGTGTCTGAAGCCCTAGGAGAAGTGGTGAGACCGGACTGGGTTCAAAAAGCGGAGATTGACTCTCGAACCACGGCCTGGTTCCACTGAAAGAAGGGCTGATGGAACCATTTACAGAATCGGTTGAAGAGCTCAGATCAGTATCTGATCGAGACCGAATCATACTCAGGTCGACATTCGTGCTTTCCGAGACAGGTGTCGTCTCCCAGTCCAGGACTGGTGAGACGGCACTTGGAGAGGACAACGTGGTGCATTCTAAGGAGCCGAAAGTGCAATCAGTTTTAGCCTGCGGAACTAGCCAAGTGTTCTTCAGCTCTATATGGTTATCGCTAACGGGTGAGCTTGATGCCGGTGAGAGTTGCCCTCGTCGTTGTTTTGCCGTTCTGGGCCGCTTCAGCTGTTGCGATGGTCGTCTCCCAGACCCCTTGGATGACTTGTCCTGGTTTTTCCTGGAGTGTGCTTGATCATCTCGACCTTCTGCTGCCGCTTTTGCTTTACGAATGGTGCTTTGTGTCTCGTCGCGAAGCTTGATCTCGAAGGCATCTCTATAGCCTGGGCACTGTTTTTGGGCCTTTTTGCACTTCAGACAGCCTGGTTTGGTTTCATCACACTTGATGCGTCTTTTTCGGCAGAGCTTGCAAGCTCTGCTTGGGTGACCGGTGTTGACCATGGTGTGAGGGGCACAAGGACGACGTATGCGGAAGCGGTAATCAAAATGGTCGTTAGTAGTTCAAGACTGAACCAGAAACGTGTGAGCAGAAGCCGGCGCGTGCCGAATAAAAGAATACAATTCAGCCTTCATAACAATTGAACATGATTGATAATAGTCCATGGTTCAAGCCTTTTGGTATGTCATATCAGACTCGGAACATTTCGTGCAACAGCTTAGCTCTTGGCCAGCACGAAGATAGGACGGACTGATATTTATCAGCTATGAGCTGATAGATGAAAGAGCCCTATCAAGTGAAACATGGCCGACTCTTGCCGAGATGCTATGGTTCTCGTAACAGTCATTGACTTCGATTTCAGCAGTGAGGTCTTTTACTCTCAGTCTGCTTTGACGGGTGACGGTCTGTCACTGAAAGTGAAGTCAGTCATTGGTTAGGTACAATGCCAGTCGTTCGGATGAATATGCCGCGTCCATCGCGCGCCGCCAGAAAACGGGAACCACAACAGTGGCCATCATGTCTATGAATATGCATAGTCATGTGTCTCGTTCCAGCCAACCAACAAGGGCCTTGAATACTGTCGTCATTGCCGCTGCTGTGGTCTAGCTTCAGGCTAGATCAGGCCCAGAGGCTGAAACATGCCTGAAGTCAAAAGTGACACTGACAGGATGTGATAGGTTATGTCGACCGTCACGTAATTCTCTTCTCGTCCCCGACAGGCCCGTAATGCTTGAACGCGCATTTGATCACTAGAAGGGTTGGGTATCTTCTCCCCGGCTTTCAAGATTCGGATTTGAGACCTATGCCGAAGCTACTTGTCCTTAAGTTGCAAAACCACACGGCAATTGATTGACCATCTCTGTATCCACATATGAGGCATATCCATCCGTATTTCTGCATTACAGACTCGCAATGAATCCAAGATTGGACACAGAACAAGGATAATATGCCTACAATGGTATTGATATTGTTTCACGAGGCTTTTCGTTTGATTGGACAATCATATCCATATTCTGTGATTGTGTAATGAGGACAATTCCAGCCTTTTGCATTGTGCTCATTGCACTGGACAGTTCTAGTTGCATACATAACACCCGAAGTTCATGTTGTATCACAACAAGTCGTCTGAGTGGCTCAGTTGGTTAGAGCGTTGGTCTCATACTTGTATGACTCGGTGGGTCACCACTGGGATATCCAATCCAAAGGTCGGGAGTTCGAGTCTCCCCTCGGACACATCTTTTGCCATTTTTGCACATCACGCCGTCCAAACACATCATTTTCTGTCGAATGCGACTTGGCTTGTCTGCCTATCTTTTCCCCCTTGCGTATTGGACAATTCGTCAAGGCAAGTTGGTCAAGATTTTCAGCTCGCGTCAGTCAGCTTCAGGGAGACGTTTTGTTCAAGTGACTGATGCTTGTAGGCACTGCCTTTTCATTATGTGCTTGCTATTCGGACTCTTGGTCGTGGTCTTTAGGCGGTGATCCTTCTGGATATAACTCGACAGCTTCTGGCCACTCGATCTCGTCTTTACAGTCATGTTCAGCAACCCATTTTCTGACCTTTGCCATGTCCCAGCCGCTAAGGAAGCGCATCTTGTTGTGCTCGCCTAGCTTCTTGCGCATGGGCTGCCCCAATCGCATGCTCGAGTGCATGGCGCAACAGTCGTTGTGCCACATGAATTGGAAGCAGTCTTCATGGTGCAGACACGCCCTTTTGCAGCTCTCAAAACTCATGTGCGCGACCTTTTCTAGGTCTGACATTTCATCTCTCTTAATGGCTCGATCCAAGCGCCAATCCTCCCATTCATGATTCTCAGCCTTGAAATCAAGGTAGAACCACTCGTCAGCGCCGTTGTCCCAGTCGTCGCGTCTAGCGCTGATTTTGGAAGCAATGAACTCGTCAAAGACTTCGCTGAAGAGAAGCGGCTTCTTGTTGGTGCGATACCGCCTGCGCTCAAACTCCCAAAACGACGAGATCTCTTCGCTGTTCATGTGGTGCATCATCCCAACCGGGTGGCACCAGTGGTTTCGGCCTAATTGGACAGTATACGGTTTCTCGCCGTTGGAGAGAGGCCACTATGGGATGAGAAAGTCCACCGCGTTAGCACCAGAGTTGGGGATCACCGTCGAGATGCGCTCGCTGCACGCGGGTTGCTATTGTACGGGTAGGTGAAACTCACAAAGCCCTCAACGTCTATGTTACTGGTATTCTTGACGACGCGCGCAAACATGTAGTCTCCGCAGCAGTGGTTCCGCATGTCGATATCGTACTTGTTTGCAATTCCCGGGTTCGCGCCCGCAAACTTGCTCAGAGCACCGCGCGACAAGACATAGCCACTGCCGCCGTGCGCAAAAGTGTACGGCCCTATGACAGTCGGCATGCCCAGGAAGCGCGCCTTGGCTGGGTTCATGCGGCCCAGCGCCTCGACCATGTTGGGCCACGAGACGTACGTGTCGGCGTCGACAAAGACGTACCAGTCGTAGTTGGGCCGCAGGCGATAGGCTTTCTCTGCCATATGGATGTTCTTGTACTTGTCGAGGTCCCAAGCTGCTGTTCCGGCTCCTCCGTACGAGGATTCATCCGCACCGTTTTCGTTGTCATTTTCACCGTCATTTTCGATGTAAGAGTATCCGGCTTGGAAGGCCTTTGCACAAGAGTGCTGGTCGACCGCGCAGGCTTGCTGTGCCCGGTAGAGGTCAAAATCAGGATTGTTGTGTTTGGCTTCCGAGAGGACTGTGTCGAGGCTGTCGCGAAGGTGGAACCCGCCTATCTGCTGATCCAAGTCTGAAAAGATGAGGAAATCGGGTAGGCACCTGAGCGCCGTCATGAGCTGCACAGGAATCTTCTCGAAGGACTCTGTGGCGCCAGTCTTCATGACGAGGAGGATCCCCGACGTGTCGGGAAACCCAATGCATGCTGGATCGCGGCCTGGCGTGAACATGTTTTGCGGGACGCCATTTCTATTGCCTTGCTGGGATGGTGGACGCAAGTGGAAGAAGTCGTCTGGGCCATGTTGAGGAGGTGACGAATCTGGGTTGCTGTTTTCCTTGTTTTCAGCATCCGCCTCAGTGCCAGCATCGGCCTTTGTGCCAGGCATACCAGACGTGCTGGGCTTGACCTTCACATTTTCTGAGCCAGCTCGGCCGGCGCTGGAAGTATTCAAATCCCATGCTGCCCGGTCGTAGCGCTTTGCAGTTATGAGCAGCACGAGAATGGCGACAAAGGCGAGGAACAGGAAAGCGAAAGACCTTGGCGATGACATTCTGATAGTCATCGCGGCATGTATTTGAAGCGGCGGTGTACTAACTAACACGCGAGCCCAGTTACGGCAGCGAGAGAGGTGTTTGAATAGGATTCCGGACTATCAGTTTGTCACAGACTGACCTGGAAGTTGGAGGAGAAGGATCTCAAAAGGCTTCACCAATTCTTAGGAAACCAGCCAAAAGAGGGAGAATTGCACACAGCATGGTCACAAGGGGCCTCCAAAGTCATTTTCGGACGCGGACCCTAGCTTTTGTCAATTGTTGCTGCAAGTCTGTTGCAGTCTCTAGAGGTTGTCAACGAAGATCATCCGGATGCGTTTGATGCTGTATTTGGGGTCTCCAAAGCAAGCATACTTGGTGGTTGGGCGACTCCGGATATTTCATGAGGGCTTGCACATTATTGACTCTCTCCATTGGCTACCCGCCCACTACTCCATCGCTTGCATTTGAGTCAAATCTTTTTACGGGACAAATTGAGCGCTTGCGGATGTGGGAGACCCTGGAGCCAAGACCGCAACTGGTCGATAGATCAACTGTCTCACTTGCCGACAACAATTCATTTTGGAAATACAAAATGGCAGCTCCTGTCGCCATGAGACATGCGGGAGCAAATCTGGATCCGGAAAGGTACATGCTTATACAACACGCTTTGCAGTCGAACCCCCAACATGTCAAGATGAGCTGTTCTTGCGCATCGTTGCTCCTTTTCAATTTGCCGATTCTCACATGCCTGAATGCTATGCAAACATCCAGTTTGAATTCCATATTGTGACCAGATTCCTGTACAAATCGCTAAATGAATTCACGATTCTCGTTTCCTACGTTGTGGCTATTTTGTTGGTTTGGGTGGGGGGAAGAGAACAGAAAGAAAAGAAAAGGACAAAAATTAAAAAATCTCGTTTCTCATCCGATGAGTTAACCCTATGATACTTCCTTGTAACATAATTGGCATTTGAACCGGCTTGAGGGAGTCTTTAGAGTAATGTGGCACAACATCTCAAAATTTAACATCAAGCGCTTTATCGCTTCCAATATCAATATCAATGGTGATATCAGGAACCATTGCATCGCGCCAAAAGTTTCCATTCTATACTCATAAAACTAGAACGATACTGTATCGCTCAGACTGTAACTTCTTTACAAGAACAGCATCAAGTTTTGCCTGATTCCTAGCAATCGTCTTCATGTCAATACCGAGCTCTGCTTAGATATACCCAATATACGTGTTCATTGCGAGGCTCCGACCACGAATACATGACTATCAAATATATTCAATGAGAAGACCATTCAGCTGCGTCTCAACCCACGCTCTCCTCGCAACAGGCTGCTCCTATGACTTCAGTCACGGGTATATTCTCTTTCGTCTTCTTCATGTATCTGTATTTCCTCCCCCATGATGCTTCTTGTACCTACTGCCTCTTGGCATTGCCATAGTCACGCCAGTCATTGTGGTTGCCTCCTGGCAATCATCGACAGTACACCGCCAACAGTCCATATCAAAAGTCGACAAACAAGTCTCAATAGCAAACACGCCAGCGCCTCCGCCTGCGCCAGTGGCCACATATATCTTGCCTCCTCAGTAACGCACATTCGAGGCTAGGCTTCATCCTCAACGTCCCTCTCTTGGATTGCACACGATCCAGAATCCCGACTCACCCACCTGGTTCAAAGCACTGTACATCTGTACAGGTACCCAAGTATTGACCCAAAGTACTGGTGCGCACCACTCGGACAACTCAAGCCGTCGCCTCACTCTCTCTTACTGTTTGATGTCTTTCACATACGGGGTGCTGGAAACTCGAGTCCGGATTTGCTAGCGTTGAAATGCGTGCGTACTGTGTGCACCGCCCTATTGATCATGGAGCAATGGAGGTGAACTTGGTATGTGCTGTGCTATATAGTACGTACTATAGTACGTCAAGAACCACCAGTGGCCAGGACAGCATGCAACTCATACATACACAGTACAAGAATAAATGAGCAGCCATCCAATCCGCACAGTACACAATCCAGCCAGCCAGCGAGCGAACGAACGAGCACCACCCCTTAGCCCCGGTAGGGCTGAGCTGATTGATGGAGTGGAGTCCGTTGCAATCCGCAGGTATCCACAGCCTCGCGTCCTCGGGCTTATTCCGGAGAGCCGCAATACACGACAAGGGAAGGGGGGAAGGAAAAAACGGCAACAAGCGGCGGCGCACGCGACACCGTCGATTGGAATTGCTGGGAATGGTATTTTTCCAAGTGTCTTTAGAATCACGAACTCACAGGCTCATCGATTCCAGTCTTTGTCGTGTTTTGGATCGGTGGCATATTTCGTGAGTGTCCGTGTTACTTTCTCTGATCAATTATCGTGGAGTGGAAGCACCCAGTCATTTCTGAGGCAAAAGAAAGCAAAGCAAAGTAGTGATCACGGAACAACAAATTGCCAGACAATGAGGTAGTGCGGGTGCTATGCTACATTGGAGAGCCCTTGTTCATGCCAATATGAAAGAAAATATACCAGCACTGCTGCTGCACATCGTAAACACCAATCATGATATCCCGTATCACTGCCTTCCGGGTCTGCTTGCTTGCTTGATCACTGTCTGCTCCCTCGTACGAGCGCGAAGCATCTTCACATGCTACCACGCTGCCTGCATGTACATATCCCAGCCCTCGACAACAGGGCTCCGATGATACAAGTGCCATAGACCCCACCGGCCAGCATTTTGAAACAGTTGCAAAGATAAGCAATGATATCTCGTGTGCACTGGGTATTTGCCAGCCAAATAGGCAAGACAGTCAGTCAGTGGTGATGCAGGCATCAAAGATAACCAACCAAGCCGAACCCAAAGAAACAGCGAGAATTTCTGACACTCGTGCCTTTTCCCCCTTTCCCTGCCGATTTCAAGAGGGGTATCCGATAACATTTCAAATGATATATATATATATATATATATATATATGTGTGTGTGTGTGTGTGTTTGTGCATAAACAGCAAGAGAATATTTGCAAATGCGTGGCTTGTTTGTTTTATTTCACATGTATGTACAATCGTGTAGGACCTCGTCCTTACCATTTCTTTCCATCCTCTATTCTTCTCCCCTATGTTCTTCCACTTTCATATTCTCGTCGTCATGGATGATGATATGTTTTGATGATTATGTCCTTCCGCAAGTCAAATACCCCGGAATAAGTGGAATGAATGTGCCACGGAGGTTGCCACATTTTTCTGTCTTGCGTGAATTTGCAATGTCGCTTTCAACACAGCACCTCGAAGGAAAATAAAAATGATAAAAAGGAGACATTCGACCCATTACTCTTCCAGACACCACAACAACCAGTGTTCTCGGTTCTTGTCGTTCATTTGTTGTTTTCTTTATACATCCGACGTCATGGGGCCAGCATTGTTGTCAATGTGGCCAGCACCAGGAACCTCAGCCTTGGCAAAGCCACGGCCGCCGGGGGCAAGGTGCAGGTTGTCCGAGTTGACAGGGTCGTCGAGGGGCTTCCAGCTCTTGCTCTTCCAGGGAACGACGCCCAAAATGTACATCGAGTCGACCTCCTCGAGCGAGCGCTGCTGCGACTCGTTGACGAAGAAGAAGGTGATCAGGACACCCAAGAAACAGCATCCGGCAAAAACGTAGCCGTACTTGTAGCTGATGGCACCGGTAATCCAAGGAGTGAAGAAGGAGATGAGGAAGTTCCACAGCCAGTTGGCGGCAGTGCAGAGACCCATGGCGACGGCACGGTAGCGCGAAGGGAACATCTCGCCGACAATGGCCCAGACAAGGGGACCCCACTGTTGGTGATGCGGGTTAGCCCAAGTTTCAACACACAAATGGACAGGAGAGAAGACGGATCATGATAACTTACAGTGACAGCGAAACCAACAATGAACAGACAGGCGGACGCAATCATGGCGGAACCGACGCTGGAGTTGGTAGGGCCACCCTCTCCGTCGGGGTACAGAGCAAAGGTACCGAGCGAGGCAAAAATGATGAGCCAGGCAAACATCCAGAGACCACCAATGATCATGGAGATGCGGCGACCAAATTTCTGTCCAACGTACAGGCCACCGAAAGTGGAGGCGACGTTGACACAACCCAGGATCATGGAAGTGACGAAGGGGTTGGAGATACCGACAGCGTCAAAGATCTCGGTGCCGTAGTAGAAGAAGAAGTTGGCGCCAGTGAGCTGCTGCAGGGCTTGCAGAGCCATACCGATGAGGACACGGCGCATCATGGCGGGAGCAGTAAAGACCTCGTACCACTTTTGGTCGCCACCAGCCTGCTCGGCCTCGAGGCTCTCACGAATGTCGCGGATTGAGCGCTGCACCTCGGGGTGGTTCTCGTCGACGTTGGACACAAGAGCCAGGGTCTTGAGGGCCTCGGCCTCACCACCACGGCGGAACTCCCAGCGAGGGGACTCGCGCATGACAAGCATACCAATGGCCATGATGGTAGGCGCAACGAAACCAATGCCCATGGTGATGCGCCAAGCAGAAGCCGACTGGATGCCCTCAGTGCCGTAGTTGACACAGTAGGCAACAAAGATACCGAGGGTGATGAAGAGCTGGTAAGCGGACACGAGGGCACCGCGAACCTGGCGAGGAGCAGTCTCGGACTGGTACATGGGCGTCAGGACGGAGAGAGCGCCAATGCCGAAACCGTCAATCAGACGGCCAATGACAATCTGGTACCATTGGTACTGGGTGGTGATGCAGACAATGTTGCCGACAATGTAGATAAGGTTCCAGAAGGTGATGGAGTACTTTCGGCCGAAACGGTCGGCAATGGGGCCGGAGACGAGAGAGCCAACGAGACAGCCGACGCAGAGCATACCGACCATCAGACCCTGCCGCACGTTTCCGAGGCTGCCATCGGCTTCGTCACCAAAGCGGTTCTTGAAGTTGTCCATCTGTGTGTAACCGGAAATCGCACCACCTTCCCATCCGAAGATGAAACCTCCGAGAGAAACGAGCAAGCCCATGATCATGACGCGAAAGTTCAGGACCTTGACAGGCGCGTAGTCACCATCGTGGTGGTCCTTCTCGTGGCCGTTGGGCGGCGTGGACGTGCCACTCGCCGGCTCGGTGGAACTCATGATTGTGGTGTGTCGTTGGTGTAGTGAATATTGATGTGGTTAGCTGTAGTGTCCCGGGACAGGTGGTGAGACTAAAGGGTATTAAAGATATGTATATGTAAGGTGTAGTGGTGATAAAACAAAGAGGTGATGATGCTTGGTAGTATGAGGTGGAAGCCTGATCGACAGCAGCAAGAGGGCCGCGGACATCCCAATGCGAAGGAAGCGTCCTCCTTTTATTCATCGGCCAGGCTTTCTATCGTGGCTTCTGTGGGTTTGTCGTCAGGGTGACTCCAGACCTCCCGCTCACTCCGTATTTTCTCCATGGAGAGACTGGGGACTCCATCTGGGCACCCAGTTTGGGGGAGCGTGACCGACCAGGGCTTTCGTGTGGGGTGACAATCATTGCAGTTGTTCTCTCAGAATTTCTGCTATGGTCCACCTGGAAGGCCGGGGAACTCCTGAAGGCAATCATGATTTTATCGGGGCGGCCATGGCGAGAAGCGGGCTTCACTGTCTTGGATACAATTGCCACGGCCTCGGCGACAGCCCATGTGGAGCCTCACCTGTTATGGATCTGGGTACTGTATCTCTCCTGTTGGGCGCAGACTACCTGCGCCGAGAAAACGCCCGAACTCGTCGCGACCATCATCAGATACGTCAATAAACCGGAAGGCGACAGAGCAGTGGTTGAACACGACAGACTCGTCGGCTATTCTGAGCGCGACGCATGCCCATGGGCGTCGGGACGCGCCCTCGCAATCATCAATCGCAGATTCCTAAAAAAATATCTGCGGCACGCCACGCGAAAGAGCCTCATGCCAGGTGGGTCTGCTAAAAAGACCGGCGCCCTCGAGATTCTCAGGAACGAGCGCTCGTACCCAGGTCCCCAGCATGGATTGCCCTCGCTACAAAATTTGGTGTGCGTGCTGGAACAAGAGTGGTGGGAGAAATTCAGGGTCACCACAGTAACATACATACATGGTAACGCCGGACAGCAGAAAAATTGCAGCAAGACATTCTCGAACAAATTTTAGTCTCTCTTTGCACGTCCAAGCAGTATGAAATGTTTGCCTGGTTCCTGGCAGATTGACGTAATGTGGCAGGATTTTCACTTGGTGTTCTTTTTTTTTTTTTGGCAGCTTGGCCAGAGCTTGGCCTGAATCCAAGGATAAACAACACTCGAGCAGAAAATTCCAGGTGGTGTGAACTGACTCGAAGTACAGATGGACGAAACGCTGGGTGGCACAGATGACGAAAGAGTGAAGTGACCTCTGTTCTACTGTACGTCCATTCTTTCTGGAAGGCCTTGGAGATCGTCGTCCGACCAAGGCTCGGACTAATTCCGGACGGGCCACCGGTCGAGATGCAACGAATGATTTAAATCGGAGTCAGGCCTCTCGTGCGTGGATCGCGCGACAAATGCCGAGACGGCCGCGGCCAAGCAGGTCGTGGCATGACATCAGGGCGGGTCGCTGGCTGTGGACAAAGCTCCACTATCAGACCCGTCAAACGGCCCGTTTGGTAGTCGGGACAATCGGGTCTTGCCAGGACCCCTTGCGTGCATATTTTGAGCCGCAAAACTGCCGAGATGGCTCGTGCTTTTGACTGACCTCAGGCGTTGGACCGCACGACTCGAGTACTGCTGGCCAAGGGAAGAGAGGGCAGAAAAAAGTGCACATTCGACTCTGGTCTCGGCTCGATGGATGGGAGCGATCCGATTCTGGTTCACTGCAGCTTTCGCCATCTCATTGCAATGAATCGCTTCGTGGCCATCGATCGAAAAGACGTCAGTGTCAAGCACTGTCCAGACACTCCAAGCATAAGACGACGCGAAATTGATTCAAAAGCAATAGAATACCTGCCCTGTATGAATTGCAGGCTTCCAGATATACTGGATTCCAGATATACTGGAGCCTTGGAGAAAGAGAACCGCCGTGGAAAGGCCGTCTGTTTTGTTGGCGCCGCATGTTGCCCTATCGCCGCGAAATATTCGCCCAATTATGCGGCCCCTTTCCAGGGTCTCGTGGTAGCGCTTAAGCGTACGCCAGCATACACTGTAACAGTACTGTGCAGGCTTTTCAAGATAATGGATTGATATTGGTATTCTCCAACGCTTTCTTCAAACCTTCAAGCCTCCATAAGTCGTGCATTCGCTGCCTTCTGTTTGGGCTCACGTTATTGAAGCTCAACTTTCATAGAAACGATTGAATGTCAAAGACGGTGACATTTTCCAAAATCAGCGACCATAATGAGCACTTAACTCTGCTGTCTTGTGAGGCTGCTGCTGCTGCTGCTGCTGCTGCTGCTGTAGTAGTAGTAAATCGTAAGCATTTGCTCACAATGAAACCACAATCGACGGAGATTCGCCGAAACTACAGGGGTGGCCACGGACTCTGGCCGCGAAGAGGATCATGAGGGTCTCGACCGGAGAACACGCACCGTTGATAGCGACCCCTATGCGGGATGGGTGCTCCGTTCAATCTGCGAGGCACTGGCACTGGACAAACATTCACGCGGCCAGAGCGTCGACGCCAAGGTCGGTGATAGTCTTCGTGTTTGAAGTGGGAGCAACATTCGCAAAGAAAGACCGTCATCATAAACACCTGATAGGTATTGAAAAGCCCTCGACTCTCTCGAACTCGAACAGGTGATCATAGACGATGTCATCTAGTTGCGTCGGCAGCTTCGAGGCTATTGCGCTGGTTTAGGGCTTAGGTAGGTGGAGTCTTCATCCTCACCAGACCCAGCCCACCACGGTTTGGGGGTAGGAACAAATACAGTGTATTTCATCTGAGTCGGTGGTTGTCCGAGAGCGAGGCGCAGTCTGGGGAACACGTTTGGCCCAGCACTCCAGACAGCGCGTGCCAACAATCTGGACAGGTGTGCAGAAGGAGATGCGGGGTGCGGGGAGATCAGGTCGAGCGCGGGACATTCGTGATTCTGTTTAGGGTCCCTCCACGCGACTGTTTGTCTGGGGCTGCTGATCACGGGGACATGCTGGAAGGTGAGTCGAGCGAGGGCGCTGCCAACTTTGTCTTCTTCCTATGTCGTGTTATGCGCAGCTGTCAGACACTCTCGTGGTATAAAACGGATGCGGCATTTTTGCCTCAAGACATGGGTGGCATGGCGTGAAACCTTTTCGGGTTCCTCAAGCCGATACGTTTGGTTCTGTGATCCTGTGAGGATCAGTCATAGACAAACAGAGGGTAACCTGTGCTACACAAGGCAGCCATAATTGCGACTGGTATTTCTCTTCTCCCAAGATAGCGGAGCTCGTTCAGTCATCGTCGGTCTGGATCGAGGTAATATGTACCACGACATCGTCATAGAGATCGGACTCGACAAAGCAAGACGTATGAGGCCCAATGCGGAACATGCCATGAGGGCCAATGGCAAATGGCTCCTCTTGCTCCATTTTGACAGTCAGCTTCCCAGCCGCAATCGAGCAGAGACGCATGATGCCAGGTTGTCGCGGCATCCGATGACTGTGTCCTGAGCGAATGACTTCGATCTTGAAGCTCGCCTCGTTACACACCTGGATGCCACTTCCCGAAGCTAGGTATGATTTGGAGAAGGCAATGTCTAGCGATGTGCAAGGTCAGCTCCAGACTACAAATTAGGGCGTGTTGGGAACCAAGCTCACTTTCAGGTCTGTCCGAGGCGCTGGAGCGGATGCGCCCTGGCGCCTTCTCCCAGGGTTCCATGGTGCGCAGACTGGTAGTTGACACCCCTGTGACTACAAGCGACGTAGCTTGGTGGGACGCATATGCACTTTGGTTGTCTTGTTGAATTGCTCCTTGGCGGTGTTGAATTGACACTGGCGTCGCCGTGGTTACTGGGTTCTCTTTGGCCACCTCGTTGTGAGACGCTGTGCTTGCACGATTGACACCGTGCGTGGTTGTCGGTGCTGCTGCGGCAGGGGCAAGCTTCGATCTCGACTTTCCCCACTCCTTGAGGCTGCAAAATGTCTGTCTGCCGTTGTAAAGACAATTTGCGCATCCATAGATGGTCCCAGGGTTGATTTTGGAGGAAATGACAAAGCAGCCGTCGTACAGGCCGCAACCCGAGGCACAACGCTCGCACGGCTGAGGTGGCCGCTCCCCAGTGATCTGGATCAGTAGTGAGCTGAGATCGATCTTGTGTCTGTAGCTCCACGTGGTCGGCCGTCCAGTTGTGTTCCACTGGATGGTGCGCTGCTGGGGCAGAGTCAAGAGCTCCTTGAACCAGTCCAGCTTGAGAATAGCATAGGGATCGGTAACCCCACGGTTGCGGAGGATAGGAGCAAGATACGAAATGAGCTTGGCCGCATTGTCTGAAGCTCCGGATACTGTAGCAGGACCTAACCAGGTGGTGGCAGGTTGTGGTGGTGGTGCTGTAGCAGATACATGGGCATCCTGTGCAATCTTTTGGCGCTTGGAAGGCTGCTGCTGGTGCATCTGCAGGTCCGCTTCAAGCTGCTGATCGTCACCGTGCTCGTCATCTTCCTGGTCCTGAGGGTAGTTTTGCTGATCGTCCTCTTGAGCTGGTCGCTTCAACGTCTTGTTGTGGCTGGCTCGGTCCTTGTCCCACTTTCTCATGAATTTCCTGGCTGCGCGCTGAGTTGCTCTGGACATCTTTGTCTGGCCAATGAGATCTTTGAGGTTGTAGACCGGAGGCGTGGCCGTGCTGCTGCGCGAAGGCCGTGGAGACAATGGAGAAATGACGGAATCAGCACCAGGCTCCTTCTGTGGCAACGATGGCTTGGATGGAGAACGGGCTTTGTAGGTAAGCTCCTTGAGGTTGTACGTGACCGATGGCCTGTGGCGACGCCTGGAGCTGAGACTCAGCCCGGGGCCAGTCCCCTTTGCCATTCCGCTGTCTCTGTGCTTGGGAGTGGTGGATGCTGCTTTGGCGGCGTCAAGAGCGGGAGAGTGTGTTGCCATGGAAGGGGCCTGCTGTACGATCTTCCTAGGCGTGACATGAGCATCCTGGTCTGGACGCGGCGGTGGCAGGACGGCGGAACGGCTTATGACCTGGTAGCTCTGCGTCCTGGGCGCCACTGTAGAGGGAAAGCGAGGAGAGGCACTGGGCATGGAGATCGGGTCGTCGCTCGAGTCCGCGGACGGCGCTTTTGAGGCAGCGCGCTCCGTGGAGGTGGTCGTGGACGACGGCTCTGGCAAAGACGATGCCGGCCGAGGCTCGGGCGTCAGAGACCAGTATGGCATTGCTGGATCAATCAAGTGGCCGTCTGGTCAGGAGGGGCGCATGCTGGTGTGGCTCGCCAACGGGCAGCGCAGGTCCAAGGCGTCGACTCTGTGGCCCGAATCGGCTGTGGGGTGGCTTCGGCGTCGCGAGGCTCAAGCCGTGTCGTTGGCGAAGCGCGTGTTGCTCGGGCGGCTGGAACAGAGCCTCATCCAGAAAGCTCAGGGGGCCCTGTTCCTGCCCGCCAAAATGTTTGGGCGGGTGGGGCCCAGGGAGGGCTGCTGCAGGGCATGGCGCCTTCCCATTCCTGGGGCCCCAGACTCAGCTTTGCCGGGCAGCCGGGGTACAGAGCGTCGCTGCCTCCTTCCTTCCTGCCCCGTGCCCCTGTCCCGGTCTTTCCAGCGTTTCACAGACTCATTTCTAGCGTTGGGAAAGACCAAACCTCAGCGGGATCGGGGTACTTGAGAGTACTTGCAAGTTACGGCCTGAGATGATGAAGGTAGTGCTTGACGAGCATGTCCGGGTGAGGAAATTGACAGTCTAGTTCTAAAGAGGTTACGAATTCCATGTCTCAGTATACCTGGCTGTTCTCGGAGCGCAAATGTTGGTCTGTTCTGTCACCACTCGATCCAACGAATTGGAGATATCAATATTCACACAAAGAACATATAATGCGCATCGCGCCAGTACCCGTGATTTCCGCATCAATATAAATAATACTTTGAAGCTTTTGGTTACTTGTCGAGAATTGATTGTTCAACTTCCTGATTGTTTGTTCCCCCGCATTGTTCCGTGATAGCAGGGATCGCAGCTCGAGCTCTAGCGCAGCTCCAAACCCTGGCCGAGTCCCACGCCACTTGTTGCTGCCTCTCGTACGTCAGCTACCCTCGAGCTTTTGGTTCACTTCTCACCACGACCACCATCATACCCATTTCTACTGATACTGCTCATTGTATTCTGTGTAAGTCACAAACAACACACTTCGCTCTCCATTCCACCTCCAAGCTTTGCGACCTTCTCTTCTCTGCGCGCAACTTTCTTACAAAAACCTTTCCGAGCAGATCCTCTTCTACCAAAACCCTTCACAAATCCCACTGCCCTACAAAAGGAAGATGGTGACCACACGCGCTTCGACGCGCTCGGCTTCCTCATCCACGCCACCCGCCCACGACCCGTCACCAGCCGGCGGCACCCTCGAGATCGACCCCGTCTCTAAAGCCCGCACAATCGCCCACATGAACCAAGACCACGCCGACGACATGGTCGCCATCCTCCGCCACTACGCTAAGCTGCCGCAAGACCAAGCTGCCGATGCCGAGATGCTTGACCTCGACTTTGCAACTATGACCGTCAAGTCCATTTCCGGCGTGCATGCGGTCCCTCTTGACCCGCCAATGAATACCTGGAGTGATCGAAGGTCTAGGCTCGTCGACATGACCCTCGAGGCTCGCGAGGCATTGGGCATCACAGGGCCTGTTGATGATGAGCACAATGGCAGCAGCGACCACAAGAAAAGCAACAACAACAGCCAACGACGAACGAAAGATGCACCAGCAGTCTACTACCCGCCCGAGGGAGTTGGCTTCTTGAGTTTGGCCGGTGTCACGTTCTATTTTGTGTGCGCCGTGCTTGTCTTTTCCGGCCATGTGGAACGTGGTTCAGCGGTTTGGAGACTTGTCGAAGCAATTCGTTTCCCCGGCGGACCAGAAACCTATGTCTGGCTGGTCCGGTTTCTTTTGCTACCAATGCTTGCGGTTCACGGCTTTGAGGCGGCGCACATGGCTAGGGGCCGACTGGCGGCGCGCAATGTGCCAGTGGGATCGACAGTTTGGCTGTTGTGGGTGGTCAATGCGTTCTTTGAGGGTGTCCCGGTCTACCAGCGTTGGGATCGCCGTATTTTGGGCAAAGAGAAGAGTCACTAATGATGGCGTTGGCTGAGATTGAAGGGTATATGAATGAAATAGCGGCCTAGGCAGAATTTTGCAAGCGAAGTCTTTGTTTTCTGGCAGTAAAGTAGTCAAACATACCTACTGTCTTTGTGTCTTGATATTTTGCTCAAAACTTTTGGAAATGCTGTAAACAAAAGTACATCTCATTCCTCTTTGCGGACATCCCGACCTCAAGAGTGGAAATGAGACGAGGGCTTTGATTGCCGACATATCACACAATTGATATAATAGACACAGTATAAGGCGAACAGAAGCAAGTCAGAGATTCAAGCTTGGGCCAAGCCAAGAATATGAGCCCAGAGAGCAACAAAGGGCCCAGCAGGTTTATTCAACTTTCATCTAGCACATACATTTTGTGCATTTGGTATTTGCCTTTTCCATTTTCGTTGGTATATGCTATATCAATATTTAAAATTCCCCATCCATGCTCCCTGATCTCACTAGATACTTATTATTATACAGCAAAGGAGAAAAAGAATTCACGCTTTGTATAAATGCCTGACGCCCAATCCCACAATCTCTAGGATGGAAGGAATCCCTTCTACAGCAAGCCACGCAATCCCTACAAACGACAGAAACATGTTAGTCACACTCTCGCTATTCTCACTTCCTCGGAGACTTTGCTGTTTACGAGCAAACAGAGCGGAAGAAAGGAAGAGGAAGAAAAAAGGTAAAATGATAAAAAAAGAAAAAAAAACTTACCGGTATACACAACCAGCTTGGTCACAACCTCGACATCATATCGCACCCTTGGCTTGACCAGCTTCTCGAACATTTCCCATTCTCCAAGCTCATCCTGCTCCTGTCGCTGTACAAACACCTCAACTCCATCTTCTCCCAGAATACCGCGCTTCTCATCTCCTGCTTCCGGCTGTTCAGTTTCTTCCTCCTCAGGCTCCTCGCGCACCGCGGCGGGCGCCACAGGGCTTGGCGACCGATCCGCCCACGATCGTGTAAGATAAACGCGCCCTTGGCCCATTTGCTGCTCGTAATCGGCTAGCGCCGTCGACACGCCAGTTGATACATGTTGTTGAGAACCCTGAGCATCGCTGCCACTGCCAGTTTTGTTAGCACCCGACAGCGCAACGCCATCAGCGTCGAAGCGCCCGCGCAGATCCACATGACCGCTCTTGATACTCCCATTCGACCCGATACTCTCCTTGCGGCGTCTCTCGCGGTACGCAAGTGCCTCGTACGCATCTGCTGCAGACTGCGGGCCAATTGACACGCTGCGCCCACGTGTTGGTGCCCGCAGGTTCTTCACAAAGTGCGGGAAGTCGCTCATGGTCGGTAGGACGTTGTCAGTGCGCAACTTGAGTAAATTCGGAATATTCTTGTACTCGGACGCCGGAACGAAGAAACGGCGGGGTAGCGAGACGCCAAGACGCTCAATGACACGGAAAACCTGCGGCAGGGTCTTGAGAAGCGCTGGCTTCATGCTCTCGCGCCATGCAATGATGGTCAGGACGCCCAAGATGATGCGGGCAATGGTCATGGGCCAGCTGATTTCGGGAAAGGGCTCGGTGAGGTAGGCGGCGCCGTTGCGCCACGAGGCAATCTCCAGGCCAATCATGACTCCAGAAAAGGCGACGGAATCGTCGAAGCAGGGACAGTCGTCCACAGGCTCTGGGTGCACGCGCACAAGAACAATGATGATAAGAGCGACAGTGAGAGGCGCAATCCAGCCGCTAGCGTGGAGATAGGCTTCAAACGCGGGCGCGTAGTAGAATTCGACCAGAGAAATGATGCCGCCCAACACACCACCGAAAATGACGTCGGCAAAGCCATGCATACCACAGTACAAGCGTCCTATAATAATGGATGCAGCATAGAAGTAGCCCAACGACTCGAGCATGATCTTTGTTGATGGGGAGAAGGCGCATTCGGGAGACCGTAGCAGCAGCAAAGCGTAGACAGCGACCGAGACGGCATTGGCCGAGTGCGTCGAGGGAAAGCCGTATTCGAGAGCCACGGAGCCAGACATGGTGATCCGGTGTAGCGGAGGCGAGAGCGGTCGCGGCAGTGACAGCATGTCCTTGATGAAGCCAGAGAAGAAGACGCCCTCGGCGAGAATATGCACCAGCCCTTTTCCAAAAGCGGGGAAACCGCACCAGAAGAAGATTGGAAGGCCAATCATGAAGAAGGTATGTGTGCCAAGATTGGCAGTAATGGCAAAGTAGCTGTCGAGAGCCGGCGTGCGCACGGCGTCTTGAAAATAGGCGAGGTAGGGCGTCTCCCATCGTACAAGGGGCAGCGCTTTCTGGCGCAGGTGGTAGCGCCATGCCGGCATAGCTCGCTCGTCTGGATCGAGACATTGTCAGTTACATTTTTGGATTAGTTTGGAGGTAAAGAAGAAGCAGCCAAGATCTGGTTGCGGGAATGGCCAAACGGTACACCACGGTAAGCAGGAAAGGGAAGTGATAAGGAGAAGCATACAGTGGTCTAAACTCCTCAGGCCAGCATCAATGACTTCCACCTTGTTGTCAGGCCCGGCATGGCCATTGACCAGGCTGGCGGCCTCGTGTCGGCCATGGTCGTCGGTGACGGGGACAGACGACAGGCCATCGCGGATATGGGACGGGCTCTCTGAGCCGGAGCCGGAGCCCTTGGGCCTTTTATGCATGGACGAGAGTGCTGGTGCTCGACCTCGGCGCATTCATCGAGGGTTACGCGGCAAGCAGGGCTGGGCGGCAAGGACAATGTGTAGCGCGTGCTCTGATGTCATGAAGCGAGGTCTTGCGGCGGGCGGAATCGAAGCACTGTCGTTGGGTGTCGCGCACGCTGGAAAGCTGGCGAGGGCCGCGGTAGGACGAAGGATCCACAAGGAGGAATGGGGGGTCCAGAAGCCAAGCGGGGAGGGCGCGTCAAGGAGCGGCGCACGCTGGCTGTCCCTGACGACGAGAAGTGCCCAGGAGCCTAGTAGAAGCCTAATTGCCCGGTGCTCGCAAAGGCGCGGTCGGCACAGGGTCGACGAGTCGAGTTGGAGAGTATGCGCTGCTCAGGTCAGGGCCACTCCATTGCCTTGTATGGTCGAGGACAGTCGCATGCAGCCAGAGACAGGCCGAAGAAGGACGGGCTTGGGCTGCTTGACGGAGAAATGTGGCCAGGATGAAGTGTCGTCCAATATCGAGCCAGGACAGCGTCTCGCAGAGGCGTGCGAGTGGGTCTGCCCGCGAGTCCCCAGCGCGGTTTGGGAGTAGCGGAGCAGCCCATCGCTTAGTTACATAACCGGCTAGAGCAGCAACTTATGCACTAAACCAGTTAGTCACCAAGATCATTACTGTATCAAGTATCTAAGTACCCAAGTACCCGGGCGTCGACATCCATCTCAAAAACACCAACCTCAACGTCAACGGTGGGTCGAAGTCCTGGAATACTTCCCACACTGGAATTCACCCGCCATGAACTCCCTCCGCGGCAAAACAGCCGTCATAACCGGCGGCAGCAGAGGCATCGGCCTTGCCATTGCCCAGCACTTTGCGCGGCTGGGCGCAAGCACCATCCTCGTCGGCCGCGACAACGTCACCCTCCGCGCCGCTGTCGAGTCCGTACAGAAGCAGCCTGTCTATACCATTCAGACCCCTTCAGCCACAGATTCACCTTCAGCACCTTCTTTGGCAACGAGTCCTTTTCATAACAGTATCCAAGGTGATGTTGCCCATCCGGAAACATGGGAATCCCTCCTCGCGGATCTCACGAAAGGCAACATTGGGCCCTCACCACCATCATCAACACCAGCACAGCAGAAACAATCAATTGACATCCTCGTGAACTGCGCAGGAGTCTCCCAAGGCTCGCTACTGAAATCAACCAGCCTAGAGGACATTGACAAGATCCTCGATACGAATCTCAAGTCGGCTGTGCTCGGGTGCAAGTATATTGGCGCCCACATGATGCGGAGTGTGCGCGCGCAGCAGAACCGCCACCAGCAGCAGCCGTCTCGTCAACGAGAAGAGGCAAGTGGAAATGCGAGTAGTGGCACTACGTCACTACTCTCAGGGTCCGGACCAAGCATCATCAACGTCTCGAGCGTCATGGCTATGCGCGGCGGTGTGGGCGCTGCTGTGTACGCGGCGACGAAGGCTGGTTTGCTAGGTGAGCTTTGTAACCCTCTCCTGTCATCCTCTCATATCTACACTTATCATGCATCCACAATCGCTGTGGTCGAAATGTGCCACCGCATGGAACACTCACGCCAACCACCCAACCTAACAGGCCTCACATCCTCCCTCTCCGTCGAGCTAGGCCAATTCGGCATACGAGTCAACGCCCTTGTCCCAGGATACATAGACACGTCCATGATCCAGAGTGAGTCCTTATCCGATGCAAAACAGCCCCAAAGTTGATTGTTTGAGTCTTGCTTTGTCTGCCGTAGTTATGCTTTCGTGCATGTTTATCAATCCGAAAATCATTACCCAAACCATCGGTCACAATGTATTCGGATAAGTCATCTCATCTGATCATCCGTGTAATATCCCAATCCCATTCAGGAAGAGTAAAAAAAACACAAAAAACACATGGCCATATCCCTCCTTAAATTCCTTCACCCAGAACGCCGTCTTCGCCACTCGTTGCTCATGCTGGTTGGGCCTTGTTCTTTGTCCTTTCCCCTGATGGGTACAATGGCCACGTTGCTAATGTACACTAATATCGTCAAACCACAAACCACAGACTTTAGCCGTGATGCCTTAACTCGACATATTCCGCTCAAACGGACTGGTCTTGTGAGCGAGGTGGCAGATGCCGCTGCCTTCTTGGCGCAAAACACCTACGCCAACAATTGCGTCCTGACTCTGGATGGGGGATTGACGGCATCCATGTTGTCTGGCTGAAGCAAAAACAAGCCTCGAGGTACTCCGTCTCTAGTCGTCATCAACCATGATCGCTCCGCTGTCGCCATCATCTACAACGAGGACGTCGTCGTCGGCCTTTGCAGCATCGCCAACCTTGGCCTTCTTGGGATCTCGGACCTCCACCTCATCATCGAGCGATCTTTTCAGGGTCGACCCGTTGCTGCTCTTCTCGACAAGCTCTTTGCCATTGGAATGGCCTACGCTGGGCTCCTGCGCTTGAGAGACCTGCTTTGGCCTCTTCGGTATATCCAGCTTGTCGGCCGAGAGAGTCTGAACAGGCTTGTCGGCCTTGTCATCCTTGCTGTTATGGGGTCAGTTTCCGTGATCCGTGCAAAGATAACGTGCGACATACAGAGGTTGAATATTGAGAACAACATTCACGAATGGCTCCGCATCGTCTTCGTCAAAGATGGTGATGAAAGTATCAGGCGTGATACCTGCGTGGAAATTAGTCAATACTGAAAAGTTCAGCGGGGATAAATTTGCACTTACCCAAATCGGACAACTTCTTTGAAAGGTTCTCAGTCTCATCAGGATCGTACAAAATTCCGGCATCGGTGCGAACGGCTAGTTCCTTGTCGCCATACCCTAGCTGCAGCCTCAGAAAATCCTCGACAAGGTCACTGAGTGTCGCTCGTTTGAGATCTACGTATGCGCTTGTCTGGAAGACGCTGCACACAGGACAGTCAGGATTGGGTGGGCGCCAGCGGTCAGCGGCAATGATGCGAGCAGGTATAGACTGCGTGAATGGTGACAGGAAAGTCTGAATAAAGAGGTTAGAGCGACTGGCCGAGTTATTGAAATCGTAAGGAGAAAAAGAAACATACCTCTTTGACTTTGTTGTACTCGCCCTTAAGAACCTTGAAGGCTTGGAGGACGCACAGACCAGCGACGATAGCGTTTGTTGTTGCAATAGCCGGTATGATGTTGCCTGCCATTTGCTTGGTGTCGAAGCGTGACTTGCGATCAATGTTGAATATGGTAGACCGAATGTTGGCGCTGGCCGCGACAAAATCAAGAGTATCGTCGTCGTCCTTGTCGAACTCAATGATCGGTGCAGGCCCCGAGCCAGTGTGAGCCTTTTTGAGATCCAATATGCGCTTGCTCAGTCGCTGCAGGCTGTCGTTGAAGACGACCAAGCTCTCCTCCAGCGTCCAAACTTTCTGTCCGTCTTGTAATATTGCCTCTTTTGCTGCGAGCGCCTCCTCAGCTTGGCTCATAACTGTTTTGTAGTCCAGAGGATGGGGTGGCTTCCTGGACTTCCACATGTCTTCCATCGAGCGTAGGCGCTCAATATCTTGCTTGAAAACTTTGTTGAAAACCAATTCGGGAAACTCGTCGGAGCCCACAGACTCGCGGATCTTCTTCAAAGCCTCGGATTCTTTCTTCAGCTCCACAATCTCCTCAGCGTTGTCTTGGTCCTGGGTATGATCGAAAGCTGATGCATCCTCGCTTGCGCCAAACATTTCACTGCAGGAGGATATGTTAACCGGTATTCTCAAGACTCGTTGGTTCCTCATGCAACATACTTCAGCAGGTAGCTCTTGCCCCATACTATACAATGTATGGGTTGACTCGGTGTACTGCGAATCGTGCAAACAGGGAAGGATTTGGGCGCGTCCTTTGGCGTGCAATCGTAGCAAGCTGTGACACCTTTTTTGATAACCTGGACTTGACCATTGAAGCCTGTGGTTCCGCTTTCGATCAGGGGCACGTCGGCGGCCAAACACATCTTGTTCACGTGTCGTCGTGCGTCCATGTTGTCCAAGGCGTTAAAGACCATGTTAAAACCCTTAAACCACTCGACATTGAAATGCGACTCCTTGATATTCGCATGGTGTGCCTCGATCTTGACTTTGGGATTGAATCGTTGTGCGGTCTCCTTGGCAACCTGTCGGTCCTCTGACATTAGTATATGTTGCTATTGCATGTAGATCAATTCCATGCCCAGGATTGCCTACCAACGCTTTCGACTTCTTGATATGTTCATGACGGAAGAGGAACTGTCGGTTGAGGTTGCTGAGATCTATCGTATCGAGGTCGACAACGTGGATTTCGCTAAAGCCGAGAAGGACGATGTTCTTGAGAAGTTCGCAGCCAATACCACCGGCGCCAACCATCAGCACCCGTGCCTGTAAGTATCTTAGTGAAATGGTCTCGAGCAAGTGCGCATCTTCCTTTTCAGCGTGTGTGTCTGTATGCTTGCTCGAAACCTCGAGGCTGAACGCACAACCATCGCTTGGCGGCTGTGGCTCCATGGCGTTCGTAGATCACTGACTCCAGCGACGGTAGTGAAGCCTCGATGGATAGTCGTTGCCTCGTCCATTCTATCAGGCCCTCAAAGTCGAGCAGGCAGCATGGTTGCTTAAGTACAGGGCAAATCGAGGAGCGGCGAGGAAGCAAGACCAAACGCATTCTCCCTTTGCCTGCCTTTCTCTTTTGGCAAACGTACCTTTTTTACTTGTGAATTGACCGCGGGGCCAAGCGACCGCATGGCAAAGGTGTCGCGGGTGTGTACTGCAGCTTGCCGTTGCACAGGCGGGCCTCGACCAGCATTGGGCGCACCGCTGGTTGGCGTGATGGGGACGGTGTGGGAACGCCCTGCTTGCGCGACGTGACCGCTGCCACCTGAGACAGGTTGCTGTGGAGGTGCTACGGAGGTTTGAGTCGGCGCGCTCGGGGGGACGGCGACAGTATCGGACTGAGGCTGCTCTTGTTGCGCCTCTTGTGGAGATGGAGGTAGTGCTGCTGCAGCTGCTTCTGTTGCGCCTGGCGCAGCAGCGGCCGTGGGAGCTTCACCCGCAGGAGTGCTCATGGTCGCGGTTGGCGCATCAAACGCGTGTAATGGTTCCGGGTCGATAGCCGAGAGGGACGAAGGATGGCGGGGCGTTTGGTGTAGACTGGGTTGAGGTTTCGAGTGCTGTCTCGGCGGTAGTGCGAGGGGCGCGTAGCTGGGTATCGCGTCGCAAGTTTGGAGAGCAGGGCAAAAAGGTTGGGGGTAGGAAGGTTTGAAGGGCAGTGACGACGAGTCTGGTTGATCAATCGCGAAAACAGGCTGATCAGATGTGAAAGCTCCCCTGAGCACAAGCTTACAGCCTCTCTTAGTGTAAAAAGCCGAGGCGCCGGGGGCTGGAACGCGGACGGCTACTTGGAAGCATTGTACTGTCATGATTGCTTTAAGGCGAAGGTAGGCATGACGACCTTAAAAGACTACATTGTACTCAAGTACTTTCCATACTGTTTCCAACCCCCCCGCCCCCCCAATCCAGCTTACGCTAAGACCGCGTCGAGCAACTTGATTCCTTGTACCTACAGTGACCGATGAAACTGAGCATATCGGCTGCTTTGACCACCAACATATGGCTTGATTATCAATTATGACTATTGTTAGTGAATACATGAACAACTACGCTTGCGAACATGTCTTGGGAGTCATATCTATTCAAGTGCTCGAGAGCCTGTACAGCGCCCTGTACACAAAGAGGTAATACTATGTAGTACTTCGAGCCTTGCATGGGCATACGCCCAGAGTCTATTACCCCATGGCGTCCCACTGTAGATCTCGTCTGCGCCCCTGTAGCACAGCAGGTCTCGCGCTAGACTGATTCTAGTCGCCGCGCACTTCAGCACTGGCAGTTCCCCCCTTTTAGTTCTACACCTGACAACACTGAAGCCTCAATTGGCAATTCAACATAACAGGCACAGATTGTTGAAAAACTCCTTCACATTGCAAGGCTAAAACTACAAACTTCAGAATAGTGGAATATCATGCGATATCGCACAATAGATAAATGGAGCTGATTTCCTTCAAAGACGCCTTGTAAATGTGAACAAAACGGGTCAGTGCTGGCAATGGAAAGCCAATTTACTCTCCTTGACCAGTGTTGATCAGAATGTCCAACTGGCAGCCCCTTGTCTTTTGACAATTTTGTAGAACCTCCCTCAACGACTCTACAATATTGCTCACGAATTTCTCACCTCATACAAATTAACCGTCTGCAACCCAATTCACTCAGGAACTCTCCTCAAGTTCCGTGCTCAGCTCTCACAAACGGCCTCGAACACTCAAAAAAGAAATGTCCGACGACGAAGCCGACCCCGAACTGGTGGCACTGCTCCGCGCCCACTTCCTAGGTCAGCCTTCCGCGCCCACGGAGCCTGAGACGGGCGTGCTCGAGGGCGCCGAATACGTCTACGATAATGCCATTGACGTCGCGCTCGACATGTGGTCCTGCAAAACAGCCGCCAAGTCCATCTACCGCCAGATGCAAGAAAAGGCCTACTCGACAGCTACGTGGGCCGAGCATGAGCTGCATCCCAAGACCAAGGACGAGGCCACTGTCAACTTCATCTTTACCATGGACTTGCTGAATTTCTCGTTCTGGTCGAGGTTGCCGGATGAGAAGCGGTTTGCTGTCGAGTATAGGGGCAAGACGTGGACGGGGTATTGGTCCCTTGTGGCGGCGCTGCAAAGAGCTTTGGATGAAGGTTGGTGCTTGCAGGTGGATGATAATGGTATTGTCTAGTGATATAGGCTCGTGGATTGTTTAGTGATGATTTGTCTCCTTTCAGATGTCCCTATTACGGATCCTCATTTCTGGCACGACGAGAATGAATGCAGCCTGGAAAAGCTACGACACATCTTCCGATCGACAACAGACGAAGAAATTCCCTTACTCGAAGAACGTCTAACATGCTTACAAGAAGCCGGCAAAGTTCTCTACAAGGTACTTTCTTAACGTTCTCTCATTTACTCTTGAAATACTTACTCACCATCCTTGGCAGAGATATGCATGTAGCGTGGTAAATCTCATTGGAGCCGCCCAAGGCTCAGCAGCAGGTCTTGTCAACATTTTAGCAGAAGATTTCTCCTGTTTCCGGGATGAGTTCAAATGGCAAGGGCGCAAGAAGCCCGTCCGCTTTCTAAAGCGAGCGCAGATCCTCGTGGCAGACCTGTGGGCGTGTTTCGAGGGTGAGAGCTATGGCGCGTTCCGGGACATTGACAAAATTACCATGTTTGCGGACTATAGAGTACCGCAAGTTTTAACGACGATGGGCTGTCTCTCGTATAGCCCGCCACTGATGACGGCCATCACGGAACGGGAATTGATAGAGAGTGGGACCAGCTGGGAAATGCAGATGAGAGGTAGGTCTCGAGTCCTTGTCTGCCGTCCAAAATACTGGCTAGAAGAACGCTAACAATTACCAAAGCCTGTAGCATTTGGTGTGTTGAGCTGATTAAGAGGGAAATTCAGAGAAATCATCCTGAGGTCCAGGTCAACGCCATTTTGATCGACTTCTTTTTGTATGATCTCATGAAGGAGCTGGAGGCAAAAGGACAAGAAAGTGTTCCACATCACCGGACGAGAAGCATTTGGTATTGAAATCGGAGCGAATTTTGCGAGTCTTGACATACCCAGCCTCTGATGGGCTCTTTTCTGAATTCAAATCTGTAGTAAGGTGCCGTCGTATTGCCCACCTCGCTCGAGCTACAGAACTTGGTGTTTGAAATTCTGCTGTCAAAATTGCAATTGCTTTCGCGTATCGTGGGAATGAATTAGTTGGTTTCGCCACGCTTTGCGTAATACAAGCAAGTCTAACTTGTTCGCCCACCAGGAAAGAAGTGAAGTCAGATAGCGACTCAAATGCTGCCAATAGCCGTTGACGCCATGATATGATCTATTGCTGATTTTTCAGCATCCGCATTTCCTTGCTGCTCTTCCTTCAACAAAACTGCAAGTACTTCAATGGGCGGGTGCAAGCCCAGGCGGTCGGCGCGTTGCCATCGCTTCATCCTCGAAACTCCAGTACACGGCTAATGAATGTTAGCACAGAAGATCATAATTATTATGGATCTACAAGGCAGCAATAGCTCAAATTCCCAGACTTACCCCATACTGCGAGCTTATGTCAAAGTATCGGAGCACCTTCTCCGACAGTGTCAAGCTATCCTGATGCACCCTCTTCGCAATTCGCACATCCTGAATACCCTTCCAGTACTTCTCGACCTGTTTGTCGGAGATCTCTTGTGCTTCGGCGTAGCCCTGGTGAGCTTTCTTGTCTTGTGTGACATTCTTCTCCAGCTGCTTTCGTGCTGAAGAGGCGCTCACTTCCTCTTCATCCTCCTCTTCTTGTTCGTCACTCACATCGCTCGATTCAACTTCCTCGACATCAAGCTCTTTATTTTTTTTCTGGTCTTCCTTCACAAGTGCTGAAGAAGGAGGTGGAATGATCGTCTCGACTTTCGCTTCTGCTTTCGCTTCCGCTACCGCACGTCCACTCGCAGCAACCTCTTTGGCATTGGCCTTCGCAGCGCCAGTCTTTGTAACCTTGTTGTTGAAACTCAGCGTCGACTGCTTGCCGGTGTTCTTTGCAACGTTGGCATTGCGAGTGGATTTCCTCGTGGTCGGCATCGTGACTTTTCGTTGTAGGGGCTCTGGCCTATAAGTGAGAATGTGATGACGTCGATAAAAATGTGGGGCGAGGTGCGCGGTTCAGTAATGATGATGGTTCATTGAAACTGGTCTTGTGAAGTTGTGGTTAGTTGTTTGAAGATGTTTACGCGATAATGGAGCCTTTAAAATGTCGTCGTAAAGATGGAAAGCAAAGGGTGCATGAATACAGGTGAAAGGAAAACGGAACGAATGAGGTCAACACTACTAAAGCCCCGGCGTCTCGTGGTAGCTGGGCAACGCGGAAGTGACACGCTAGCACATGACCCTTTAGAGTTGGACAGGGGCGCCCCCTATCAGCGCCTTCTCGATAAGCTAAGTTGAAACGGAAGACCTCGAGAGCTTTCAGCAAGCAAGAAACAGACAAAATAAGCAGTCATAACTGTGGCAAAAAGACGACAGGGAAATCTTGATCAGCGGTTTTGTTCATGGGGCTTGACTGTTCCTCTATTTCATCAATGAAATGGCCAAGAAGCGCAGATTGTCCACAACAGTGAACTAGGTACTTGGCACCATCTGTTGAGATCCCTCCAGGGTTCCCGACATTTCTTCTGATTGAGCCAGTCACTAGAAACTGAAGCACATCTTCGTCTAAACTTTCACCTGAGTTACTTCTTATGTAGAGATTTAGGGCCAGGCTTCCTACCGTGGCAATACCTGACATTAATTTGTACTAATTTAACCATGACCAGTTTTGGTAAACAACAGGAAGTTCCGAGGCTTCTCAAGGTCAATAGCGTTTCGTAGATGGGGAGATCAATTGCATTGATTCTCAGTAATGATGCCTGGGTACGATTCAGTGTGGATGTCGCAGCCAAATTGAAAAGCATCAAGCAATTCCTTTCATGACCATCCTCGATGTGGCAAGCAAGTACCCAAAGCCTATGCTCTGGATTGCAGCAAGCCGTGCAGAGCTTTACCTCGATTGGCATGCTGGTCCGAGCGACGCGGACGTCACATGAGCGCAGTTGCGCAAGGCAGAGCATTCAGAAAGAGATCAATGATACGCTAGTTGGCTGCTTCCTACCGATATTCTAGTCGCTGTATAGACGAGAGGAGCATCCCACACGTGGTGAACCCCTCGCTGGGAATAGCTGTATCCGGTAAGTGGCACCATTTGAATGCGACTTCAGGTCGGAGTTGGGTCGCTCTCAGCTCTTGCCGCCCTCTCGGTAGAAGGTCAAGCTCCTGTTCGCGCCGGCTGTGCAGAACATCTCGCTCTGGTGGTCACCCTTCTTTGGCAACCACCTCACGCTCCATAGCATCTTGTCAGTCTCGCTATGTGTTGCAACACAGACGCCTCGGTCTATAGACCAGACCCGTACTTTGCCGTCAGTGGACCCCGATAGCAGGAACTCGCCCGTATCAGACCAGTCAAGTGATGTGATCCAGGCTGAGGAGCCAGAGCCTGTTCTCAATATGCCAACGTGCTCTCCTGTGCGAACATCGTAAATAGCAATGATGCCGGCGTCACCAGCAGCTGCAAGACGCGAGTTGCCAGGAGAAAATGCGACTGCTCGAACAGGTTTGGCGAGGCCTAGATGTACTTGTTAGATCCTCCACTTCATGACCAAATCGCTATTTCAGGAACTTACCCGAGAGTGAGTGCTTGAGATGTCCAACTTCATTGCTGAAGACGTATACGCTTCCATCATGATGGCCACTCGCTGTCATCTTGCCGTCGGGGCTCAAATCTACGCAAAGACCAAAGCTGCCCGCTCCTGCGCTTCCAGTCTCGTACTTTTGCACAATCTTCTTGGTTTCAAGGTCCCACACGTTTATTCGTCCATCATGCGCCGTGCAAGCGAGGTACTTTTCTTGCGTGTCCAACGCAATTGCCCAAACGTCATCAGCGCCCTGGGCTTTAGCCTCCGCGGGTGTGATTTCAGAGTCCAGGGACCAGTCGCCAGTGGTCGCGTCACACCGCCATATCTTTATCTCACCACCAAAGCCAACACTTGCTGCAAGTAGACCGTTGCCGCCGCGAGGAGATGTCGCGATGTGATGTGTGCCCAGCTTGTGGGCTGTGAGTGACTGGGAAATGGGAAAGGAACCGCTGGGGTCGGTCGTACGGTGAACATTGATCGTGGACGAGCCGCTGCCAGAAAGAAGAGCGCTTGACGTCGCGGCAAGGGAGAATATGTCGGTTATGTGCGCTGTGCGAACGCATGGTCGTTAGCGATGCGATCAAATGCGACAAACGGTTGGTGGAGGCACGGAGCAGAAACGTACCATTGTCCACCGTGTGGGTGGTGAGGTATTGTTTGGACTGCACAGTTCTGTGATTAGCAATTGAAATACAGTACGAAATCGGAAAGCTGTTACCATTATCGCAGGTCCATGTATTGATTTGACGTGTTTAAGCTGAGGGTAGGAGGATGTTGAGATGGGAATCTGGGGAAGCTTCCATACTAAGAAGTTTGGTGGGGTCAGAATCCAGGCTGTGATGTAACCACCCTAGGCCCGAAGTTCGACAAAGCAGCCTCCCGGATTGGAGCAATAAAGCCTACTTTCTACCAAGAATTTGCAAAGAGAACATACCTCGTACAGTAAACAGTAGAAACACAAATGATTGCTCGTAGCTTCAGCCTGTTGATAATTACTTTGATAGACCTTGTTGGTCTTCCACAGCTTTCTCATACCGAGGCTTGCAAACATGCAATACTCTATGATTCGTACTTGGATTCTAACGATTTGCTCAGGTTGATACATGGGAACAGTCAACCAACTTTATCTATAGCAAAATTGCGCCACATTCATGCATATCAGGCATATCTTACGGCGTAGATCCAACATTGGATTCATCAGCGCACCCGTGGTATTCCAGGCCTGTGGCTGGGCTCGAATGAATGTTCAAGAATACATAATCGGTAAGATTAAAGTATTTTGCGGTGCCTAAACACGGTCGGTCTCCTTTTGACCCTGATTGATTGCTCAGATCCATTGTACGAGATGAATTCGTGAGTGGCACCACACCAAAATCCAAGCATATCGTCACACACTATATTGACTGGTGCTGTGCGAGGGGCGTGTCGTAAATACGCTTTGGGGTCTCAATTCTTGATTGCCTTCATTCGTCGTCATCATTGCTGATTCGACAGCTTTCGAATGTACCATCCATGGGACTCGATCATACTGTTCCTGGACTTCGCAGCACGCACAACAAGCCAGAAAAACACTTTGATCTTTCAATGGCCACCAGTTCGTTGCGTCCGGCTCGGTCCTCGGTAGTGGAAACATCACTCTTTGCCTTGTGTCTTGTCGATCGTTGTTGTTGTCATCGTCTTCTTGCCAGGGCTCTGGAAGAACTTGGTCATTACGCCCGCGAATTCTAAATCAAAATTGTGAGCTACGTCGACCTGTGCCTCTTATGGGTATCAGACTTACTCCTCGCGCAGTTCGTGCATAGAAGGTGCATTCTCTTTGGGGCACCGCACACCGAGCATCTGCACAGCGACGTGACATCCTTAAGAGCCTTTCCTGCCATCTGCCTGTGTCTTCGCTTCGAGTGCGACACCTTCTTCTTAGGCACTGCCTTGAGCAGACCGTCCCAAACCTCCTGCCATGACGGGAGCGAAGGAAGCTTCAATGTTATGGCGGGTATCGCAAGAGCAGCGCTGGGAAGCAGTGGCAAGCTCAGCTGTATTATGCGGATGGAAGCGAATCTGGAGAAGGATGTTGAGGAGGAGAGTCGGGGGATGATCGAAGTAGCCCGCGCGGACAACATTGCGCTGGCCATTGTCGTTGATCGCTGGTGAGCAAGGCCGTGGGTGGTTCGGGTGCTCTAGGAGGCGATTGATCGTCTTTACACGGGCCTTCCTGAATATCCACTGGAGATAGAGATTGTTAGTGTTGGCAGCGGGCCCCTGGGGTAGTCAATGTGGTGGGCAATGCGGGGTGCGGTTGGCGAGGTTATCGCAAAGATCTCAAAGTTGAAGTCGTACTCCAGAAAAATTGCTAGCGTGACGGGCAGGCCAGCAGCTTTCCCGAAGCTGCAGGGGTCATTGCTGCAGGACGCTAGAACTGTGGACCGCTAAGACTGCCGCAGGTCAACTGCTGGGGGTAAGCACTTGGAGCTTCGGCCTTCTGGGGCACGGGCCCTGGACTCGCCATTGGCCGGGCACAGCTGGCCCCCTTTCCGCCCTGCTGCTGAAGCGAAGCTGCAGGCCTACACGACCCCTTTCCACCTCGTCTACCCCTAGCAAAGGGGAAATTGTCATTTGGGCACAGCAATCAATTCCTCTGCCGAAGCAGTTGCACCAGGGAAATCACCAGCCGGCCGTCTTTTGAGCCCAACAAACTTCATCTTCGCTCGTTTGTTCCACCCGTTTTCTTCCCTTTCCGCACCTCTAGGATACCCGATCTTCTGATCCCAACCCTTTTACGCCAAAGCCAGTCCTTTTCCGGCCTCATTGTCTGACTCGACTCGTATATTCTCTTTCGACTCTAGCCATCTTCCGCATATCCAGCAGCCATGGCGACCGTTGCACCTGCGAGCGTTTACCCTCAGAGCCACGTCGGTTTCGACAGCATCACCAGCCAGATCGAGCGCAAGCTCCTGAAGCGCGGCTTCCAGTTCAACGTGATCTGTGTCGGTAAGAAGCACCATACATGATGCCCTTGCTCCTTTGTCTCCTCGACCGCACGCGCGTCGGTCTTGTTGCGTCGAGTCGAGTAGCTCGCTGACGTGTCTGGCATGTTCCACCTTCACAGGCCAAACCGGTCTTGGAAAGTCGACCCTCATCAACACCATCTTTGCCTCCCACCTTATCGAGTCCAAGGGTCGTCTGGTTCCCGATGAAGTCATCCGCTCGACCACCGAGATCCACCCGGTGTCCCACATCATCGAGGAGAATGGCGTGCGTCTCAGGCTCAACATTGTTGACACCCCTGGATACGGCGACCTGATCAACAACGACCGCTGCTGGGACCCTATCGTCAAGTACATCAAGGACCAGCACTCTGCGTACCTTCGCAAGGAGTTGACTGCTGCCCGTGACAAGTACATCCAGGACACTCGCATCCACGCCTGCCTGTTCTTCATCCAGCCCACCGGCCACTCGCTGAAGCCTATCGATATTGTCGTGCTCAAGAAGCTGTCCGATGTGGTCAACGTCGTTCCTGTCATTGCCAAGGCCGACACCCTGACCCTGGAGGAGCGCCAGGCGTTCAAGGAGCGCATCAAGGAGGAGTTTGCCTTCCACAACCTCAAGATGTTCCCTTATGACAACGAGGAGCACGACGAGGAGGAGCGCGCATTGAACAACCAGATCAAGGTACGTGCATATGTGTGAGCGATATAGCATCTGGAGTAGCTATGACTGACAACCATGATTGCAGAACCTTGTGCCCTTTGCTGTTGTTGGTTCCGAGAAGAACATCATTGTCAACGGCAAGCAGGTTAGAGGACGCCAGAACCGCTGGGGTGTCATTAACGTCGAGGACGAGAACCACTGCGAATTCGTCTATCTGCGCAACTTCCTCCTCCGCACACATCTCCAGGATCTTATCGAGACGACGTCGCAAAACCACTACGAAAGCTTCCGTTCCAAGCAGCTGCTGGCGCTGAAGGAGGGCACTGCACAGAGCCACAGCGGCAGCAGACCAATCAGCCCCGCCGCAGAGCGCGAGATGAGCCGCAGCTCTCAACGTATGACCATGAATGGCTACTAGGAGGAGCCCTTCAGAAAGCGTACGATCGACGAGAATATGAAGGCGAGCTATGCTGGCTTGTGAGCGTTGAAGCTGGTTGACACAAAATTTTCGCAAGCGGCAAGGAGTCTTTATTTCATTTTGTGGTGGTGCAGCTGCTACAAGCTGGTCTTCTCTCTACTTCCACCACCTTGCGGCTCTGCAGTTCCAGGGAGATTTGTTTGGCGCACATGGGACAAACGTCATTGCCGTGGACTGGACTATTACGTTTATTCTCTTTGTAGTACTCCCGGCTTCCAGTCGGGTCTTCTCTCTGTTCTTCTTTTATCTTCTTCTATTTCTTCTGCATTCTTAATTCTTCCCGCCATTCGGCACTCTAATTAGAGTCTAGTCTTGATACCTGCCGAAATACATGTGCCTTGTTCACTGAGTCGTTGAGAGGACCAATGTGGAGATCGGAAAGCGTTTGTGGGTATCAATTCAAAGCATCCATCCATCGCGACGGGTATCTTGATCGTTTATATACTTATACTTGTGAGTCTATGCGTCTACTGGCTTGTAAACAAAATCTTCGAGTTGCTTGTAAGCTTTGTCGAGGTTGTCGTTGACGATCTGATATGCAGTCAGCACGTGTAGTTTCCGAGTGTCTTGCCGTAGTCCTATATCTAAACAACTTACAATGAGATCGTGAACACCAGGGGTTCTGGAGTACTCAAGTTCGAGCCTAATTTCGTAAACGTTAGCATGAGCTTTGCAGGTCACAGGTTCGAGCAGGCCAACTCCGAAGACGCCTACTTACTTGGCCTGGTTCAACCTCTTGAGCACGCTCTCCTCCTTCTCGGTGCCGCGTCCCCTCAGCCTCCTCTCGAGCTCCTCCTCGCTCGGCGGGGCAACAAAAACATAGCGAGCCTCCATGCCGCTGTTCTTGATCTGCTTGACGCCCTCCATCTCGATATCCAGCACGACGACTTTGCCCTTACCCGTCTGCTCGGCAATCGTCCCCTTGGAGGTGCCGTAGCAATTGCCGCCAAACTGGGCGTGCTCGACAAAGCCGTCCTGACGTATCAATTCCTCAAACTCGTCCCGCGAGACAAAGTAGTAGTGCTCGCCGTGCTGCTCGCCCTCGCGCGGCGACCGCGTCGTGTGGCTGACGGACAGGGTGAAGGTGTCCGGGTGGCGCTCGCGGAGCAGGTTGAAGAGGGTGCCTTTACCGACGCCGCTGGGGCCGGAGATGACGAGTGGCCGGCGGTCGGTGGGGAGTGTGACGGGCGCCATTTTGGAACTAGAGGTGAGGAAGCTGCGGTCGCGAGAGTTTGGGAATAGAGTCGTTGGTGGGAACAGGAGGCTGTTGGTGGTGGTGGTGGTGTTGCTAGCGAGGAAGAAGCGACTAGTCGTTGATAGTTGGGCTGCTCTGTAGATTGGCCGAGCAAGGCGAAGCGTCATGGACGACGAAGGCAGAGTGACGCAAAGACCGGCGGTGGGCTCTGCGGAGGGAAGATTTGGGACGACGACGAGGAGGTGCGCTCAATTTGTTTGATTGCTGGACTGACTGCCACATTGGACTTTTCTTTCTAGCTGACAGGCGGGGAAGACGCGGACCCGTTTAAACCCCCTTCTTGGACCCCTGACAGCCCTTGGCCAGGCAGGGCGGGGGTTTGCTCTAGCTGTTGCTACAGTGGGCTTGCACTGGACTAGCCTGCCCTGGCAGCCCCGTTTTAGTTAGGAGAAGGCCTGTACTCGGGGAACGCCCCAGCGGCGGCACCCCAAGCGTAGCTTGTAGAACCCTGTGAAACCGCCGTTGGACCTCATTCCATTCCATTATCAATCGCTGCTGACCGACATCATCAGGTCTCCATCCTCACTGCAGTCTTCTAGATTGCAATCTACAATAGACCAGGTCGCTTCAAAAACAGACTGCACGATTTGAACAAAGACAGCCACAATGCCATCACAGACATTCACGCGATGTCCAACCACAATCCACGCCCGCAAGACGCCGTCATGACCAATACCTTCACCAATCTCAACGCACAGCTCATCACAGAACTCCTGCAAACACGTCACTGCCAACCCGGATCCGTCCTTCTGGTAGAAGACATCGAAAGCCAAATCCCCATTTCAGACAGAAGCCGTACCGTGCGTCTGCTCTTGGGCGATGGCGAGCTCTGCATCCAGGCTCTGCTGTGGCCTGAGCTGCACCGGCTGGTCGATGATGGCAAAGAGCAACAGGAGTTGGATGTTGGCTGTTATGTCCGGCTGAATAAGTTCGAGCTGCGGTCCATACCCGTCTCGAATAACTTTGGCGGAGAGGTAGTGGAGAAGGGCGATGGTGGTGGACGCCCGCAGCGCAATGATGAGATGGTGTTCTTGGTTGTTCGGGATTTGCGCGTTGTTGGATATAATGCTGCATATGTGCAGATGATACAGCAAACCAGCCACGCAGACTTGGGTGGTAGTGAAGACCGTGCTCAAGTGGAACCGCTGTTCAAAGAGGCGGAGGGAGGTGTGTCGGCTCAACAACGAGACGCACGACAGATGTCGGATCGAGTTTCTCCTTCACCAGCACCTCGATTCGTCCAGAAGGCCACCACAAACGGTCTCGGGAAAGACAATGTGGACATCGCATCGGTTGCCCTGCCTCCAAAGCACCTACAGCAAGCAGCCAACACCAATCATCCTCCACCAAGAGAACCACCAGCACCAAGACCAGCAGCGGAAAGCAGCATTCCCAACCAAACAGCCTCCCACTCCCACTCCCTCTCCCACCACACCTTCTCCCAAAACAGCCAAACGCCCAAGCTCACCCCCCTCAAATCCATACCCAACCTGCCCTACAAACAGAACTGGATTCTCAACGTCCTCGCCATCGTCGTCTCCCTCTCAGACGTCGAGCTCGCCATCCTCCCGCCCAACAAGCAGCCCTTCAAGCAGCGCACCGCCCGCCTCGCCGACCCCTCAACAGATAAGCACGTGCTTTTGACCGTTTTTCTCGATCCGCATGAGTTCGCGCCTGCGGTGGGCAGCGTTGTGCTACTGCTGACTGTCAAGAATCACCGCTTTGATGGCGGTAGTTTGAAGAAGTATGCAAATGAGAGGCCCAGGGAGGGTGCAAGGTGGTGGTTTGAGAATCCGAGGGACCTTGAGTGGTGTGACGTTGATGGCTTGCAGAATTGGTGGGCCGAGAAGAGGGCAGAGTGATGCATCACTCATTGGAGATGGCGCTTTCATTGACGAAGTTAGCCGTACAATATGCCGCCTCGTGTAACCAGTGGCCAACTGCTGCTTACGTACTGCAACTCATAATTTCTCATTGACTTCTTGACAGACATCTGACAATGACTGCACCATATCTCATCCTGCTCATCAGGACTCATAGATATACAAAACCTTCATACGCAAGGCCGACCCCATGCGATGCGCCCCATCCATTGTGAAGTAAAAAATCACCAGTGTAACACGCTTATGCACCATGCCAAGCAATCAATGCGTGACATATAACAAGCAATACAAACACAAGAAGGGTCACACCCCCCTTTAGTATACGCTTTTCATTACCCAGACGCCGAAAAAGCTTCCCTCAAGCATTCATACCGCTGAAAATATGCAACACGGAATCAATATACAAACGGTTCAGAACCCGGGCCTTTTGCTGCGGCAAAACCTTGAACATGCCATGAGGGCCAATCGTAAAAGCAGGTTCATCATCTATACAGATATGCAGCTTGCCGCTTGCGAGGCAGCAGTACCGCGTGCAGTCCTGCAAAGAATCCAGCTCGAAACTATGGCCCGACTTGACGGTCCGCACCTCGAGGTTTGCGTCGACTGAGACAGGTACGGGCCGGCCAGTCTCGAGGTATGACTTGGAGCAAGCCGTGTTGTCGACTCGACCGTTCCTCGTGCGTCGTATGCGACCTGGTGCGACTTCCCAGTCTTCCATCTCAAGCGCTTTGCTGAGATCGTTGTGGTTGGTATCACTGTTGCTTGATGCTTGGCGAGCACTCACCAACGCAGCAGGCGGGGATCTGGTGTCACGGCTGTCCTTGCTCCTAGAGGAATTGCTAGCCCGGCCCGTGTCGGTGGTGGCCCACGAGGGAGAGGCCGAGTCATCTAAGGGGGTTTTCGATATAGAGCGCAAATCAAGCTTCACCATCTTTCGGCTCGGCTCTTCCTGCTCATCCTCATCGTTGGAGCGCAGCTCGGATTGTGGATCTGCTTGATCATCATCGTCATCTAGCTCGGAGGCTCGTGATCTCTTGTTTGTAGCTGAGGCAGCTGCAGCTGCCGCCCATTCGTGGACAGGCTGCAAAGGCCCCGACACAACTTCTGACTTGTCGCCTACTCTTCTCGGCCAGCTGCCCTTGATGCTGCAAGCCTGCTTCTGGTGGCTAAAGTAGCAATTTGCACAGCCCTGCACTTGGGCATGCCACTCTTGCGGTGCGTTTCGAGACAAGAGGTAACAACCGTCAAAGGGCCCACCATTACGGACGCAATTCGTACAGGCCTTTTGCTGTTCAAGAAGTGTGTACTCTTCACCAACGAGGTGCACAAGAAGCCCTCCAATTTGACCTGGGTCATCCAGAAGACGAAAATCACGCATATTGGCGCGCCATCGGATATCTCTCTTCCTCGGAAGGTTGAACAGCTTGCTCAATTGTGCCTTGGACTCGTGGGAGGCCATTTTTGGATCCTGGACAATTGTTTTGTAGGGATGGGCAAGGTGCGGAAGGATGTAATCCCATATCATGCGCGCGTTGCTTGTGGATTTCCGAGTACCCCGGTTTCCGGCAAGCGATCGGGTATCCGAGCTCGAGCTCGCTGTGCTCTCTGTGTCTGGCCCGCTCGACACTGCTTTTGGTGCTTTAGCATTGGGCAAGGGAGCAGCTTTGTCAAGAGCATTTCGCGAAATGACCAAGGCAGGGCAATGTGTATGGCCAGGTGCAGGTATGTCATAAAACCCTACCAGAGAAAGTGTCCCGTCGCAATTGTCATTGTACAGCTCTCCACGGTGCGAAACCTAAATTTCGTGAGTTAGGATATGATTTGGTAGCGACAAGACTCTTTAATTCAACGGATGCTTACGCTAAAGTGGCTGCCCAGACTCATGATCCGTTGGAAAATAGCACGGCATGTAAGCACAGGACATGTCCAAGGACCTGCAGTGTCCTCCAACTCATAGCCATCTGGTATAATGGCACCATAGGAGAGCTGTACTTCGCCGCCTTTACCTCTAAGTGTCTTATAGGAGCGGTCTTTGCTTGCCATTTCGATGATTGTGAATTCTGATGGTACATATCGTCGGAGAGGCCGCGAAGCCTTTGGCATAGGAGCAGTTTGCGGCCCTGTTAAGAGTGGACTTTGTGTCTGCGAGGTCGCAGTGCTTGTCGCTTTGTTACGGGCCCGGTCGGATAGAGTCCGTTCATTATAAGTGGTCGGTCTCTGACTGACTCGGGTTGTGTTCCTCTCTCTACGTTGAATGTCGTTTCTGCAATGGCTGCATTGAGATTGTCTACAATGATAGTAGCCTTTGAAGGAGCGTCAGCAGAGAAGATGGGGAGCCAGACTGGAACGTCATGGGCACTTACAATTCGCACAGCTAAGCACGCTTGCCTTTGCCGCAGGAGTCGCGTCAGGCGAAATCATGATACAACCCTCAAAGGGCCCTTTTGCCTGCTCGCATTGCTCACAAGGCACAGGCGCCTCTACGCCCGTGATCTGGACGATCAGGGCCGTTACATCTCGGGGATGAGAGTCATGAAATGGACGGTCCTTGCTTCGTGCTGGGTTCCACTCAATCTCCCGTACTCGTGGACAATGAATCACATCTTGTACCCAGTTGAACTGCGGTACGTCGGTATGCTTAGATAGATAGGGTCGCACGTATTCCCACGTGTGCTTGGCGTTTTTTTCCATGACTTCAGTCTCACTGATGCCATCTCCTGTGCCTGATGAATTGCGACCAGCGAAACGACGATCGGCCACTGGGGCGGTTTCTGACCCGGTCCCAGATTGAGATTGGCTGTCGTGTGGCTTTGCGTCTTCCTGGCTGGCAACCGTGGGAGGTGGCATTGGTGCCTCCGTGCCATCCAGGGGGCTGTGTGATACACCAATGGGCGCTGGAAGTAATGGTTTGATAGTCGATGGAGCACCACTCTTTGGCTGAGTTGACACTGGTGCTTGTACTAGTGCAGCGACGGGTGGAGCACTGCCGCCTTCAGGTGTACCTCCCGATTTGAGCAGCCCTTGATGCGATGGGAGACTCTCTTGTCGCGCCATAAACAGCTGCTGCGGTCCGACACCTTTCTCTCCTCCGCTGTCGCTGTCGCTGTTGATATCGGCGTCGGTGTCGGTGTCGGTGGGCTCACTGCTTGAATCAATCACGACAAAGCCATCGGTAGGCGAAGTAGCCATATCACCGGTGGAGTGAGTGGAAGGTTCGTATTTGATATCGTCATCTGAATCATCGTCAGCCAAAGGTGCAGGCGGCTCATTGAAGGAGTCGTTCACCACTTTGGCCTTGAAAGACGTTGACCCGCTATCATTGACACCGCCGTCGACACCACCGGTGCCTGCGAGGCTCCACGGAAGTGACTGGCTCTCGACGGCTTTTTCCGGTTCCTTGTCTACACTGCCGCTGGGTCTTGTGGCTGAACTCATCAAGCCTCCTTGCGAGGCGTGGACCCTAGATGGAGGAGGGCAAGTAGTGTGCACGTCAGAAGGGGGGATTTTGTGTGGCGCGTTGCGTTTGGACTGCGTGGTCTGGCCTGGTCCTTTCCCCAGCCCTGGAGACTGTGCTTTCGCGGCAACTGGATCTGTCTTGAGACTCGACGAGGAAGGGTGCTTTCGGTGCACAGAAGTTGTGGCAGATGAGTTGAGGGGAATGCCCTGGCCGGTCCTCTTCATCTTGAGCACTGGCTTGGGCCCTGTGCTGTTGCTGTTGCTGTTGGTGCCTTCTGTGGCTTCGCCCGGTTTACTGACCGAGGATTGCGGGCCCTGCGCCTGGCCTTGTGTCCTCGCAACTGGCGAGATGGCCACCTGAGACGGCGAAGCCAGGCGCTGTTGGCCATGGAGACTCGGTCTTGTCAAGCTGTTGGCATCAAGACTTGTTGAAGTCGGGACAGTGGCAGCAGAGACCGCAGAGGGTGGAACGTGCGTGGACATTATCGGAATTGACAAATGCAGCGAGGGTGTCGACGGCGCCGAGGACCCCCGCAGGCCAGGTGCTTCTTTTGGCAACGGCAGAGCAGCGGCAGAGGGAGCATGTTGACTTGCTGCTGCTGTTCGCAAAGGAGCGGCGCTGTCGGTGAAGGGAGAAGCCGAGAATCCGTTCACGGTAGTCGGGTCGACGCGAGGCACACGCGTCGGCTCAGTGGCAGGAACGGGAGGAGCATGGCTGACGTCGGACCACGAGGTGGTGTTAGCAGCGGCGTCGGCTGAGGCAGGCTTGCTGTCGTCGTTACACGGGCCAGCCTTGTTGCTGCCAACTGGCGCGTTGCGGACTTCTCGCAGCGAGATCAATGGCGCGTTGCTAGCGCTGGCAGCTCGTACGCCCGGCAGCCCTTGATGCGCCTGCATCCTTGGCAGCGCAGAGCGTCGAAATCAACGTCAGACAGCTTGCAACGCAGGCAGACAACGAAGATTATATGGTACTGCGTCTGCTGGACGAGTTGCCAAGCACCTGAACATCGCCGATCGTCCACCCAGAGCTTCGCCACGTGCAGCCTAAACAAAGTGGAAGGAGACGACCGTTGTGATAACGCTTCCGATAAGGGTTACCACTTTTACTACAGCTGTCAAGCAACTACATATAGATATTGTAACTTGGAATAGGATTGACCACCTTTGAAATTGTGGTTGAGTATTGAACAATAAGTTTATGATACCTATCGTTACCAAGACGATCGTTCTTGGCCTACTACAGCACTTGGAAACCGAAACTTTCGACAGAGACTCGTGCGCGCCCCGCACCGTCTTGTACTTCAAATACTGGACTGGTACCCCTCCACGCATCATGGCGCGTCTACATTTTGCGACCCCCTTGCCGCAGTCCACGCACTCCGACGTGCTTGAATGGCGTCTTCCAGGCAAGTATCGCCAATATGTCCTGACAGGCAAGTCGCGGGCGGCCTGGCACACGTCCTTTCTCATCCCGCAGCTCAACCTCCTGCTTGACGCTGGATTATGCGTCAACAAGCAGCGGCCCAAGCACATCTTCCTGACCCACGGTCACACCGACCACACCCTCCTGACAACCGCCTTCATCAAGCGCAGTGACCCTCCCGACATCTTTTGTCCGGCTGAGATGGTCGACGTCCTCAACAATTACCTGACTGCCAAGACTGTGCTCAACCTTGGCGGCCTGAGGACACTCGACGGAGGCCAGCTGGACGTGGACGAAGAGGAGGAGGAGGAGGAGGTCGAAGACGGCTCTGTGACGGACGCAACGGCCCCAGACGACCCACCGACTTCTGCTACGCCTGCTGTCAAGTCACATTGGCTGCACACGCACGTCACACACGGCGTGCGGCCTGGCGATGTTGTGCCTCTGCGTCGGACCATCGATTTCACTGCTGAAGCCTTTGCCTGCGATCATACCCTTCCCTGTGTGGGCTATGTCTTCCAACTCAACTCCAAGAAGCTCAAACAAGAATACATTGGCCGCAAAGGCCCTGAGCTCAAGCAACTCCGCGAATCGGGCGTCGAGATTACTGCGCCGCAGACTACGCCTGTTTTTGCTTTCCTAGGCGACACGACCGCCACCACGCTGGCCGCAGATCCACAATGGCTGCAGGATGGCATTCCCGTCGTCATCACCGAGTGCAGCTTCTTGTACGAAGAGCACCGAGCACAAGCTGTCAAGACAAAACATACCATATGGGCTGACCTTGAGCCTGTGATACGCAAATGGCCCAGGACAACCTTTATCCTGATGCATTTCAGTCTGCGGTACAGCGATGAGGACATCAGACGCTTCTTTACTGGTTTGGACAATCCGCCGTCAAATATGGTTCTTTGGATCGATGGGGAGCCCAACTCTCAGCTGTAGCACCATATGCCAGCATGTAGACATACAAAGCTCTGTCCCGACCATCAGCCAAGACACCATTTCTCGACCGAGTTTCACGGGTAAATCACTGCAGCCCGGTCGCTGTGGTTGTTTTTCAATCGCTTCATGGTAGCACACCCTTCTGCCCGTTGCGACAAGAGTCACCCATGCTTAAACGAGGGAATTAGGCTGCTTGCGACCGAGCTCGGAGCATGGTCACCAAGTAGTCATCTTCTTCACCAAAGATACTAACCAGAAATTGAGAGCCGCAGATCAGCCGAGAAGAAGCCTGCACAACTCTATGCACGATCTCAACTCAACACATGCAGGCAGCGTTAAGAACGCAGATGATGCAGCTGACATGACCAACATTGATTTCCTTGTCATATTTTTCAAGATCACCTACATCCGTACGACTGGGCCAAGCTCCAGATGCAATGGCTCTTGGCTTGGAGCATCTTGAAACAAAGTACAACAGGTGATACTATGCTCCACGTAGGGCAATTGATATCCTTCCTAACATTTGTCTATACCTTGTTTGATTACCGGCCAGGGATATGTATACGGTTCTGTTGTGGTGATGGTCTCGAATATACACAGCAAACATGCTGTTTGCCTCTTGGAGAAAACTCCAGTGCTCACGACCCTGCATCCCAAGGCGACCACTCGCCGGTGGGAGATGACTTTCTCAGATGCGGAGGGTCATGCAGCACCTCGGCGCCAGTGCCTCCATCCATCTCTTTTCGGAACCAATGCCGTCGTCCCGCTTTGCCCCTGCTATGCTGGCCATAATTGTCGAATGAGATGGCGGACAAACGCGGCTACCGGGTGAACCGGGTGCCTGGTCAAGCGTGCAGTTCCACCGACGATGGCTTTCGCGATAATCACCAATGCGGGGAGGATTCCCCAGATCGTGGGGATCTCCACCAAACAGGGGGCCATCATGGAGGGATGCCGATCCTACCGCCCTGAATGAAGCCATTGGCCACGCAAAGGATACAATACTTCAAGCCATTAAGCTTCTCGGCCGACGTCCTTTCCAGGTAACGCTTGGAGCAATTGGATTCCAAGTATATAAGAGCGTACAAGCCAAGTGGAATAATTTATCGCCATGGCTGTGAACAATTACCACCTGACTTTCTCTCCACCACCCATGTTTTCGAGCCCTTCAAGCGGCTACGATTCAGCATGAGATCTTCGCTCCTCTTGTCGTCTCTGCTTCTAGGGGCAGAGGCCACCATCTACTGGGCTGGTGTCGCTGAATCTGGCGGAGAATTTGGCATTTACGGCACTCCGGGCACTGGTCTTCCCGGCACTTTTGGCGTGGACTACCAGTTCATCAACAGCTCCGCTGTCGACGTCTATGTAGACCAGAACAAGGTAAGCCATCCCTCAAATACCACGCTTGAAACTGGTCAAGCGTTGTCAATGAGCGAGACATGATCACTAACTGCTAGTCAGGTCAACTTGTTCCGCGTGGCATTCTTGCTAGAGCGCATGTGTCCGTTGGCATATGGTCTTGGAGCCAAATTTAACGAGACCGTAAGAACAACTTGTGTTATCCTTCTAGCAGAAGCCGCCACATGTCAACACAGAGCGAATACACGATTCTGACTGTACTCAATAGCACTTCGACCTCTACAAAGAAGCCATCGACCACATCACAATCACCAAGGGCGCCTACGCTATTCTCGACCCGCACAACTACATGCGCTACAATGACCCCTCCGCCCAGCCCTATTCCGGCAGCGTCATTGGCAACAAAACAGATCCCGCCGCCGCAACAACCGAGCAATTCGCCGCCTTCTGGGGCGAGCTTGGGCGACGCTTTGCCAACAACAACCACGTCATCTTTGGGCTCATGAATGAGCCCCACGACATGCCCACCTCGCTCGTCCTGGAGAACGACCAGGCCGCCATCACCGCCATCCGCAAAGCAGGCGCCAGGAACCTCGTCCTGGCCCCAGGCAACGGATGGACGGGCGGACACGCGTGGACAGAGTACACTGGTACCCTGGGCGACAACGCTCCGTCGTCCGAGTATATATACAAGATCACCGATCCAGCGAACAACTGGGCGGTTGACATTCACGAGTACCTCGACGTTGACTTTAGCGGCTCGCACATTGAGTGCACACAGCCTTACAACACGACCCTTGCGCCCTTGACAGCGTGGCTCAAGCATCACCAGCTCAAGGCGGTGATTAGCGAGTTTGGCGGCTCCAACACCACTGGCTGCGCAGATTTGCTTACGGAAGCCCTCGCGTATATGGCGGACAATGAGGAGTATATCGGCTGGTCGGCTTGGGCTGCTGGGCCACTTTGGGGCACCAGTGCGCCGTGCTGCAGCAACTCGACGGCACTAGGCAGCTTGGAGCCTGGTAGTCTGGCTGCTGATGGCAGCCCTGGATTGTATGAGACTGTGTGGGAGGCGGTATTGGAGCCGTTACTGCCCAAGACAATGCAGAGGAAGGGAGCGGCTACTGTGCGTGGCTCAGGATAAACGTTGTCTATGTGATGATCCAATTTGTGTTGTGAAATGTTGTAAATAGACATGGTATTACCAATGCTTCTTTTGGAGGTTCGGTCACAAGAAAGAGTCAATTGGGATTTTTGGTATCAATCTTTTTTCATTACTGATGCAGTATATTAGAGGTTGTCCTGACAGCAAGCCTGCCGGTCTGAAAGTCGAAGTTATAGTTCATGTTTTTCCATCCAGCCTTTCCAACCATCAACCACATGTAGACCTTCTAGGGGCAATCAACAGTATCGTCTTCGTCAATGCGCTGCAAAAAAAGTGCCGAATGCAATCACTCCCTCCACTTCGCAGCACAGCACAACGCGGCCTTGACTATTCAAAACCAGGCCAATGTATGTATCTGCCGGCATTTTAAATCTTTTGTCAGCATAAATACGCTTACTGTGCATGATTCTTACTGTGAAGTATAAAGGTACCAGCTTACCAAACTCAAACGTGTTGCTCGAAAATCCCCTTTTTCTCTTTCAATTTTGCAGTCACACTGCGCTTCGGTTGCGGGACAGTGGAAACTATAGTCAGGGACCTGGCCGCTGAGATTTGCAGGCGCATGATTGCATGGCTTTACCGCTGTGAGCAAAATAGCATAAATTAGCCAACCTTGCTCTTCTTCGACCATGTTTCGACTTCTTCTCGTCACGCGATGTCATTGCAAGGAGTGGGATGTTATTTAGCTGGTTAGTTGGGTCGAACGGTCTCTCAAAGATTGTAGTACATTGTACAGTTCTCGAGGCCGTAGAAGCGATGGATGTTGTAAAGTGACGGGAGAGGAAAACAGAGAAAAGTCAACTGTACATTGATTGGGGTGGGATACTTTGAAACAACCGAGCTTTTAGATTTACTGTTACATATTCTGAAGCAGCTTTCGACCAAGCAGTAAATACATAAGTATGGAAATTCATCAATGGCTGCTTGTGGAGTCATGGGTTGAATTGAACAACAAAAAGAATTGACTAGCCAAATACTATTGCTAACTATTTTGCTTACAAACAAATGAGATTGAAGAAAACATGCATGAACTTGATTGGAGTCTTCAATATTTCTCAGTAATGAAGGTTGAATGCATAATATCACGTACGAAATCTCTTTTGCAATGGTTTGAATGCTAGGACATTGTGGTAAAGCTGAGTTGGAAGAATACATTGTATCATTTCAATAGGCCTTCAATACATACACATCGTGTTTGTTAATTGTTTAGTATTAGTACACAATATGGATGCTGATGGTAAAAAAGAGTTTCCCGTTCATGGTTTGCAAATACATGCATTTTGAAGCTTATAATACCGTAGCTGAATGGCGTTGAATATCGACCTTAAAAAAGCATTCTTCACGATCATGCGCATCGACTGCCATTCAGATGACATGGATTGTGGCGAATTCGTTTGCGAATCAAATGAAATATATCTGCCTATTGGTTCTCTTACAATTATATACGTGCTTTTGAGATGACTCTTGTTTTCCTGTCAGTCCTCTCTTGTATGAAGTTCGTACACAAGCACCGGAGCACAATTCCACCTGATGTCTGCATAACTGAAACATGCATTGATATTCAAGCATTTAGACACCTGTTGTTCTTCTAGCGAATATGATTTCATAGCGCAAATTGGCAAATGTAAAGCATCCCGGCAGAGGAGGCCTCTATGGGCTTTCCAACCTAGAAATGATCACGGGCAAACGGCCAGTACACGCAGAAAATTTAGTTGCATATTCTCAGAGACCTCAAGGCAGACCTAACCACATGTTTGCCGTTATGCATATATGTTCTACAGCCTTAAGTGTTAGAATAGCTGCCTGGCGAGCCCGTCAGTTAAAGTCACACACCAGTGTCGCAACCCGAAATACGAGTCCGACACCGTAAAACGAGCAAAGAACGGCATCGGTGTCATAATACGATACTCGCCAGTGGAAGTTCCCCATCACTCCTGCAGTTCGTGCAGTCGCTCTCACATTGGGGCCGTTTCTAGATTGTGGACAGTGTTGTGTGTGACCTAAGCGTGTCAAAGTAAATCTTCAATGGCCAATGGAAAATCAAATTGAATGGATGAGTGGTTTGTGGTACTACGTGGGGGTTAATCCTATTCACCTTTTCCTACCACAAATTCTGCTCGTTTCAGCCACAGCTGAGAGTCAGGCAGAAAGGCGAGCCAGTAAGACGGCCCTTTGAAGAACAACTGCGAGCTGTAACTTCGTGGGCTCAGCTGGGCCATCTTCAATTCTGCCTTCTTCACTTTTTCTTTCTCAACCGTTTTAGTCTGGTCCTGTATCTGGTTTACCTTTCGTAGATTGTACAGTATTTGCATCCAGCTCATACCACCTCCAGTCAATTGACATTGCCTTGAATGGATACTATATATGCGACTCAGAACGCCTCCGAATGAAGCAAATCATCTTGACAGACCAAGAAGCATCGACGGCCTTGAATTACCATATTGATGTGAGTCGGTTATCTTTTGGAACCAGAGGTACGTAGTTGCGACACAAGTTCGACGCCGACTCTCTTCTCCGGGCTTGGAGTACTGGAAGAGAGTTCGATTTTGAAACTTCCTATATCAACATTACATCAAGTGTCGGAGCAGTCTGGGACTAATTGGTATTCGAGCACAGTGTCCTGGTGCACATCTCAGCTAACAGTCTGCAATGACTTGTGCGCCTCCGATGGAGAGGCTGGAATCAATCATTGTAATACTGTAGGAGAGCTCCCTTTTACCTACCAAGCCGCCGTGGCCTGTGTATGAACTGACGATATGGCGTTCTGATCTCCAAGAAAACACTCGAATACGACTGTGTCTGCCTTGATGGCTCAGTTCCAAGCCTATCCTCACACGACGGCACCAACGATTCAATCATGTGTCGCCTCGCCTACACAAAATGTGTGGTTGAAAGCCATTCAACCACGGCCGATCAACCCGCTTGCGACGCTATGATTGCGAAATGCGAGCCCCTTATCCCAGCAGCGTACTCTCCTGCTTTTGTAACAAATTCAATCATCGCTCGATCAGGAGGGATCACTAGTTATACTGATTCCGCGGGAATATTAGTCGTTGCTACTGCATCGGCGTCGGCGGAGATCAGTGGTGTGCTGACATCCCAGGGCGCGACCAGCGGCGAGTTGCCCACAGCAATTAGCAACTTGCCCACAGCAATTAGCGGGTCGCCCTCAGCAACTATCCTAATAACGGCTACCAGTGTGCCGAGCTCTGCCTCAACTTCTGACAGTGCGACGTCGCCAACTCCCACAACAGTCACGTTTCGCACCATCACGGCATCACCAACGACCATCAGTACGGGGCCTAAAACTGGCAGTGCTACTGCTACCCCCGTTTCAAGCGGAACAGCGAGTGTTCTGAGTGTTGGTGCGAAGGCGGGCATTGGCACAGCAGCTGGCGTTGGAGGTCTGTTCGTCTTGGCTGTGGTAGCGTACGTGTTTTGGAGGATTGGACGAGGAGATCGTGTCGGACTGAGCATCAGTATCTGGAAGAAACGTGCCGATGGAGAAGAAGAGGATGAACCTGATCTGGCAATAAGGAAAAAGTGGCGAGGCAAGAGACAGAGCGGCCGGTATAGTGTGGCTCCATGGGTTCAGACCAGTCCAATCGAGCTGCCGCTTATGTCAATTCCGATGCCAGAGTTACCCGGTAGCGTGCCGCTTGAGCCAAGTAAAGAGAAGGAAGTCGTTCATGAAGTGCATGGTTGATAAGCCTCAAGTCAGCCATAACGAGGTGTGAATCAGGTGGTGTTCAAGCGTCTCGATGTAGCGTGTCGTGCCATGGATTAGGATGGTGTGAAATGAATGGAAGAAGTGTACATAAGCTAGATATTATTACCATCAACGGCATATGCCAATTTAATAACAACCTGTACAGTCTTGCTAGCGACTTCACCAACGCCCTTACTGACCAGAAAAGTTATAGGCACAAAAGCACGTGCCAGCGCGTGAGATGCCAATCGGGACCCCACTTATATCCGCGTCACGTGAAGATGACATGCCAAGACCGAGCGGTGGCTGGGATCCGCCTAGCTTTATGTCTTTCCTTTGGGACGTTGAGCATCGTTGCCTTTCAACTTCCCTCCTAATACACCGTCAACCAGCACATCACAGCCGTATCCTTGGCCACGCCTCAACGGCACGACGCCATTTTTCAACAAGACTGCCGCCCTTCTCTGGCAATAGCAGCTCGACGGTGTCGGTCATTTGCACTCAAGTAATACTCTTTTTCCGAGCTGCTTGGGAGGTAGCCTCTGCAAGGAGTGTGGCCTTTGCAAACCCAGCACCGTCAGCTGCGCCGTCCAAGATCCCTCGTCAGAAATACTGCATCGCACTCTGCAGTTGCACGCCAGAGTACTGGTCGTTCGCACCCTCAGCTACGCGACAGGACGTCTGACGTCCTGAGCTTTGGGAGGCGGACATTGCCAAAACGTTGCTGCCTTTCTGTGAAAGCGCGTGCTCGGTGATCGTCCAGCCTTTGTTGAACCCGGTAGCGCTCTGGCTGTGTCCGTGGGTCGACAGACACTGGAGAAAGTACTCGTGTGGCCGGCATTACTTTGTATCCTTTCACCATCGTGATCAACCCGTTGGGCCATCGTCGTGCTTCGAGTCAAGGCTGCTCTTCTCACTCAAAAGCCTGGGCGGGTGGGATCCACTGTTGCTAGACCTATATTACTACATGCAACATTGGGGCTTCTCAACTTTTGAATGTTGTATCTGCTGATTGTCCTCAATGACAGGTCCAAAAGCGGCTGCGATGGCTGCGGCTGCGCAGCGTTCTTCGCCAGACGCACCGCTGGCACCTCGGCTTGATATTCGTAGTACTCCAGTCGTCATCCGTTGGGTCGGCAATGGACCCGAAGCAATCGGAGCCTCCTTGTCCTCGACATCGGCGACGCTCGATATCGACTTTGACCCATCCTGCAAAGCTGCCTGCTTCAGATTTCGCGTTGCTTTATCCCAGCGTGGGTCGAATAAGATTGTGCCAGTATATCTTCTGGTCAACTCTCAACAAATCAAATCCGTCGCCGGCTCTGCGCCCAGGCCAGTGGGCATTGATGATGCCGCACCAGACGATGCTGTCCAAAACTTGATCTTTTCATTAGAGAGGCCTCCCCTCTTCATCATGCCAAGCTCGGGTCTGCATCCGAAGGATAAGACGCAGAGTGCTCTGTTGGCATCGGCCCGTTCAGCCGCTCGCACCCGCGAATTGTTTGTTGATGTTCGATCGAATCTGTTGTCTCAAGACCAGCTCACAGCACTCTGCAATACTGCATATCAAGATCTTGGAGCCAGCAGCCGCCTTGCCAATCTCGCTTCTTTTTATGGTGGCCGAGGCGGCAAAGTAATAGAGCTGACCGGTCTTTTTGAAGGCCTTGCTGAGAGCCCTCCTTCATATGGGGACATTGGTGCACCGCCTCCCTTGTCTTCTGCTTCCCATGGTAAGTGCTCCCGATGCTACCACATCGTTTTGACGGGTAATTGATCATCGTTTTCAGGCGCGACTGAATCTTCTTCCAAGAAGCGTCGACTCGAGAGCCCTGTCGATCGAAGTTGGGACATTTCACACATCGAAAGCATTTGCAAGAAGATTTGCGCGCAACAGTATGACGAACTACGCGCCGAGCTCTCATTGAGTCAAGCCCGCATTATAGACAGTCTGGAACAGCGTTTAGACGCTCGAATATCCACATTATCTAAAGATTGCCAAGGCAAGCTGACAACGTTGGAAGCTCGAGTTCAAAATGTGGAAGATGAGATTAGAAAACTCGACGATGCATGCAACTCGGGTCTGACAAGGCTGGAGGAAGAAATTCAAAAGGTTAATGAAGATATCGGCTGGCGAGTTGATGTGGAAGTTGACGAACACGTTACTGGAATGAAGATTGAACTCGAGGACTACGTCAAGAGCGAGCTGAAAAACACCGAAGACACCCTGAAGGAGAAGCTTGAGGAAGCAAGTTTCTCTCTTGTCTTTAAGGAGTAGGAGGTCGCTGCTACATACAGCATTCACTAGCGAGATACCGATGATTTACCACTCTCAATCTTGATCTGTGGCACACGCAGCAGCAGTTCAAGCCTCACTCCCACTCAGCCCGTCCGTCTCATTCTATCAAATGGGGAACCAGGTCGTGGGAGACGCTTTGAAAATGAGTGACTCGTACTTGCGACACAGTACTTGCGTAGCTCGAGGTTGTCCAGGCAAACAACCTTCGAGAAGGAATCGTCGACTATTCAATAGCATTCGAATGGTGACAAAACTCACCAAACACACCCAAGAATTGTCGCAGGTGATTGCGCCATTCCTGCAACGCTGATCACTAAACAGTCATCACCTCACAACACACCAATTCCAGGGAGATTACTAACGTTCCGATGCTGCTGATAAATCTACCTGGTCTACTACCCCGGGGATCTCTCACTTGAGGCTGTACACGAAAGTATCCATGACAAGCTCGCACCACCAAGCGATCAGCACATACGTAAGACGACAGTTTCAAGACGCCAACCAAGGGTGTTTCGGCACTGCAGCCTTGAGTACATATCGAGCCGAACGTCGCCGTTTGTCATGAACAGCGGTCACACAGCCTCCAAGCTTCTTCACCTACCTTTTCCATTTTCCAGTTGGAACCCGACTGGACCCTCCTCGAAATGGCCATCATCCGCCTTGGCATCATAGGGCTATCCTGCTCAGCCATCACCTCATGGGCGAGCACGGCCCACCTGCCGTACCTGCTGTCACCACGCGGCAGATCTAGGTTTGCCATCGTTGCCCTGTGCAACTCAAGCATCGACGCAGCCAAAGCCGCCATCAAAGCCTACAACCTTGATCCCACTACAACGCGCGCCTACGGCGACCCGGCTGCGCTGGCGGCTGACGCGGACGTCGATCTGGTTATCTGCTGCACCCGTGTCGACACGCACTATGCGCTGAGCAAGCCGAGTGTTGAGGCGGGCAAGCATGTGTTTATCGAGTGGCCGCTGACGCACGACGTGAAGCTGTCGCGGGACTTGGTCGCCCGGGCAGCAGAGGCCGCGGCGGCAGCAACGGATGCGTCAGCAAGCAAAAACGCCCCGTTGTCGTCACCACCGCGCACCGTGGTCGGTCTGCAAGGGCAGTTGACGCCCGTTGTGGCCAAGCTGAGAGCGCTGGTGCAAGGTGGGACTCTGGGAAAGGTGCTGAGCAGCGAGGTCAGGGCGTTTGGTGGGACGATGGACCGGGAAAAGGTCAAGGATGGGCTTGGGTATTTCGGAGACAGCAAGATCGGAGGCAATGTGTTTATGATAGGGTTTGCACATTGTAAGTCGGGAGTGCTCAAACGCAGTTCTCATCTGTTCACTTGACGGCGCCACGCACTCCAAACTGCTGGCTCATGTTGTACAGTCAACCAGTCACTAATCACGTTCTCGGCCCAACAGTATTCGACTACGTCCAATCCGTCCTCGGTGAAGCCACAGACATCAAGTCTCATCTCCAACTCCAACGCCCGGAGATGAAGCTCACCAACGCATCCGGCACCGTCACTGGCTCTCTCCGCTCTGATGTACCTGATCTCATCGCCGTCACCGCATCTCTGACCCCCTCGCGCGCCGTCCAGCAGGGTGCCACACTCCAAGTACGGTTCCGCCGTGGACAGCCGTTCAAGGGCGAGCCGGCGCTGGCGTGGTGGGTCAACTGCGAGCACGGGGAAATCCGCTTGCTCTCACCCGCTGGCACCGGTCTACATGCCGATGCGTACGCTCGGCCCGTGACAATTGATGTGCACCGTTTCGGTCATGAGGAGGCGAGTAAGGCTGGTGAAGAGGCTGTTGTTAGCAAAGAGGAGTGGACATGGCTGGACTGGCAGGAGGACAATCAATTGCCGCTTGTGGCGCGCAGTGTCGCGCAGGTATATGACGAGTTTTACGAGCATGTCGTCGGTGGCAAGGAGAGGTCGTATCCTGATTTTGGGGATGCGCTGCGCCGGCACGAGCAACTGGCTTCTATGCTGGGTGCGTGGGAGGCTGAGCTGTGAGCGTTTTGTTATGTTGTTATGACACTCTGCGATGCAGTCCAGATATCCCGCCTCGAGTGCTGCTAGATACTTATATATACACTGACTTTGGATTCGCCCTGATGCCAGCCAGTGACAATTTGTAATTGGCTTTTTTTTTTTGGGGGGGGGGGGAGGCATCGCGAAGCGCTTCACACGGGATCGACCAACCACGTTGGAATGATGCAAAGATGCAATTCGTCAATCGATCGAGTCAAGCCGTGTGCCACGTGGGCTTCGTCACCAGGCGAAAGAAGGACAAGGACTTGCAAGATCTGGGTTGAGTCGTCTCATGGTCTTCAAGGCTTCACGGGGCTGTGACACGGCGAGAGCAAGCGAGTGTTATTTCCGAGACTCGGTCGGGTGCACGGGTGCACGCTTGGACACTTTGCACCGCCCTGCCGCCCAGATTCCAGTGAGGAACGCCCCTGCGAGCCAGGGCTTCTCAGGCCCTGGCCCCTGCCATTCCCAGGCCCTGGGGCTCGACTTTGACAGCCGCGGCACGGCTGCGCCAAAAGTGACAAGTTTGACAGGCGACGACGCCCAGAGAAAGCCACGAGTTGTGCCAGTACGCAACCTGCACGGTATTGTGGAATTGCAACAACATCGACACGACTGGTGGAGATCAAGAACAGACCGCTTTCTGCTGTGCAGTGTGTGCAGAGCGGCCTTCCTTCTTGGCTGGCTCCTCCTTGTTCCTGTTTGTGTCCTTCCTAATCTCGCCTCTCGCCTCCCAGCGGCAGTTCCACGATGGGACCGTTTCTTCCGAGCTGCCCTGTGTGGCTGCCATCAACCGCTTCAAGAGGTTCTAGGCCTTGCCACGTGGTTTCCGAGTGGACGCTCTGGTGTGATCTCCATCTGGGTGCATGAATCCCACCAGATTTCCCCTCGCGTCCCGCCCGCTCGCTTCGGGATTCTCTCCCTGTGGTGGTGATTGGGTGCCGGCGCGCATTGCGCATACCGTGCTATCGGCTCGTGTATGTGTGCACCATGGATGCGCTGCATCACGCTTGCATCTATGCGAGCAGGTGCTCGATTGGTGCTGGACCTGCTGTTGGATTGGTGGAAAACAAAACTTGCTGGTGACCTCGGTGAGAGAAGCAATCGTCAGCCACTTTCCTCCTGGCTGCGTGGTGTTAGGCTCCATGTCTGTCCTTCAGACAAAGTCAAAGAACACAAACGTGCGAGAAAGATGGCCTTGGGCCCTTTCCCAGCACATATAGACACACAGACACTGATTGATTTGCCTCTGTAGGAACCCCCCCCCCCCAAGTGGACACAACTCGGTTACGGTATAACACTTCTACGCTTTTAGGTGGACCGTTGAACATTTGATGTTTCAGCCTGCCAACACAGACGCTGGGACAGCCGACTTTGTTTCCAGAATGCAAGCAGACAAGAATTGAATGCCAAAAGCGCCGAGGAACAGCTCCCCCACGCGCTTGTCTGCCGGTCCATTTCTCACTTGACAGTATTCTCGATTGCCCACTTGGACGAGCACATGTGTTGCACGCGTTTGTTGCCATGTGCTTCTCCTCTCCTGCGTTCCGGCGCATACCGAATTCATCATACTTGTAGTAGTGTTTTGGCAATCATTCTCCATCAACATTGCGATCATCGTTAGCCACTTCACAGCGCGTGGATACTTATACCGAGTACTCCGCACTTTAGCTCTTCTACTCCTCCTTCACCTCTTCATCCTCATCGTTAGTCCATAATCTACAGTGGAAAAAGTCAGGAGACGAGCAGGGGCTGCGGAAATGTTCCAAATCTACGACTACTTCCCCTACACAATTCACGTCCGCCCTGCGGTACGCTGCCGCGCATTCGTCTTCCTAACCCTTCCTCCACTTCAACACAGGGCAACCCCTCCCCCCCGCCAAATGTTTGTGCGCTTGTCGCGTCGCATCAGCAAAGTGGATGCGCCAGCATGGACCGGGGTTGTAGAGCGTTGCGTTGCGTTTGCAGGCGAGCGGTCCTCTGCTTTTCTGACCCACTAGCACACCTGTGAATTGATTACCTGGTGCAGAAAAAGTGAGAGCGAGCGCGCGCGCTGGCGCTGTAAGGAACCCCCAAGTCCGACACACGAGAGCGAGAAAGGGAAACCGAGGGTGATGCGAGCACAGTGGAAATGTAAAGAGGAAAAGTGAGAGGCAGAAGAGGCAGGAGAGGAAGACGGAGAAGAAGAAGGAGAAGGCAAAGGCTTATAAGCAATAGATGAAAAAAAAAGAGCCGTACCATGTATATTCGCATCGCTGCATTGCGTGTTTGTACCATGAATGTGCTGTGTTAGTGTGGCGAGTGGTGAAAGCACTTTTCTACCCAACCATTCAATTTCGGGGCCATTTATTCATCAATCGGATCCTGCAATTTTTGGGTCTTCCCCCCTCCCAATCATCTGTGAAATTCGACCTCATCTGTTCTGTCGACATTAATTACTCTTGTCCACTGATAAGCTGCAAAACTGCTTACCCGTTGCAATCTAGCCCAAGTTGAAGGAAGAAGAAAAAAGAAGAAAAAAAGGAAAACACAACCCAGCGATTATCTCCATCTAGAAAGTGACTCGTCACATCATCTCCAAGGTTGTAACCTCGAATCCGTCGACACCCAAGTACTACCCTAAAGTACTACCACAGTCAGGCTGAGCCCGATCCGCCAACCACCAACACCTGCATCACACCTACATCCGTCCCACACCCCCCGAAATATTCAGTGCAGGCAGGCTTTTGGAAAGGAGAGACCACCAACAGCGTTCCCCAGGCAACTCAGTGGAAATCCCCAGACAAATCCCGCATTCGCCATTAATCCTGCCTGTCGCTAGCCAACAACGCGCCCCAGTTCCAACATTGACGACGCACTTTGCGACAACGAGACAGCTGTCGCGAGGAAGAACATAAGACGTGAAGTGGTACTTTGACTTGCAAGTAAGATTGGCGTGATTGAGACAAGGAAACCAAAGGGCGAAGCAAAGATAAAAACAAAAGAGGCACATCAATCTCTTTGGACCACAACAAACAACCACAAACATCAATACACGCCACACCACATATATACACCCCCCCCAAAAAAACCCCACCCACGAACACACACATACGCACTTGCAAAGACGACAAAAACACCCGCAGCCACAGCCGCTCAGCAATGGACTCGGAGAGTCGAGAAAAGAGAAGCTCCGACAGTTGGAAGAAGGAGGCGGCCAATCTACCAGAGCAAGGAAGACTTGCGTTAGTCACCCTGCTCTGGCGAAGCACAGTAAGTTACAGAAAAGAAGAAAAGAAAAGTCGACGGACTTGTTTCCATTTGTCTATCATTCCTTGTTTTGAGGCTCGGTCAAGTTGAATCTTGAGTCAAGAGCCGGTCTTCCTGTCTGGGGGGTCCCCCTCAATTGCGCTCGCTCTTGGCTTGGCCTTGTCATGACGGCAGACTTACTCAAGGCCATACAAAAGAAAGGCTGTCAATCACCTGTTTCTTTTCGTCGCTTGCTTTTGCTTTTGCTTCTCGCCAACCCATTGCTCGCGTCGTCCTCGTTGTCGACGGTCCTTGCCTTCTCGGAGCACGATATCCGGACTAGATCACCACCCCTATTGTATGCGAGTCATCGTGGGATATTCGCTTCCGCGCATAAGTCCTTACCAGACAGCCATATGTATTTTTTTTGGGGGGGGGGGCAGGTTATGATGTTAGAGGCCCAGACCTATAGGGCTATAACAGCAATTGATTGACGTCCACTTGACTGGTCTCTTTCTTGCCGACCGCTCGGATCACATGTCATCACAAGAACCCTGCCTGCCTGTTTGTTTCTTTTCCGGCATGATACCCTACCCTGATCTGGTTACACCATCAGGACGAGAGAGCATGGTGTATGGGGGTGGCTTGCCTCTTTGCTTTGGCTTTCAAGTAGGACCCTGGCGATCGACAATGCAGTTATTGTGTGGTTGACACGTGCGAAGGCCCAAAGTAGTGTGTCATGTATGTATATGAGTACTTGTATACATGGTCACTCGCACTGGCATCAATACATACACATATACGCAAGGGTACAGCAGTTACTGACACGAGTTCTTTTCCATCTCTTCTAGGACGCCAAAGCGCCCAACCCCATCCTAGGCTGCCCCTGGGCCCAAGAGACATTCGACCGGTGCATCGTCAGCCAAGACCAGCAATTCACAAGCCATGCGCGCCACGCCCGCTGGGTGCGCTACATGTGCAACCGCACAAAGACCATGGACAAGTGGTGCCAGCAGTTCATCGACAACTACGCCGGCGAGCCCATCCAGGTGCTCAACCTGTGCTGCGGCCTCGATGCGCGCTGCCACCGCGTGCGTCGCAACCCTCACACGGTGCGCTGGATCGACGTCGACATACCAGCTGTGGTCAACCTGCGTGAGCGCGTCATGATTTCCGGGTCTGGCGATTACAGTTTGCGGAACTTGTCGATTACAACGGATGGCTGGTTTCGAGACAGTCAGTCCACCATTCTTTACCACTGTTGGATCAAGAGTTGCTTGGGCAAGACCGTCTCGTACTGACAGGCCTGCTCCCACTTCTAGTCCCCGCCGATCGCAGAACCATGATCATCTGCGAAAACTTCCTGTACTACGTCGACGCCGTCAAGGTGCAAAACATGATCCGCGACCTCGTCAACTACTTTGGCGCCGGCCAGTTCGTCTTCGACACAGCCGGCTCGCTGACGGCAAAGTACCGCCCCGAGCACTCGAAAAAGCTCTCCTTGCAGACCCGCTGGACGATTGACGACGTGCGCGGCATCGAAACGTACCACCCCAAGCTCAAACTCACAGGCCGCGTGCGCTGGCAAGAGTACATGGGCAACGACGGGCCAATGGGCCAGAACTTACCGCCAGTGTTTGGGCCCTGGACGACGGCGCTGCTGTCGTTGAAGAACAGCACGGCGTTCAAGGACGTGCTGCAGGCGGTGCGGTTTGACTTTGGCGAGAGGGCGACGTCGGCGAGTAGCAGCGAGTTTACGAGGGGCAGCTTTGACGATGATAATGAGTCCAAGTTTAGCGGAGCGGTTGCGCTGACGCCCACGCAGTCGAAGACGGTGTTTTACGAGGGATGAGAGGAGCCGTTTCGAGCCGAGCAAGGCAAAGACATGGGAGAGAGGAAGTGAATCCTCACCACCACCAAGAGCTGACAGAAACTGGCACGCTGTGACCAGCCCAGGAGCCGTTTGCACAGGCAGCTTGGGAGTATGGAAGGAGGGCTTTGGAATGGGACTTTGCTTGAAATTCTTGGGTTTAACCGTGGAGTTGGTCAAAGGGATATTGATGTTTATTGGTCTCGAGTTCATTTCCTGTGTTTTCATTCAATGCCAGCTGCCAGAGCATCAATGACAAAAGATTTCACGACAATCCTGGAATCTCTTCAATACTGACCCCTAGATACCTTCCTTTGTACAGTGGGTTGGAACTCACTGGCATCCCGCTGTAGGCGCTACAAGTACAGCGCGCTCTAGCGAATTTTAGCGGTCGCATCAGGCGCCTACTCATTTCTTTTTAGGCATCGATCGAGCACTGCCACTACTCCATGCACATTTCATCTTGATGATCGTGTTGGCCTCACGCCGACTCAGGTCAAGCAAGGCTGGAAATGACCCTGATTCTTACGCTAGCCGTGAGGATCCACGGTCCTTCTTGTCCATGCCGTCGAATGGGTCGGACTTTTGTTGCCAAAGTCATGTAGTGCCATCCTTACAATGTGTACTTTGACAACCACAAACCTATCCTGCCCAGACAGAGAGAAACGTGTCTAGAAGAGCGGCTCCCCCAACCTATTCACGGTCCCATCAGAATGCCACTTTTGATACCCGATTCTCATTCCAACTGATGACAGCAGAACCCACGATCAAGGAGGACCAACTGCGGCCAGCCACACCCACATCAGCACCATGGAGTCCTTCGACTCTCTCGCAAGTCTCGGCCATGTCCTCTCCGCCCTCCCAGGCCACGCCTCGCTACCAGAGACGCTGCCCCAGCATCTGGTCAAGCAACAAGCCGCTCTCGGCATCATCCTCGCCCAGTACGGGCCCGACGATATGAGCCAGCTCGACGCCGTCGCCGAGTGCATGCACTACTTCTGCGGCACTGGGCCGGCCCCAGCCATTATCCAGGCCTACCTCGCCAGTCCCGACGCCCTCACAAATACCTCGTCCCCATACTCGCTTCAAAACACAGTCACCCAGCTTGCAGAGCCGATAGAGCGCGCCTACACGTCCGCAGACCACGGCCGTCTCTACATCTCAGAAGAGCTTGCCGCGCGCAGACAGCGCATCTACCACACGCCCGAAAAGGCCCTCGAGGAATGGGGGCCTGAGCAAGACCTCGACGAGCTCGCCGCCCGCGCAGGACTCTCCGCCGCCATTGTTGCCGCCATCAAAGACCGCAAACCCGCACCAGCTGATCTTCCGACTGTCGAAGACCAGCTCTGGGCCCTCTACTACACCTTTCTCCACGAGGCCAGGAGGATCCCGTGGAGGGACGAGGCCGCACAGCAGAAACTCGTCGACCTCCTTGCTGCGCTGCAGAGACGGCCTGATCCACCGCGTCCGGCATTCATGACAGTTCCACTCTCGCGCCACTGGATCTTTGGCCTCCAGACCAAGCTGTGGAGTCATCTTGCCATGTTTGGACCTGCCGCGCGCGAGTCGTGGAATGATTCCCCTGGTTGTGGCGCCGGCTGGCTGCCGGTTGAGATTGCGGCTTGGCAGAATGTGAATGGGTTCCTGGCGCGTGTTACGGCGCAGGGACTAATGGATTATACCGTGTATGGCGCGTGGGCGTTGTATGGTGCTGTAGGAACGGAAAAGCACACGGGTGCTGTGGAGAAGGTCTTGAGTCTCAAGGACCATCATCGCAAGCCGCCCTCGTTCGAGGCCGTGGCCGCGTCCGCATATGGAACGGCAGAGGTCTGGCTTCGGATTGTGGGCCGTGACATGTTTCGTCGCGGACGAGACAATGAGCCCAAAAAGAATATGAAGCTGGATGGTCGGGAGGTGATTGATGTAACCGTGGAAAGGTGGGATCGTTGGCGGTCACGCTTAGACATGGTCACGGCCCCGCCGTTCTCGGACCGGATTGTCAAGATTGCGGAGGAGTGTGCTACCTTGATGGTGCGGATTGAGGAAGAGCTGAAAGATGAGCAGGGCCCGTGGTGATGTCGAGAGTGGTTTGTCAAGATGATGATGATGATGCTGAGGACTAGCTTGTCACTGAACGACAAGTAGAGAAGAAAGAGAGCGCCTTCAAAGATGCCCAACTCATGAAATTCTAGGAATCAAGACAAGACGCAGTTGCTTACCAAAAGGTGGCTACTGGTGCTGATGTTAGTGACACATACGTGAGGCTTTTGATATCTAAGCTGAACTACCTGGTACGTTCAACGTCATAAAAGCCTCGTCTAGTCACTGAAAGACGTGGGTCTCTGACCAAAGGTCGCAGCTTGACTTAAGTAGCCATCACGTTTGAACAGACTCAGTCACTGCCAACCCAGGGGGGGGGGGGAAAGTCAACCTTTTTTCTATCAGAGCGAGCTCTTTCTTCTTCACCGTACTACTGCTACTCTCAGCACTGAATCCAATTCGAAGGGGTTCAGATCACCTCGCGCCTGACTTGCCCATTTTGACAAGCCACTCGATTCATACCAAGTCAATACCATGTCAAACCATCATCAACACCGTTTTCGATAAAACCAAGAATAAGTCACGAGTCAATATTCGCCATTCATACCCAAGCAAACCTCATCCAGGATGCCCCGAGAAAACGGCTCCCTTGGCACCCACCAGCGTGCTTTGTGGACCATCCTCGTGGACAACTTCCCCGCCACCATCGTCAAACAGCTGCTCAGCACCGTCAACGTGCGCAGCCCCGAATTGCACTCCCTGTATGCCATTCTCATGGAGGCGCAGTACCACAGACCCCACGCCCTGTTCACCGCCATACAGTCGCTGCCAGACAACATGGCGCGCAAGATGGTTGTTGCGCTTGAAGATACCCTCCATCTGAAAGGCTGCGACGGAGACCTGACGCCGAGAGCGCCCATAGCAGCAGGAAAAGAACCACCACCAGGAGAAACTCACATCAACCCATTTGAGCCAGAAGGCTCCATCCCCCTGAACATTCCTGCTACTGCTGCACAAGTCATTGAATTGACCGAAATGCCGCTGCGAACACAGTCAGGCTGCAAGCCTCTGTTCTGGGACGCAAAACGTGAGATGCTCTGGCTCTCGGTGCTCAAGCTTTACGAGACAGGCTGTCTTCGCGAAAATGGCGACTTCGTGTCGGCACCAGAGCACATTGTCGACTTTCGCACTCTTCACATTGTATTTCGCCTGAATGTAGAGGAGCGACGTACTATCGACGAGGAAGGCACCAGTCTGCTTGATCCGAACCACAGCTGGTATCATGAGACGGCCGACGATTTTGTCGAGCAGTGGGTTCGAAGACTGCGAACCTTTGTGAAGGATCGGGATCAGGAGAAAGAGGATGCATAGATGGAGGATGTTGCCGGTGCGACTATCTACAGAGTCAGCCAGCAAGATCTCTTACAATCAGCATGCTCCCATGTAGAGGAGATACTCGCATACAATTTGGGTTTCATCCACAAAGACCCCCAATGCCAATATAGCCGTCAATCTCATACGCAAACGCTTGCAATTCAAAAGTCATCGTTCTCTAGATGATTATTGGTCCATGAGCTCCACCCCATTCCGTATCACACCTACCACCGCTCCTGTCTGGACACTTTCTGAACCGCCTCCGGCCACTCTATGCTCAATACTGGCCAGCCCATCAAGCCATGTAATCATAACCTCTGGCTTGACGTTCAGCTGCGCAACTTCCTCCGAAAGACTCGTTATTATGTCTGCGAGCGCAAGTCCTCGTGCCACCTTGAGCGTGTTGATCGTGTTCAGGCAAGATGTGATGTCGCTCGTTGTGAGAAGCGTTCGTAGAATGTCTTGAATCGCATCAGGCGGTGGCGCAGCGATGCAGTTGTATATGGTCTCAACTGTGACGGTGTCTCGCACAATGTTCTTTTCTGCTATTTTAGGTCCGTCTCGTGGTTGCAACGGTGTACCTTGATGTTTGTCAGTTGTTGAATGACTCGAGAATTGCTAAAGAAATAAAACTGACTTGATGCATGACATGCCTGTAGCACGTTTAGAGCTCTTCGCATGTCTCCTTTGCTCAACTTGACCAGCGCATCTGTTGCCTCTGGCAGAATCTTGACATCCTCTTCCACAATAACCTTGTCAACCAGGACACGGATATCTGCCTCCTTGAGCGGGCTGAACCTGAACCTTGTGCAGCGGGACAGCAAGGCCGGAGAGAGTTTATGCGAATAGTTTGCGATGATGCAGAACCGCGTGTTGGCTGTGTATTTTTCCATGATTCGTCTCAAGGCCATTTGCGCCGTGTTCGTCATCGCATCTGCCTCGTCAAGAATGATCAACTTGAAGCCCGCCAGCGCAGCAGTGCCGCGGCCGAATCCGCCTCTGCTGAATATTTGTTTTGTTGAAGCAAAAGTCTTGATCTGCTCCCGCACAACATCGATACCGCGGTCGTCAGAGGCGTTGAGCTCGAGCACCATCTGGCGCATGTTTTCATTTCCGTAGATGCGGCGGGCAAGGGCGAGGATCGTGGATGTTTTGCCTGTGCCTGGAGGACCGTATAGGAGGAGATGTGGTAGTCGATTCGAGTCGACAAATTTGTTGATGGTTGCAAGAATGTCTTGGTGGCCAGAGACATCGGCCAGAGTCGCTGGGCGGTACTTCTCCACCCTAGATAAAGTCAGTTACAGAACAAATATCAATGCGTGCATGTAGCCCAGAGAACTCATTCTAACCATGGCAGACTGTCTTCTGCTTCGACAGGAAGGTTTGCAGCGCTTCTTTTGCCCTTTGCGGCGTTGTCTGAGGAGAAGGTGATGCCGTTGGAGGGAGCCGGGACGTCGACGTCCATGTCTTCTCCATAGTCAGACATCTTGCGAATAATTGTGTTCTTTCTTGGTAGTTGAGTGATTTGGCAAGACCAGGAGTGTCCCTGGCCAGCGTGTTGAGTGGCTGTGGGTGTGAAAACGAGCGTTCCTTAATGCGCAGGACAGAGCAATCTAAACTACCGCTCTTGCTGGACAAATTGACGAGGCCTAACTTTGGAAGACGCGACGCGTCGCCCTTCGGCAGCGAGCACGGACCACAGCTTAAGTGGACTTCGCGTTCTGCTGAGTAAGCAGATTTCGATTAAGGAAGCACGGCTGGACCTAGCACAACCTTGGAGCTTCGTCTCTTTACACATTCAAGAATCAAGAATATTGACATTAAGCCAACGGCTCTGCTTCTCGCAAACTGAATCTTATCACTCGTGTCGCCGCGCTGCTTCACCCACTGTTTTGCTTGATGGTGATGATCTACCAGGCTGCCATTGTTTTCCAAATCTAGTCCAACACAGTCGCCCCGCTGACGGAGATCATCAGGTCGACAGCCCTTGCTCAGGTTCGGATTGTCATAGCTCAGCGTCGGAGGGTCACATTCCAGAGGCAGAGTGATCAGTCCCCTTCGACGACAGCGTCTCCACTTGAGAACGTGGGCTGTCAACCGGATGGCATCCGAGATCTCGCGAGTGTAGTGATGCGCGGTCTTGCAGTGCATGATCTGAAACCTGCACGATCATGAGCTGCAAGATTGATCCGACGCAAGGCACGCAGGGCTTTCTTCAGTCATAAGTAGCTAACAGTCCAGATATGTTGGCTCATAGCCACGGCGAGTGCACAATCGACGTCTGCCTGCACGTCTCTGCCAAGTTCCTCCATAGCTTGATTCTCAGATAGAGACTACACCATCGAGACCAAGACTTTGCTCAAGGACATGAAGAAGCTCGTCCGTCGTCACTTATACCTGGAAGACACAAACATGTGCATCAGAGTTATTGTTGATGGCACATACTGGACAGAAAGCCAGTCTCAGTATTCTCATTTGAGAGTGCTTGCAGGCATAGCACGTGTCACTGTCGGATGCCTTCCAACCATGCAAGTGCTGAGGGTTTGGAGCAGCACAGAAGCTAAGAGCATGGCTAATTTGATTAAGAGACCGCAGCGCTTGAACATATTTGGTCGTCGGTCAACGTCCAGCCTGGTTGTCGTTCGTGCAAGGTTTGATCAAGAACCGCAGAAATGGAACAGCGCGCTCGACTATGTCGACCAGACTAATCATTCTATCAAGAGCACCGAGCTCGGCATACACGATCCAACGGCAGCTCAAAACGTAGCACACTGAATGTTAATGCTCCATTACTTGGGGACAAGTAAGGCCCGGATCCTTGGTGGCTTAAGACAAACAGGGCCGTTCCAAGAGTAGATCTCATGGCTCTCCTTAGAGAGATACCAAAAATAAGTAATGTTCGACATCTTCTTCACTACGTCGTCGACACAGTATGAGGCTATCTTAAACGCCGATTTTTGTGTAGTCATGCTTTGTGTACGGTCTTCCCACCACAATTACGATTGCAACAGAATCCTACCAAAAGGCGAGACCCTGCTAGGGAACGTTGCGCTGAAGATTTCAGCGCCCATAGTGGATGCGCCGGGGGGCGGGGAGGGGGCGGCAGCAATGGAGCTGCGGAGGGCTCCACTGTCGATCGCTGCAGGGCCTGTAGAAGAGAGGGTGTCCGCCAATCCCCAGCGTGTCGGTCTCCCACGTGCGATGACCTCCTGTGTGGTACGAGGCAGAACAGCTGCAGTCTTTTTGTTTACCTTCCACATCCGGCTGCGCATCCCCGTTGTCATATTCTATGGTTCGGTGCGTTGGGGCCCGGAACTCGCTCTTCTTGCCGAGGCACCCGATTTGGAGGATGGGATCCCCATCTTGGAACTTTTGGCAGTGTCGCTGCGAAGCTACCATAGCATCTAGGAGATAAGGCACCGCTACCTTGCCTCCCGGCAAGCACAGCACAAAGTGGTCTCCAAGTGTTTCACCAAAGGCTACTTGGGCAACAAAGGCACACACGACGGTTCTGCAGTCTCTTGCAGGACATATGGGAATGCGACATGATCCAAAGCAGGCGATATTGGAGCAACAGTTGATGGGAACGCTGGCGTTCTGCTGCGCAGCCTTCCTGGAGGTTATGGGCAGAGCTCGAGCACGTGGTCGGCATCCCGGGCCAATCATGGCACCTTCTTTCCGTGCCTTCCTCTCCCCGGTTATAGCAGGCGGCGAATACGCAACGGATATCCACCCAATGCAGGACTTGATAATGAACCACCTGGCATTGGCTGACCTGGCTACAGAGTTGCATTTGAGGCTTTGCCAGCGAACCAAACAGCCCTCGTGCTCTGGCCAGAGAAGGTGCTACAAGCGCAGGCCAGACCCTCACGCAACACCACGAAAGCCACCATCCCGGCAGAATGGCAGTGCGAACCCCGCAGGCCATCGGTGAGGGCGCGGGCATCACCGCCGCCGACTGTCACGGGCTGATGGTTGGTGTATAAGTAGTGGCCTCACCCGTTGCCAAGCCTGTGATTGCGAAGTTGGAAAGGTTGCGGTTCTTCGTTCTCGGTGTCGCGCTTCCCTTCAAGCCAGCTAGCCTACCACTTCCCCGGAGCCAAGCCAGCATCATTCTGCTTCCGTCTTGAACGCCAGTTTGACCATGCGATCCCAGACCGTCGCGCTTTTGGCTGCGGCCGCTGGCTCTGCCAGTGCCCAGGAGTACTACTCGTACACTGCGACCGCCACGGCATCAGTCTACGCTGCCCAGGCAACCGCAAAGTCGTCGAGCCCTGTGAGCCACGTCAAGGGCAAGGCCTTTGACAGGTTCGTCCAGATTTGGCTGGAGAACACTGACTATGATCTCGCCATTGGTGACCGTAAGTGCTTGTCGCTCCTCAATGCTGCGTGCTAGCTTTGGCATATGATGTGGTTCGAACTTGAAACTAAAATCCGTTTTCCTTAGCCAACCTCGCATGGCTGGCCTCGCAAGGCATTACGCTGACCAATTATGTCGGCACCACACATCCCTCGGAGCCCAACTACGTGGCCTCGCACGGCGGTGACAACTTTGGCATGGACAATGACGACCTGAACTTCATTGACGCCAACGTCTCGACCATTGTTGACCTGCTCGAGGAGAAGAGCATCTCGTGGGCCGAATACCAAGAGGACATGCCCTACACGGGCTTCGAGGGCTACGCGTGGCTCAACCAGGCCACTGGAGCAAACGACTACGTGCGCAAGCACAACCCGGCTGTCATTTACAATGCCAACTCGGGCATTCCTTCGCGTCTCGAGGTCATCAAGAACACGACCCTCTTTTACGACGACCTTGAGAACGACACTCTGCCGCAGTGGATGTTCATCACCCCCAACATGACCTCTGACGGACACGACTCGTCCGTGACCGTGGCCGGCTCATGGACACGCAACTTCCTGGAGCCCCTGCTCAACGACACGCGCTTCATGAAAAACACCCTTGTCATCATCACCTTTGACGAGAACTCGTCCTACGCCATCCGCAACAACGTCCTCGCCATTCTTCTGGGCGACGCTGTCCCTCGGAAGCTTGTCGGCACCACCGACAGCAACTTCTACAACCACTACTCCAACCTTGCGACCGTCGAGGCCAACTGGGACCTGCACACTCTGGGCCGTTGGGACGTGGGTGCCAATGTCTTCCAGTTTGTGGCTGACAAGACCGGGGACACAGTGCGGCAGTGGGACACCAAGAAGTACGGTTCTCAGAGCTCGTGGTACTACAATGCCAGCTACGACGGTGTCTTCAACGATGCCCCTACGTACCCCGTCTACCCATCGCCCAACCTGAACATCAAGAGTCCCAGCGGACGCACCGTGTCGCCTGCCATCAAGGCCAAGTGGGAGGGCAGCTCGAACCCAGATTACTACCAGAACATAATCGAGTTCCCCGACCACTACCACGCACCCGCTGGCTACACTGGCGGTAGCTACGCCACATGAAGGAAATGAGGGCTTTTTATACGGCTCATCACTCGCAGAAAAGGTGATGAAGAGCGAAGGCATCTTGAAACTGTTGCATCGACTCTCGGTGACCATGGCCGGTTTATATAATTATGAATGATTTAATCTTATGATACCTACTGCATCATCGTGTGTGGAACTTTGACGATGTTCTCGTACTCGCCTGTAGGTGTGCCCGTTGACCAACAACACTTATGAGTGATAACCGAAAATTATGAGCTGTAATTGGATGGAGGAGAGGCCTAGTTTTGTGCTACGAGCACATGCTATATGCTGCTCAACCTGTGACAACCTGATTGCTATTACGCTGTTCGGTAACTGAATGTAGGTGAAATTGATATGAACCAGTTTATAAACTTGGTGGATGGGTACGTTGAACGAGTCGATCGCCAAGATTTGCGAACATGGCAGCCCCACCCAGACCAGCCCAGGTAGATCTCGATACCGCCTTGAAGATCGAGTCTTACGATGCATTTCATCCACTTCATCGCGTACAAAGACGCACTGCAGTGAGTAACCATTTTTGAGATGTCAGGAAAGAGGTCCGTTCAGAATATGTATTACTGCAATAATTCCCTAGGCGCTCTTGTCACTTTGGATGTCTTCGAAAATTGGAAAAGGCACAGCATCTCGCTTTAATTTCCAACTAAGTGTTTACAAAGATGGTGGACGCCATGTTCGAGAAATCAAAGAAAAAGGGATGAGAAGAAGAGTATTGTGGTTTTCAATGGTGTCATCTTCTTTGGACGACACTTGCTGAAGTCGTTTCTGAGAAAGTGGATGTTTTGGGGGGTTATGTTAAAGGGGGCGGCGCTATAGCTTGGGGTCTAGTGAATTGGCTATCGCTCGGTGTTCGTGAAGCGAGACTCGTTGGAGTTCAGCGATTCAGACGCGACGAAGAAGGACAGGCTGAACGATTGAACGAGCCTGCAAGGGGTGATGTTGTCGAAAGCAGGCTGCGATTCAAATGGACGGGACGGGTCGGGGCATTGTCGTTGGAAGCGGGCGGCTCGGGACGAAGACAGACACGACAGAGAGGCAGGCAGACAAAGCAAGTGGCTGCATTAAGTGTTTGTGTCAATCTATCGTGTGATAATACAACACTGATATGTGTTACAGTCATAGTCATGCATGAGGAATACAACAAATTGTGGTATGTTCCGTTGATATTCAACCGGGTTCTTTGACAAGTCCGCGTTCGCTTGTTCAAGCTGACTCTCGGCAAATTGACCACGTATTAGTGGCAGTAATAGTGAGATGGTTCTCCGACCGATTGTTGTCTCTGCTAAAGGTTCGCCCGAGACGAAAGTGGACAAAGGAACTCGGGAAGAGAGCCTCATTCGAAATTGGCACATGCCAAGGAAAGCAAACCGTCACCCGCCAAGCGGCAATCTGCCCGTCTTACTCCCTTTAGCCTCCTTCAGTGGCATCTGGACAGCATCTGTTCAGTCAGTTGAACATTGACAGCAGCGGTCAGTCGTACAATACCATGTATTACCTCCTTGGCAGGCTGCAGCGTATCCAGTTGACACTTTGGTTGCGCAGCAGCAGCGGCCCAATCTGTACAGACTAGTGAGCGCCACGATGTTCCTAGTTGCAACCGCCGTGCAGGATGCAGTTTACGAGGTCTGGAGGGACCGACCCTACTGTATGCGACCCCCCTTTTTCTCTTTTTCACCCTTTGCCAATTTGTTTTCGGGAGGGTCCCAACGCCCAAAACGGCTCCGAATCGGATCATTGTCTCCCAACCTGGACGACACGATCCGTCTCTGGCAAGTGTGTGTGTGTGCGTATGACGAGAAAGAGAGTGTGCGTCCCGGAAGACCGAACCCATATGGGAAAAAAAAAAAAAAAGAGACGGAGATAGGAATTGTACTCGGTTCTTATTCCATGTGGAGGATCAGCATTCGCTTTGAATCTTTAAGTGCTCTCCATCTCCACCAAATCTTTCTTCACCCACAACAAACATTCCGGCTTCTTTGTCTTGTTCTTGTTCCGCCATCAGTTCATGCCAATGCCAAGGAGACGGTCCGAGACTTGTACTTGATGCCCATGAATCACTAACCTTGCCAAGCGAGCATCGCCCTGATGCTGATGCTGATGCTGTGCTCCCAATCCACATCTACGCCACTCGTTCGTTCGTTCGTTAGTTTGCGTGGTCCCTCGCACTGCAGCTCGCCAGGAGAAGCTTGCTGCCAGTCGCTGCACTCGCTTTTCTTCAACAGCAGCCGCACACCACACCTGCACACAAACAACTTTGATGCAACTCGGGCGCCGAAACACACTAGCCCAAGCATTCTAATCGCCTAGACAGAAGGGAAAAGAGAACGAGAATCGGTCACACAGCAACCCGAAGAACCAGGAACCGAGGGCTGAAACCATCCCGTTCCACATCGCCGACCCAAGCCAGCGCTCGGGAAGAAGCAACCGGACGCCCAAGGAGAAGCAATAAAGAAGGTTCCGTCCACACCGAACCACAGCCGCATGCGTGGCTTTCCTAGCCTCGTCGCCCAGGCGGCGAGGGCAGCCGGCTGGCTCCGCCTGCTCCCGCTGCTCCTCCTGCTGCTGCTGGTGGCCCAGCCAAGCGCCGCGCGGACTGATGTCATGGTGCCGCTGTACGTGTATCCGGGCTCGCAATCCTACACCAACCCAAACTGGCAAGCCGCCGTCGACGCCATCAAGGCCAACCCGGGCCTGCACTTCTACATCATCGTCAACCCCAACAACGGGCCTCTCAACACGTCGGACCCCTCGGGGCTCAACGAGGGGTACTGCAACGTCGCCAACGACAGCTACATTGAGCACGGCTGCAACCGCGACTGGACGACGCACCTGGCCACCATCAACGAGCTGCCCAACGCGCAGACGCTGGGCTACGTGTGGACGCGGTACGGCGCGCGGGCGGTCGGCGACATCAAAGCCGACATCGCCGAATGGGCCGCGTGGGAGACGGCGCCGACGTGGGAGGATGGCCAGAGCGTCAACATCACCATCCACGGCTTGTGGTTTGACGAGGTCGGCACCGGCAGCGGGAACTACTCCGTATACTCAGAGCTGACGAGCTATGCCAACGAGACCTTTGCGGCAGCTGCCAAGACGCGCAAGAAGAAGAAGGACAAGAACGTCGCGTACTCGGTCGTGCTCAACGCCGGGTCCGTGCCAAACGCCACGTACGAGGCCCAGCTGTTTGATATGGCCAGCGCCGTGGTGACCAAGGAGACGTGCTTCACGAGCGACCCGGCAGCGTCGGGCGTAGAGGGGGACTGCCCGGAGCCGTACGAGCCGTTTGACTACACGGCGCTGACGGCGGGCAATGGCCTGCCGCATGACGAGGCGTACAACTCGCGGGCTGTCATCATTGTGCACCAGTTCGTGGGCCCGCCGAATGCTACGACGGCAACGCTGCAGGAGCAAATCGACGGCGTGGTGTCGCTCGGGGTGCACAGCACATACTTCACGAGCGGCAGTTACCATAACACTACAGCGGAGCCCGCGACGGTTGGGAACGTGGGAGAGATGGTGCGGATTGCCACAGGCGCCAATGCAACGAGCGCTGCGCCGAGACTCGGTTTCGGCGAGCAACATGGCGGCAGCAGCTGGATGTCGTGGACAGCTGCATTTGTGGTGTTCTGGTCCTTGTACAGTTTTTGCTGAGGCCACCCACCGCACAACTATTGGTTGGAAACGGCGTTTTGAGAACGATCGGGAGATACCCCACAGGTACGACTTCATTGTGTATAGTTACCATCCTAGTATAATGTCTTGGTTGTGAATAATGATAAAAAACGCCCTGCGCGTGAGCAGGTTAACTGCGGCTCTTTTCTTCCTGTTCTCTATAACAAACAATCTCATTCTCCCGGGCATGATATTTTAGAAAATTGGATGATATTGGTATTGGTACTAGTGTACTTGGTATCATGAAAAGTAAAGGCTCGCATGCTTGTCATCTTCCTCTTCTTCCCGGGTCTTTCAGACTATCTGTCTGCCTTTCAGGAGAACCCTGCAGCCCTACTGTAAAATCGTCATGGTCGTTGTCGTACAGGCGGTGCCCTTCCTCTGTTTGCGCGTGTACTGGGTATGGTCTGGTATATGATCGGTGGTGGTGGTGGTGTTGTTTATTGGGGTGGGTTTCACATTTACTCGGCAGCAGCCTCGCCACAGAGGAAGCACTCGAGACAGCAGCATGCCTCGGCAGCACAGCAGCAGCAGCACATCTGTCGAGATACACCAATGTCAGTTGTTGTGAACTTCGCAGATGGCATCAAGACGACGACGACGACGACAAAAGTGGTAAGTAAAATGGAAGAGAAAGCAACTCACGTCCTCGATGCAGCCACCTCCACGCAGGGACATGGACATGGGCTCCTCAGCCTTCTATAAAACAGAGTCAGTCAACGAGATCGGTCAGTCGCTTGCATGGGAAGCGATGGTGGTGGTGTGGTGGTGATCGTCAGGGTCTCTGTGCTTACGGGCTGCTCAACGGTCATTTGGGGCTCGGCGGCCATGTTGGACTGCATTTGCATCGACTCGGCAGGCATTTTGGATATTGAGGGGGGTTTGGTTGGTAGACGAATTGATTTTGGCCTTGAAGAACGAGCGTGGTTTTGGCTGGACTTGGCTTGACTTGGCTTTTGCTTGGCGGTGACGGTAACAAGGAGGTGAACAGAGATCCGAGAAGGGGGGGATTGGAAAAAGGAGAAGGAAGAGATAGGAAAAAGCCGCTATTTAAATGGCATTTGTGAACCTAGTTGTTGGGTTCCTCGATGGCCTCTGCAAGTGGCACAGCTTGTCCAGGGGGGGTTTGTAAATTGATTCTGCCTCTGCTTCCCGCTGCATCGTCGAGAGACGCAGGGTCCTCCCGTTTCAGCTCAGCCCCGTTGAGGTGTGGCATTGCGGTGCCTGGCGATGTGATCAGGCAGGGGCCTACAGGGTACCTGTAGCAACTGGAGAAGGTCATCCGGGTGTGCTCCACGGCTTTGACCGGCGCTAGCGGAGCCTTACTCTCATGTATCTTGCCAGTACTCTAACGCGTGGTTAAAGCCATTGGAATACCTCTCCTGGCTGCCTTCGGTACGTGACCAGTACTCGAGTACTTTATTTATAGTGGCTCGTGAGGCACTTCAGGGCCCTCTCTGCGGCAGTTCCACAGGGGAGGGGCTGTGCCGCTTGCGCGCTAACGGAAAACCAACTGAGCTGCGATTTCCGACTTTCAGGTTGCCTCCAACATCACCATCGACAACAGTCCTCCTCAGTCATTGGTGCAAAAGACAAGCGCGCGCTGGTGGGCTGGGTGTGGAGGTGCTCAATGAATGAGCTGGTAATTAGATGATTGATTGACTGACTGATTGATTGACAGACTGGCTGAGTGTCTTAGAGCAGCATCAGCAATTCGCAGAAGCACAAGCTGAGTGCACGACTGGTTTTGCTGGCTTCAGAGCGAGAAGACAAATAATCCTCGACGCGCAACGGGCTGGCGCAGGCAGGGCTGACGCCGGTGCCCTCTCTGGACCGTTTCGACACGTCCCCAATCTTGTGATTCCCAGCAGCATTGGTATTGCCAGCAAAGCATCGTGGGCGGCCTCACCCCCAACCAGCATTGCGGTGTTCTGTTGCGCCTACTTTGCCAACACGACAACAAGCTGCGCTGGATTCTCTTGCTCTGTCACTAGCCTTGTCTTGACTTGCTAGTCATGGCTTTCGTCGTCCAAAGGCGCTCGGATTGATTCGGGGCCGTGGAGAACTTTTGAAGCTTATTTTCAACGGACCCCAGCGGACCCCCCTTGGCACATCCCTTCCGACAGTACTCCATTTAGCTGCCAACTGGACCCTGCACCGGCGGTGTGAGATGCTGACTGCCTACGAACTTCTGTCCCAGCAAGTCAGCATGGAGTGACACTCTGGCGCCAGCGTGGTGGAGTCGACCGACCGAATCCCACCCAGGTCAGGCCAGTGTCTTGGAGGAGTGCGTCTCGGGTGCTGAAACTGAGAGATATCTCAAGCATTGCCAGCTACTTGGTACCGGGTCGACGGGTCTGTCACTGTCAGTGTCACGCTTTCTTTCACCTTGTTGACAAGGTGGTACTGTCGACTATTTCAGAGCTCCTCCCGCCTCAGTCTTGAGATGACCGGTCATCCGTCCCCAAGCCTGACAGCACATACCATACTGTACCTTTCAACTGCGTGGACCTCGTTTGGAGCCGTGCAGCTGCTTTGATCCACATTCCAGAATCCTCCATGGTAGCCGATCGTGAGTTGCGCGAAATTGGCAAATGCAACACTTGCGATTGATCCAGTTTGCTCATAATCTGCCACTTGTGTACTTCACCATTTCGCTTCACGATCCACTCATGTACACATTTGAAAGCAGTCCTGAGATAGGCGGTCAAGCGTGCAGACTGAGATCTGGAGTCGACGTCTCGCTTACCCAGGCTGAGGCATATTGCAATAGTGCGATATCCAGCGTTTGTCAAAACAATATGACCTTGGACGACCGAGCAGTCCTTACTCATGAATGATTCTAGCTGTAGCACCTTGCTTCTTTTGGTCACCAAGGATTCCTCCAAGGTGTTTTGACCAAGAACTCACGGACTCCCTTTTCTCACTGCGTTGCGAATAGAGGCGTCCTCGAAGCGGTTCGCCATCGCACTTCCTGACCATCCAAATTGAGGCGAAGAAATAAATACCTCGACATGTCTATATGTTCACAAATACAGTCAAGGGTCTGGGACAAGACTTAATATGCATGCTTCTTAAATCCAAAACGAAAATGTCGCCCAGTTACATCCGTGATATCGAGAAGCAAGTTTCTCGGTCCCCTGTTGAAGCAATATTGCGCACAATCATATCAATGCTGGCAGTGTCGAAATCATTGATTTTTCCGTTAACAATGACCAAGCGATGACTGTTACGAAGCTTCGAATCAGACAGCAGGCATCAACAACCAGCTTCTGCCTGAGACTTGCATATCACCGAATCATTGTTTTCTAGACAACGCAAGATAAGTTGAGTACCAAGTATGAGGACTAGCCTGTTTGACTTTCGATCTATATCATGGACGTTCTTGTCATGCAACATCCTTTTCATGCTTCTACATCTTCTTGGATTCCTTTTACCGCGCTACGGTATACTGCACGTAAACATTTGTCCAAGCTCATATAACCGTAGCAGGCCCAACAATCAGAACTAAACACAGCACCGAGACAACAGCAACAATTGGCCCACTCGTAATCGCCACATGGTTCCCTTCAAACAAAAATTCTCCCACGACACCATTCGAGAAATTCCTCCCGACCTCGGTATCTGCAAGTGTGCTCAGGTTCCCGCAGGCCTGGTTCAGCTGCGCATCACTGGCCAGCGTGGGTAGCTTGTGCATTGCATTATTGAGCAGGGCCGACGCGGACAGCCTGCCGACAGGGCTGACGTCGAGAAAGGTCGAGCGAATGGTTGCGTTGCTGCCGATGGCGGAGAGGTTTGCGGTCAGGCTGTAGGACTGGCAGATTTGAGCCGTGTCAAAGACTGCGCCAGGGGAAGCAACGTCTGCGGATGTGATGGTGCCGATGGTGGTGGCGGAAGTGTTGACGACGTGGGGATTTGTGTTGTTGTTGTTGTCATTGTAGGCGGTAGTGTAGTGGGTGGGGCCAGCGTTCTGGTATGATATGAGCTTGAAGGGGAGTTTTGAATTGAGGTTGTTTGTGCTCTGATTAAAGTGGACGGGATGGTTGTTGATCCTGTTACTGAGATTGCCCTGGGTGATATTGTCGTTGGCGAACCCATTTCTAGGATAGTAGTGGTTCACCGGCGAGGCTGACACGAAGGTAGGTGCGAAGACGAGCGCGCTTATGGATAGGAGAAGAAGGGTCTTGAAAAGGCTGGCATGACTGATAAAAGTGGTCATCTTGGAAACAGACAATTTTGAATACATGGATTGCTGTGTTATGTCGGTCGAATAATGATCGCAAAGATGTGCCTAATCGTGAGGCGTGCACATGGTTACAGAATAGAAAACGTTATTGAGTAAAGCACCAAGGCACAGCCTTGATGTTTGGGTCGATTATAGATACCGAGTCCCGTCCTGGAAGATACCACATCGGGGGCCAAAAAGTATCGAAAGTCCTCCGGGAAGGGGATAAGGGAAGCCAAGAAGAACAACAGAAGGAGAAGCATGCGACGACCGCGCTGGAGTATATGAGTGCGCGAGATTGGAGGTCGTGAACGGCTCCTCGTCCTGGTCGGGTCACCGCCCGCCATCCACCGCGGCCTCCATAAGCATCTTCTTTTCAAAGTCAAGACATTCCGTTCCTTGGCGAGCAGTGAACGGGTCGGTTCAAGGATGCTGTATATTCTTCAAATGCGTCAATGTTCATCAGAGGATCCTACGTCGAGCTTGGAAAGAAGTCGAACTCCATATATGTAGTAGGCCGGCCATCTGGCCGCCTGTAGCCTCGCTGACGTTTTGTTTCGTGGGCTACCTTGCTGGACCACGCGGCGCTGACGTTTGATCTTCCTTCTTGGTATTGACGGCCTGTTTGGGAGGCCTTGCAGCTTGGTGTCAGATATGGCGATTGGTGTATATGATAGAGTCAAAGATGTGTCTCGTTCTATGTGATGTCTGTGGTAGATGCTTAGTTGCATCTCTTCCGGATCGTCCGTCTGGTCCCAGCCTTACATTCAACTCTTGTATCCGCTTCAGTATTTGACTCCAAGTCGAAATGACCCCTGACTGAGATTCTTGGGGGATTGAGCGGTTAATTGATGGTCACTTGGTAACGAATGGCGTGGCATGCGTTACAAACCGACCAGATATCTGCCGTTTCTTCATTGCTGACCACCAAAACCTAGAAGATCATTTCAAAAGATCCTTAACGTCTCATAAGTTGTTGGTCACTGTTTCTCGAATTGGAACTTTCTGATTTGAAATTTATATTGAACAGGTATATGTTATGCAAGTCTTGCCTATGATGACTTTGTTCAAGAGCATCTGCATACCTTGAAGTTACGCCGACACCTTGCCATCAATTGGTGCATTCGGCGTATGCTACAAAATTAGTGTTTGAAATCGCGCCTGTGCGCAACACAAACATCGCGTAACTGCGCCCTTGGGATGAGTCACATCGACCAAAGGTTCCACAGCAGTGGACTCGGGACGGACGGTGTCACCGTTCCTAGAGGGTCAAGGATTGCTAGTGCTGAAGGACAGAACCACTGATATAGGACGAAGGGGTGTCGGCTGTTCCAAGCCAGGCGTAATTGTGTATGTGACTTGTAAGCTGGCGCCGACAGCGGTGCTTGGCGTTCATGAGTGTCTCGCCGAGCCGGTGCCGCTAACATGTAAATGTCGCGATTGTGGAAGTTGTACTTTTCCTTGGATGCATTGAATGGAGAATGGAGACGGGCGACTGATCTAGACGAGTTAGCATTGCCGAATCTTTGACACGTGCATACAGTCATACCGTGTAAGACGACTACATGATGGTTTCGTTCGGCGGAAAGACGCTTCGTGATTGACGCATCTTGGGCAGGAAAACCGAACAATGGACGCCGGGCGGCGCCAAGAATCTGGAGTCCGCTGCCTGAAGGTGGATTGGAACCTGTGGTGACTGGTCGAGCGATGGCATATGACGCTCGGTCTTGGGTTTGGCCATGGTACTCATTCATTGAATCATACACAGGCATTGTCTTCAAGACTCAATTGCTTATGGGAACAGTAGATTTTGGACAAGTATATATATAGACATGGTTTGATCTGGTTCGGCAGGTTTGAAGAAATACCATGAGCATACTTGATCAAACAATACTTTTATTCAGTCGATACTCGACAGCAAAGACCGATCGATCATATAACAAACGTCAACATAGCATTTCGAACTCACAATGTCCATCACTCACGACATCGGCTACGTTATGGCCGCCATGGAGGATGCGGGCTGCTCCTCGACAAAACTACTACATAGCGGTGGTGGCTCTTCTCAGCCCTCAAAGCCCGCTGCAGAGCAACAACAACAACAACAGAAGACGCCACAGGAGGAGGCTCCACGTGCAAATCAGGAAGAAGTTCGGTACAGCACTGATGGTGAATCCATCATGAAAGGTAAGGATGACCATGATAGCCCTGCATTTCATAAAAACATACCTGAAAGGGACTAACATGATTTGGGCTTTTAACTGCAGCTTCGCCATCAGCACCAAAGAAATCATTGCGGTCAAGTCTGTTGAACAAGATTGGTCGTCGTTCTTGATCCCACTATGATCCAATGACTGCCGACTTCGATTGATAGCCGTGACCTTTCTTTTACCGATTTTTCTTTTTTCTTTTGCTCATTCATGGCATCTGGAAGTTGGCGTTGAATACCCATTTCTGTCTTTGAAAAAAATGCTGTCTTCCATCCTTAAAATGGTGGAGACTCAGAAGTTTCAGTCACATTAATGAGAATGGAACCAAAAGCATTGATATTGCATGCGTGTTGAGCGTGGTCAGGAAAAGTGGACAAAACGGTGCAAAATGCAGAGACTTGTGCTCAAGATTTGTTGCTATCAGCCTTGTGGCTATGTATTTACTCAAAAACAGTTTCAGGCATTATAATTGTTCAAAGATTTGAAATAAGGCTGAGATTATGAAGAGTCTTTTTAAAAAGCTGTTTGCTTCAACATATTCATGCCACATAGTTTGGGCAATCTACTTGGGCTGACGATACGACGAAAGCTACAACAGGAGATAACAACATTGGCAATCAAGTACACGGTAGTGCTCTTCTCCTTCAAGGTGCTATTTTTGAGTCTAGAAGATCGCACGATGCCAGCCACGATACAACTCAGCTGCAAGATGTGGTACGAGATCTGGCCCCAGTCCAAGATTGTATAGCGAAGGACATTTCTCTCTTACATTAGTAGACAGCCCATTACTTGGTGAACATTTACTACGGAACGCTAGTGGCTTCATGCCAAGACTGGTGAGATCGTCAAATGCATATGCCAGATTTTTTTCACGCTTCAATATACACGTAATTCGGAGTTCTCCATTGCAAAAGCACGTTTGCACACATGCAACCAGAAAGCCAGAGTCTCTTAAGCATAACGCAAGTTGTACGGCGGCTGACAGGTATCATCATTTTGTGAAGGTGGTTTGGTGACTTCGGGATTCAAAACAATTCCATCCCCACACAATTGGCTGAGAGAGGAAGCTCCGGAGCACGCGAATCCGACGACACACCCAGGCAGCCTATAGTGTGTTGCATTGGTCCTGGAATAGTGAGCAGACATTACTAAATGTGATAATTTCCCTGAGTATCACGCACTGACAATGATTGTACCTGGCAGGTGCTAACATAAAGGGGAGGAAAAAAATCACGAGCGCGCGTCTACCATGAGGCAGGCTGAGATGCTACCAAATCAGTCCCCACAAAGCCAAGGAAATAAGATACCGGAGAGCTTGAACAGAATGCTGTAATATCCGCATATGGCAGGCAGATGAACGATATCAAGAAAAGCGGTGGCTTCCACGCATTGTGTTTCCTATTTAGGTCCTGGACAACTGACCGAGAGCATCGAGATTGAAATATCGCAACATGGTTTAAATACGAGAGCTTTGAGCAAGATTTCAGAGTCCTTCCTGGGCCACAGAACTAGTCACTCTTTGCAGCATCAAATTCGTCATTCTCTGGCCAACATGCAGACCGTCGTCGCTCTGTCGTTCGTTGCGGGTGCGCTGGCATTGCCAGCCACCGCGCCCTCCCAGGCGCAGCCAGCGTCCCTGAACAAGGTGACAATGGGCAAGAAGCACGTTGTCACTCGCTCTGACGGTACGGCAGACGTCGCCAGCTTCTACGCGTCTCTCAACCACACGCTTGCGAAATGGGGCTCCCCATCGCTGCCGTACTACGCACCAGTCGCCTCGCAGCAAGCCGCCGCTTCCGCTGCTCGCCGCATGGCCAAGCGCCAGGCCTACGAGGACTTGACCGACCAGTACGAAGGAACCTCTGAGGATGCCGCTTACTACGGTCCCGTCGTGCTTGGCGCTGGTGATGGCCACCCGCAGACCTTCCAGCTCATCTTTGACACGGGTTCGTCCGACATTTGGGTTCCTGGTGCAGACTGTGGCATAGCCGATGGCTGTGTGCACCCTCTGGACCCCAAGTACGACGGCGGTGGTACTGCTCTGGGCACCAACACTTCGATTGAGTATGGCTCGGGCTCGACCGAGGGTGCCAACTACGTTGACGATGTCACTGTCGCTGGCCTCATCTCCTCCAACCAGACATTCTTTGCCGTCTACTCTGCGTACGGCTTTGAGGAGATTGATGCCGATGGTATCTGCGGCATGGCTTTCACTTCTATTGCGCAGGACAACGGCACGACCTTCTTTGAGAACCTGATTGCCGAAGGCGCTGTTGATGCCAACGAGTTCGGTGTCTACCTGGGCCGTGTCGCATCTGGCACCGAGGACGACTCGGAGCTCGCACTCGGAGGCCGTGACAGCACCAAATACAGCGGTGACTTTACGACCGTCCCTGTCTCATCCGAGACTTACTGGCAAGTTGCTCTTGACAAGGTGACAGTGAACGGCAAGACTGGCGGCATCAACACTCCTGGCCAAGCTGCCATCGACACTGGAACAACCACCATTGTGGCCCCTACAACCGCAGCTAAAGAGATCATGGCCAAGATTCCCAACTCCTATGGCTTCCCACTGGAGGGCGAGATTCTCTAGTAAGCTCATCTCAAATATCTCCCGTTGGTGATTTTATGCATAATGCCGAGAAGCGACTGAAGGCTGATATCATGTGCCATAAATAGCATTTTCCCTTGCAACACTTCTGCCTCGTACATTCCAGCCATTGAGTTCGCGGGCGAGAGCTTCCAGATCAACCCTCTGGACTTCAGCATTGGTGCCATCTCGGAAGAGGATATCGAGGACCTTGCGCTGGGCAACCAGACCATTGTCAACGACCTAAAGTCGATTGCCGCCACCTCTGCCAGCGGACTGTCCGACTACTGCATTGCGGGACTTATTGGCGCTGACCTAACTGACATCGAGAACCTGTATGTTGTGGGCGATGTCTTCATCAAGAACGTAAGTGAAGACCTCCTGTTTCCATATACTTTGGCACATTCCTTTCCAAGTTGCTAACACATGTTGAAATAAAGTGGTACTCTGTCTTCTCGTACGATGCCAGCTCTGGAAGCCCTGCTGTCCTCTTCGCACCAAGCATCGGCCAGGACTCTTGAGATGTTTTCTTAGACATCCCTTAGTTTCATAGAGGATAGTATCAGGCAAGAGCACTCACTTTGTAATGAATAACGAATAGTACTGGTTCATTCGGATGTAAGTAGGACCAAATCAGACACAGTATATACTCTCATGCCTTCATGGTGACTTGTCTCACGTTGTCAAGATCAAAAGATTCTTCCAAGCTAAATCTTGGACCATAGTGATACAATTTGGTTGTTACACAAAGACTTCTACTCCTTAAGGCGCTCCATCAAAATAATAAAATCATGCAGCTAGTGACTAAGTCGCATACTGAGGCTGACCAAGCCCTTGTTCTACCAGTGGACCACACTTCTTACACTGACACTCGAACCCCCACCTTCGGAGTGCTTTGCGTCTCTCCTCCACAGGTCTATCGATTTTTCCAATATATGAGATTGTAATTTCCTCTCCAGGCTCGATTCTTGATTTCGCCCGGACCTCCATGACTCCTCCCTTACGCCCAGTATCCCATACTGCGTTCGGCTCACACGAGTGGTTGATACGGCTGAAGGTCAAAAATAAACCGTCACCAACTTCCTGCTCCGCTGGCCTCAGGTTGGACCACGTCGCATCCGGTTCATACAGCGTAGCCGCATTCGTGTAGAAGATGCGCAGCGCATCTTGCAGTCTTAATGATTCGCGCCAAGACAGCTGGGAGCCATCCGAATGGTAGACGTGCTCGTTGAGGATCCTGCTATAGTGGTTCATGAGCGGCGGCGTAAGAAGTTGCTTGCCCTCAAGCTTGAACAGCTCGGTTTGCAGCTGCGGCGAGAGGCTGATGAGTTGCCCGGCAAAATTCTGCAGATCTTCAGGTCCAAACTTCCAGCCGCCTTTGGGGCCTTCGTTGCCACAAGCAAGGATCGTTTTTTCCTCGAGAATTGCCTCGTCTTTAGAGATGACTTTTGTTGCGAAGAGGCCTCTGCCTTTGCCCGGACTGTCTAGCAGTTGATAGGGTGGGCCGCGGCTTTTGTGCTCTTCGCACTGTACGAGGAGGTCATTTATTGTGGCATTCTGATCATTTAGACGGGAATCTAGAAGTTTGGTCGATCGCGTAAGTCAATCAAGTATACTTCTTACTGTGCGATGATTTCCAAAAGATCAAACTGAATATCAATGTGGTTGTCAATGACATCTTAGGAACTTTCGATGAAAATCTGGTCTATGTCGAGGCTGTAGCTCACCTCGAAATTTCCGAAGCGGATCTGACTTTGCAATCGCAGACCAACTGGACTTGTCCTCATTTACATTCGACTCTCCCCGAGGAGATAGCGGCCGGTTGTAGTACCATTGGATACCAAAGAAGGATGCGTTTAGAGATATGAGACCTACAGCAGCGGGCCTCCACATTCGGCTAGCCATCTGTAGACGTTGAAGCAGGGATACAGAAACGTGGTAGACGACCGCTTCGCAGTGAAGGAAAAGGTACAGAGCCGAAGAGCAGCGCAAATGGGAAATAACGGCAGTCATAACGAAAATTTTACGACTTCACTCCGTGGTGGTGGGTCCTATCTTGAGGCTAGAGAACTCATCGTGGGACTGTGGCCCAATACGGCAATTCTTAGCCCGAGTCATGGCTTGAAGTAGTGGAGACCACTTATAGACAACCGAGTGTCAATCTTTGTGGTATAGAGAGTTATAAACTCTTGAGCATGATAGAGTAAATAGTAGGCTCGTAGTCTTTGTATCAACAAGATTCTTTGCCGTGAAAGATCAGGGAATTCAAAGGCCGAGTCAGATTCACAGCAGCGTGTGAGGGACCAGATAGTTGTGGCCTTCCAAAGTGTTTCCATTAGCATCGATCAGATCTAGTATCTCGGCATGCAAAACTGTTATGCCACCATCAATAAGCTGGATTCGCAAAAAGCGCACTATTTGAGTGAAACAGCTGCCACATGACTCAACTCAAAGGGAGGCTCTTCTCAATCTCCCGCAAAATCTTTTCCATACGAGCAACAGAAGCGGCCTCGGCCTCAGAGGCGCTCTGAGGCTCCCGAAAGCAGAGATCCTTTCGCATATCATCCTTTGGTGATTGAGTGGCGGTGTGCTCCTTTAGATTATATTGAGGGTCAAATGGAACCTTGATAAGTGGTCGTTGCCGCGCATAGTTGTCGAGGTGTGTGCCAGTCTTGCTGTGGAACAGGGCAAGACGGAGGGGTATTGGTCAACGGTTCGGGTCGGTGATGACCTCGTGGCCTTTGAGCATTGAGAGAGAGAGAGAGAACGGTAGAAGGTATGATTATGATGTTGAATATGACAAACACCAAACCTACCTGAAACCAAGGTCTTGAACACCATCTGTGGTGGAAGTGGACCGCATTGCCAAGGATATGAATTTGTGCCAGTCTGCGGGACTGTAGCACCGCCGAATTGGAGTCTCGAGGTCGAGAACCCCAAAGCTTCTGTATGTAGAGATAGATTTCGAGCAATGCAGGGTTCAGATCAAGGCTTGGATAGAAGATCGTAGGACAGTAGTGGAAGCTGAAGTACATATAAACCAGGCTGGCAACATAACAGGAGAAGTGCCCAGTCAAGAGAGCAGATTTGCAAACCCCAGGCGGAAGAACAAGCAAGCCCACTTTCGGAACATTCAGAGAGTGAATATTGTTGGTTGACAGCATGAATAGCCTTGTTCAATGTCGCTGGCGGTCGTTGGGCGTTTTATATCCACGCTTTGTGAACTCAGAACCTCGTGTGGAAGAAATACAAAGTATGACTTCGCCCAATCCGGGTCTTCCATTTCGAGATATTTTCGATCAACGGACGCCTTGTTGGGTATCGAGCGCATGCGGCACGCTGGTCAAATATGAGTGGCGAACCAGCTGACCAAGTTGGACAGCACGTCGTAGGAGGACGGCCCTGGACGCCTGGCGGCCAGATGAGAGATCTACAATGCGCAGAAGCAATCAGCCATTTTGATTTTTACCTCGCTGACAGATGCAAGAAGCAACGGTCAGCAGACCGAGAGTTGGATGCCTTATGGCCAGGATGAATGGCAATTGCTCCCCGAGCCAAGGCAATGTTGCCAAAATTCGATGGGAATTTCTGCCAGCGTGGTCGGCCAGATAAAATATTATGATAGCGTGCTGCACGCTGACGTAGCACTACGGCAGTCGCCGCAAGGATAGGCGCCGGGGTCTGGCTTACGGTTTTGGCTTTAGCGCTGTGTAAGTCCACAGGGCTCGCATATGCCATTGCGGACCCCTATTTTAGCAACGAGAAGCGACTGACATCTGAAAGAGTGCGTGTTGGGAGTAAGCATAGGTAGGCTTTAGCAGACACCCTTTGTTCCGGGCAACGTTGATACTAAGATTGATTCTTACTGACGCCCGCCAATCGGTACTCTTGAACTCGGACTAATTGACATGACAAGACCCGATCGCTCATTTCAAGGGTTCGAACTGTATCGCGTATGGTTACTTGTAGCAGCTTCGAACCCCACAACCCACCACAGAGTCTCAAGACCTTTTGCGCTTGTAGACATAATGGTGATCCTCTGCTCAGCGCAGAACTCCTTTGACATCCTCAGGAAGATAATTTCTTCTACACTCTTAGTACTGGTACGCGCTGAGCATTCGTGCCATGTGCGTGTACACCCCAAGATCGACAGTCCAATCGCGGGATTGTTCGAGCCATCCCTCAACATGGACGAACAAGGCTGCCAGGGTTGCCATCTCCAAGATGTTCTTCAGAATAATTCGAAACCATATGGTTGGGTCAATCACGAGCTCATGGGTGGAAACTTGGTCAAACAAATACAATCGCAAGCAGAGCGCCATCTGTCTTCAGAACTCGAAGAGAGCCTATATTGAGGCGCTATGTTTGAGCCTTGGGACAATTCACACTTAGAAATTGGTACACAGCGTAGGTACAGTTGATGTGATCAACTCACATTGATTGCGTAAACGAACATACTTGGGTATGATGAGACTTAACGTGAGATCTCCAATCCGAACATGACCGGAGCAGCTGTCCCGATATGCCAAGTATTTCGAAGTGTGCCATTACTGCACGACAATTGCTGACATTCGACTGCATGCTCTCAAGTCGATCGTCCGGGACCGCGGTCTTTTCTTGGGCCCATATTCTCCTTGTTCATTAGCATCGGTGGATTGCCTCCTCAATTAGACAATACTTGCTGAGGTGTATCTACACTTTATGCACACAAACACCTTGAGTCTTGACGGTGTTACACTGGGATACACTTCCAAGTACATGGCCCCCTGCTACGTGGTCTAGACCGTGGTCTTCGAAGGTGACCATGGTGCCGTGAATAGTTACCTGATCGTTTCCAACACTTCACTCTCAGCTACATGCATTCAATCTCAATATAGAGCTGGTCGTCAACAGGCAACCGCGCGCAATTGGTTGATGCGGGCGCCTGGCCTGATGTTGGTAACCGTACCCAAAGACAAGCATTGAACCACATGATTCCGACCAAAGTTCCCCATGCCCCCAACAGAGAACATACATACTGATAAAAACATCAAAGACATCAATATTGCGTCAGTAGTGATACAAATTTATGATTATCCTGCAGGTTGCCAAGCTGCTCCACTTGCGTACCGAGATAGATTGAGTCCATGGACCAAAACGATATGATGGTCTTATAAATCTATTGGTGAAATACACGATTTTGATCTCAAATTGCTTGTCAGAGGTTGTGTGTCTTTCTAATCAATTCGCATGTGAATATCAAATGATACTCTCTTGTCGCCTTCGGGTTTGCACAAAGCTTTTTGAGAGCCACTCAATGCTAGCCATTGCTATTGTACCGAGTTGCAATAATCGAAGATTCAAGCGCAACACTACCCTCGGAATTCTCTTCAATTCCAGAATGGGTGTTTTGGAGTATTGGACGATACGCGCAATGCTGAGAATGCTGTCGGTGAGACATCATTTATTTTTCAATGGCCATCTCTACACGGATAATCAATGTTGTATACACACAATCCTACGCTAACATCCGATCAACAGAGATGTTGCTCGTCAAATCACATTATTCCATGCTAACATTCAATATAAAACGGCCATGATCAATGGATGGACGTGAAGCTGTAACTCTTGCCAGAAAGGCTTAGATGGCGAGAAAAGATGATTATAAACAGATCAAGTAAAACAAATAACGATTTGGCTATCTAGAAAAGAATGACTGATATTCCATGCCGATGACAAAATCGGCTTCGAACACGATCTCCGATATTTTTCTTCCACCAAACATCAAACAACCATTATATGCCTCAAATTCACTTTGACAAGAGTGCTAGTTGACCAGGAAATCAGAAACCACAACAGGAAGTGCGAAAAACCGATAAAGACAGAAATTGCGAGCGCATTATGAGAAGGTCCTTGTCAATGTCAAGGCGATCAAAATCCTCCGAGAGGGTTTGGGTTGGGAATCACAGCGCCTCCCTGAACAACCGGCGGAATCACGGTCTTCTGGACCGTCTTCGCCTTAGCCTTGTACGCATCGAGTGTATTGGCAGAGCTAAAGTTTTGATTGATGACGCCGGCCATGCCACTCTCGCAGTGATTACCCTGGGCACAGTAGTACCAGATGGGATTGGAGTCCTTGACTATAAATTGAAAGACATTTGGAGCCTGCCCAGAAGTGGTAGGCTGGAAACCACTGAAGAACGAAGTCGAGACGTCGGCATCGGGAACGCAAGGGCTGCCGAACGAGGATTGGGCCACGCTGTGGTTCATGGGAAGGAAATGCCATTCCACAATATCGCCGACTTGAGCCACAACATTTTGGGGATCGAAAATGAGCTGACCGGCCCGTCCAGCCACGACTGAGTGCGTGACTCTGGTGAGTGGGACAGTTCTTGAGGGAAAGATAGAGCCGGTTGAGGTGGGAGCAGCTTTGATGACGGCAGCCGCCAGAACAGTTGCAATGATAGAGGTATACATGATGAATGAGTACGAGAGAATAAAGACTATGTAGATCGTTGTAATGGAGTGGATGAAAAATGGATGCTGTCGTGGTGTCTTGGTTGTGACTGAATGCTTGAGAATGCGATGAGGATGCAACAAGAACGGGCAACAGATGAGCGCCGGCGTGATCAATTTATACACATCATGTCTCGAATACGCATATTTACTGTGATAGAACCATATTGTCGTGATTGTACAACCGACGACGAAATGATTTTTGAATTTTCTTCTTTTGGTGGTTGCTGCGGCTCTCAAGCTGTTGGTCGCACCAACCCGAGAAAAAACCTGGTATTTTGAAGGCGAAGTAAACCGTGTTGGAGAGCATTGCGCCTCTGTGGTGAGCACTACTACAAGGCGCCAAGCAGCCACCGCTGTTTGAAGGCCAGTTTGACATATTAATAGGTCATGATTCTTGTTACCCGCACTTGTTGAGTGAAAAAACACTGAGACTGATGTAAAGCCAGCCTTGTGATCCATGTGACTGTCAGCCACTCCAGCCCTACGCCAATTACTGCAAGTTGCCATAAAGCTGTACTTCGAGGGCTTGTGCTTTGATTGGGAGAACGGGTTATCAAGCATCGCGTGTGATAGCCAAGCAGAAGATGACGGGTGACTGTACTATTTAGATGACCATGTACCTTCAGATGACAAATTCATCGTCCAACTCCGGATGAAAGGCATCGACAAAAGAAGTGGGTGCATTTCCTAGACGCTGCTCATCCAGAAACTTGATCATGGCGTAGTTTCTTGGTACACTTTCAATGTCTCTTCAGTCCATCGCCACAGCTTTGTGGCTAGTTCCGGGCTCTTGGCAACAGAGTCCAGCATATGGTTTGACTCAACGCCAATGGGCATATAAAAAGCACCGCTAACCATCTCAGCCTTCGGCGCCCCTGCGGCTGCCCATAGCTGATTTAAGGCTCCCTCCTCAGGTTGCAAGAGAGTCCTGCCTGCTATCCAATTCGTGAAAACGACAAAGCCCCTTTGAACCCGACTCAGCCCGTTGACAAGATCCGTTGCGACAACGCCAGGATGGACGGAGACGGTCGTGATAGACGGATGCCGTCTGGCAAACTCGGCTGTGTAGATGACGTTGGCGAGCTTGGATTGACTAAGTATGTAGTGACAGAATTCATGCTGTTAGTTCTGTGATGTTGTTGTGAAGTCAAATGGCAATAAGAGACGAACCCATATCGAATCCATGATCCCCCGACTGAATTCTGCGTTGTGCGGACCTTCTCAAAGTCAATCCCCTGACTGGGATGTCCTCTAAAGCCCGTGCTTGTCAGGACTACCAAGCGAACGTCGGCATTGAGTTGTTCGGCCGTCTTCAAGAGCACAGGGGTAAGCTGACGTATCACTGATGCATGCTTGAGTACCATGTCGTTAGTTCAGTTGGATTCGTGTTCATGGTGCAAGCAACTACTAGAGTTGATTATATCAGGGAAAAGCGAACTGCAAGATGATTAATGCCAAATTGGATCTCAAAGCCATCCTGAGTGAGCTCAGCGGGTTTAGCCATGATGCCAGCGTTGCAAATCAGGATATCCAGTCTCTCGTGCCTGAAGCCAGTTTGTATGCAGTCTCTAACAGAATGCAAGGACATCATATCCATTGTCAGGAATGAGAGACCGACAGAAACGTCGTTGGCTTGGACCTCTTGGATGAGTTCCTCGGCAGCAGCTGCATTACGTCCTGTAAAGTATATGTGAGCTGGTGAGTGCCTGGCCAAGGCTTTCACCGTAACTGCTCCTAGACCCGCAGTCCCTTAAGTATTGTCAACATGGTGCCACAGATTTTTTAAACGGAAGAAATCTTGCACCCCGGGATATACTAACCTCCAGTGACCAAGATCACCTTTCCATCAAGAGATGGAATATCGCGATCGGGAATAAAATCTGTACGGCCATGGAGCTGACCCATTTGAGCGGTTCAAGTTGAGCTTTGTTGACCTTCGGCAAAGAAATATAGAAAGAAAAGAGAAAAACAAAGCTTAACGACGGAACCTATAAGAAAAAGGTGACTTATATAGAAATGGACGTGCGCGGACAGAGCGGAGCAGAGATGGGTCTCTTCAGCCGTGTAAGCCGTTTGCATATGGTCTCGAGATACCATAATCCAATAACGACTTGTAAGCCATGTGCATGAGATGCAAGGATGCTACTTGGTAGATCATGATGAAAACCTGGTTCAAACTTCCCATGAAGGCTACATGCTTCTGGCTTGTCTTGCACGACTTAGTGCTCACTCATTTGGTTTTGCGGTTAATTACTCTTTGAGATGTAGTCGACTAAGTAATGTCGAAGCCACATAAGTGCAGACCAGTTCAAATGTAGGCATAGCGGGATGCCTAGAATATGCCTGACCGATACCTAATCGATGTTTAAAAATGGTCTCTATCAAGACATGTGATGAGGATATGATAAATGCATATTGTGACATGTCGAGTAACTTGGCGCTGACTTCACTTGATCTATATGGCTATCATTTTCTATTTTTGATTAACATTCTCATCTCGCGAGAACGCATGGTCACCCGGCAATTCGAGTGCGTTTGCATCTGCCCACGATTTGTGTATGCCGTCATTGCTGCTAGGTAGCTCTTGAGGACCATGATCTGCCAGCTCAGCTACGTCAACTGGTGTTGCCATTTCTGCTGCCGTGTGATATCTCTCTGGACGCTTTGCTTGCTGAAGATTTTGAAGTGATGTATTGCCTTTGTCTCTCCAAAGACCACTATGTTCGATAGCATGTTGGCGTTCTCGCTTCACTGCTTGCTGCCTTGGCCGGAACCAAAAGAGATATACACACACAGCTGCAATGAGGCCTAGCCCACAAATACTGCCCACAATTGCACCCGCGATATCACCACCGCTTATCGTGCTGCTACTGGAGCTTGAGGCCGCGGCAGTAGTATATACGATGGTCGCGGACCCGGACGACAATGATGTCGTTGAAGTTAAAATGGCAGAAGCTGCTGAAGTTGCCGACGATGATGATGATGATGGTGAAGTACATCCATCCACTGAGTAGTATTGCCAACTCGTGTTGTAACAAACACCGATCTCGGCCTCCTTGATAGCTCCCGAACATGTCCACTCATTCGTGTCGGCTTGGTATATTGTGGCTGGTCAAAAATCGGACATGGGTCGTGGTTAGTTTACGAACAAGGCGTACTCGATCGGCTCAAGATTAACTAGTGAAACACTCACGGACGCATCCGTCATCTAGCACTGTAAACATGAAGCCAGCATATGTTCCGTTGACCGTGTCTGGTATGTCGGTGCAGACTCCGTCAGGGTAGCCGTTCTGCCCGGGATAGGCCGCGATTGATGTTGTGCAGTTCGAGTTACTGAACGTTGCCCAGCTTGAAGCCCTTGCTTCTTGCGTGAGCACTAGCAGGAAGGACAGAGTAGCATAGCAACGGGCAAGCATCTTGCTGACGGCAAGATGAATTGTAAGGCCGCGAGAAGATCGTGTGGCGTTTAGAATGTTGTGGTTAAAACAAGGTTATGGAGAAGCAAAGATAGTCTATTTAACAGCAAAGCAAACAGTCCAGGTGACGGGAAGTGAAAAAGACTCCACCCAAGAACGGAGATTGCACGTAAGTGACAGAAGGAAAAGAAAATCCCAGTTGAAAGGGACTCCGCAACGCCAAGCCTGTGGAGAGGAAGATACTTTTAAAGAGGGCACCCATCACACCGTGCGGCACGGGGCCAAAATTCATACTCCTTCAGCTCGTCTTTATTGACGGACTGCGAGGCCAAATCAATGGCTAAGCAACGCTGTAACAAAATTAAAAGGGGATTCGTACTGTTTCAGCATGATTTCAGGCCCTCATATAAGAACTACCACGTGGCGACCAAGAGGCTTCAAGTTGTCATTGTCATAAGTAGAACTTGACTCCATTCCAAGATATGGCGGTGGTGCTGGGCTTTGAATGATTACTATGCGCAGACCTCTAAAACGTGTTCTTGATTGTACCTAAGTACTTCAGTGTACCTGACATACATATGCAAGCTAAGCTTCATTCTTCTGGCTCTGCCGGAGCATGTCGCAGTCAACCTAATCATAATCGACTACGTGCTGGGGGTTGATGAGCACTACGCAGGTATCTGATAAAGACTGTTGTATTTGCGCAAAAACTTGCCAGAAAACACAATTATTGAGAATGTCCTTCGAAGGTATCGACTATTGACAAGCGTTCCAGGCGTCCTTGGCGTCCTTGGGTTACATGGCCATATTTCCCTAGGCCCTTGCCCCTGACGGCCTGCAGCATGATTTAATTAGCTCGTCGACGGAGGCTTATGCAAAACGAGAAGTACACTTAATGCCGTTCGATGCATAAGTTGTGATTACAATTGATTGTATTGCGACAAATCTGTGAGGGCGATTCAGTTATTTTATATCCTGATTATTCGGTCATCTTCGATCTCAAATTCAATAGTAGAACTGATAGAATGTCTCGTGGAATTGGAAGACACGTACATGCAAAATTCAGTCTTCCCTTACACTCGAACCGGGTCAAACTCAGTTACAGTCACTCCATGGTACAAGTCATTCTTTTGTACCGAAGCAGGACAATGGGATTGTAGTGTGAGACAAGTCCAAGGGTGGCGTTCCAAGAAGCCAGAATCAATTCAGACAATAAGCGTCTAAGTAATGTTGTACAGCCATCACGCGGCTATCTCAGGTTGTCCCATGAGAAATGGGCTGGCTTCTCGGAAATCCTCGCTCGGACCTGGTGCTACTGTAACAGGCCATTTGAGTAGCCATTCTATGGAGTAGGTTGATGATTGAGCATGAGCATTCTCATGTTGTTAAAGGAAAAATCCTAGGTAGACGAGGTAGATCGCTAGCTGAATATTCTGAAGATTCTGGCTCGCCAACCCCTCTGGGACGTGTCCCGAAGTATGATAATTATCTTCGTGAAACTGTGAGATTTTTGATATTGCTTGCATAAAGATGTCCCTCTATAGACACACGAAGCTTCGCAAAACGTGTTCTCGTGAACAACATCGAATTGTCGTTCCTAATGAGACAGCAGAATAAACTCCTGAAGGCTTCTCTAGCTTGATCATTGATCGTCTAGCTACAGCTCGCTTGTTGTGGGGGAATTTGGCCGTTGCTTGGGCCGGAGGCTTGCTACAAACACATGTTGTCGGGATTGTACATTATACTCTCATTTTTCTTAGTTGCACCAACGTGTTGATTGAGAACTAAGATAGGGTCTTGGAGGCTTTTGAGATACTTCAACTAACATAAAACAAACAGAGATGCCTGTCCCAATTGCACTTTGCCTTGAACACCATTCCAAGGGGACAAAATGGCCGTTGAGCTCTGATTACTGGGTGGGCTGAACAATCAGAGATTGCAGAGGAAAGGCATAGTTATTGCTAACCTTGACCCCTGATCATAGACTATTCATCACTTGCAACGTGAGACTGTAGGGAGATTCAATGTTGATACTATTGGTCGCAGTCTGTGGGCTATGAGATAAGAGATGAAAGAATACTTGCCGTTAAGGACGCGAATCGGCTATTGAAGTGGCAATGAAGTTGAGGATCTCCCAAAATATTTCCTTTCGACCCTGAGGTACCATCAAGCGTTGGCGACAGTATTTTAGCGGCAGACCCTTGCCATACTGATCTTCCTCAGGGTACCAAGTGCATAAGAAGCTGTGCTGATAGGAGCTGATTGGACAAGTAATTCAATCGTCACAGGGCACTGAAGACTCTTGTTGTTTGAGATCCAAAGAACCTCGACTTAGAAACAATAAGTAGCATATAATCCAACGAGAATCACTATGAAATACAATCTGTGTGATACAACGAAAAAGAAACCTAGCATCCCGACCTCTGTCCCATGACCAAGACCCCTAGACATGACTGCTCCATAGCACTTCTCCTCCTCGGACTCCATCCATCAAACCACCCCACTCCCACATGAAGCTTGCATGTACGTAAGTGGGCATCAGTGCGACTAGAAGAAACTCTGACGGCCTTCAGGTTCCAGAAACGTTGCCTTCTCCGCGATCTTTGAATGGGCACGCGGACTTCTTGTGTCTTTTCAGATAATCCTTCCTGCGCAGTGGCGCGCCACAGAGGTCACACTGCGTACTGGGGCTCCCGAAGCCTTTCTTAGCCGCTTCTCTTGGATGAGCAACCCAGCAATGCTGCTCCATGTCCTTTCTCGACGCAAATCCGTTTCCCGGCTTCGCTCGTGAACAGGTAAAATCTATGCACAGAATGTGCTTGGTATGGTTACTGTAATGCTTTCTGATTGATTGCACAGTGGCGGGTTAGTTTCATTGCTTCCAAGAAGACCGGCCTGAGATTTCAAGGACAGCCGAGGTCCTCCAGAGGAAGAATGTACTCACTTCAACGAGCCCTTTTGCTTATGCAACCTGGTCTTGCAACCAGGAAAAGGGCATTTATACGGTGGGCCAGGTATGTTTTCAATGTCTTCAACAGTGGGTATCGCCCGCCTTCTTGCTTCTATACTTTCGGCATCATCAGGAGTACCAGAAGGTTGTCCAGGGTACAATGGGCCGCCAAGCTCCGCACCAAAGTCCCCTGCTCGCTGAACTGGATTCTCGTCTTCGGCAACCATCTCGTAATCGATGTGACGCTCATCACCTTGGCTCTCCACAGCCAGTCGCGGATCAAAAAGGTTGGATTGCGGGTCAACCAAAGCTGGGTGGCTCTCAGACCCCGTGAGAAAGGGAACGGGAGGACTCTAAGAGCCCTGAACTGAAACCCAACCAGACTGGTAAGAGTCTGTAGGGCCAGGAAAAGGAATCACGGGGTTGCTGTTGCCGTACCTGCTGTTGCTGTCGCTGATACCGCTGTTGAACTGGGCCATGCTGTCGGCGATGCCTGATGAGCGCAGCAAAGGTTGCATTGCTCCGTGTATCAGCATCGCAGGATGCACAGAACCTAGCATCTGCTGGCCAGGGCCTTGGAGATTTTGACTGGCTTGCGCTTGGAGTGTGAGGTGGCTGCCGAGCGAGGGTGCTGCCACTGCGGGATTCAAATTCGGGAACGTGGCGCCCGAGACCATGGAGTCCATCATCATGTTGTACATGTAGTCGTCTTGCTGGCTCTGCTCCTCCTGGCGCGGGACGAGTGGTTGAGAGGCTATCGGCCCGGGGGTCGCAAGGCTGTAGTTGGGCCCGTTCGTAGCTAGGCTCGTGTAACTGTAATCTCCAGGATCGCAAAGGTCCGCTTCTGCTTTGGTCAGGAGAGTGAGTATATCGTATCTAGCAAGGCTAAAGCAGGAGTCCTGCCACCTGGTGGACCAACCTGACCAGGATTGTTCCGTCATCCATCTGTTCTGGCCGCCACTATTAAAGTCTGCCATCCCCTCCATCTCATCATCCTCTGACATTGTTCTCTTATGCTAGCAATGTCCAAAAAAAAATGTCGACTCTCGAATCAAGCAGGCTTAATCGAAACAAAAGATATGTGAAAGAAGCTTGGCTGCTGCTGCACAAAGTTTCACAACTGCGAGTCTTGCCAGAACAACAAAAGCGCCAGCCGCCCTTCAGAGCCGTACGCACTTGCACTCCGACAGGTGATGGCAGGAAACCTGACCGTGGATATATCACGAAGACTCCAAGAGCCGGAGTTGCGTGGGAGAATGGTATGGGAGTACGAAAGAGTACTCTCTCCACCAGCACTTCCAATGCTGCTTTGGGCGATCCAGCCAAACGGCTGGATCCGGACCCACATGGTGCTCTGCAGTCGGCCTTCCACTGCAACGTGAGCTGGCTGACTTTGCAGGATTAGCCGTCCACTCATCGTCGACGGGGACGACGTGCTAACAGGCTGTCAAGCGGAGGCCCACTGCAAACGGGGCTGCCGACCCAATCACCACATGCCTCGTTTTGGCTCTTGGATGTGTACCAGCTCTTGAAGGACAGCGCTTGGTGGAAGACACGCACAGGTTACTCTTGTTTGCTCGAGACCTGGTCCTTGCTATGCTCACTATACGTTTCGCTGTCCGGGACCCCATTGTGTATTTGGTGTGTACACATTGTATGCTCAACAAGTGCTAGCTATACTTTGAGCAGAACATCCTGACCCGTATCTAAAAAAGTTTCTATCGTACGTCTATTTGTGAGGATCAAGCCGTTTCCTAGGTATAGTTGAGATTGAGGCGACTCAACAAGATCAGGAAGGCCTGCCAACGCGAACACACAAGGATCAGGGGTCAAGTCGATACACTTTCACAAAGAGGGGTTTATTTCCAGATTCCAGAAACAAGTTTTGGTTGAGATATATCGACTCACCGGTTGATGCTTGACCTGGAAGACATATAAACTACGTATTCTGCTGTGAAAGCAACACAATCACCATTAGGAACAACATTCGTAATGAATGTGTTATTTCAGCCGAAAGGCCTCGATTCTCTTTAAGAAAAAATAGGGCAGGCTTTCAATAAGTGGAAACACTGGCCAAGTCCCAAACCCTGGGGTCGGATGTCAGCTTGAGCTACGACTAATGGTCGAGCATGGAAAACCTCGGTATCGTGTACATAAAATCACTGTGATGAATGCAATATGATACATATTTCTGCAACATGATAGCCGCGTTCCTGATTTCGAGTTGGAGCCCGGGTACGACAGCCGACAAAGCTGCTGCAATCCTACATCGGTGACGGTTGAGGGAACATCGGTGACGGATAGAGAACAACGCTGGTTCCAACTATTGCGCTTGTTGCCCAATGACGGGCCATATCGTTCTGTAAGTGTCTTGTCGACCTTGATGTTTGACGCAATATGCCGAAATCGTTCCCATTACGCACGTCTTTGCGACGTCAACTTGAATGCACCTGAAACCGTTGTCTTGTGAATTGATTAGTCCTTGCTATTTGGAGGCGACACGCTTTGCTTCTGGGAAAAGAAATAAATAGTGGTGCAAGATTCACCAAGTTGAATTAACGCAAGCCGAGACTGGAGACTTGGTCGGTGAGGCAATGAATTTGGCAGCGTGCCTCCTATACAGGCCTGCATCTGCTCATGGCCAAGGCTGCCTTATCCCAACCTGATCAACTTTTAGCTAGTATTTACTCTGAGCTTGCAGATCGCCGGCTTGAATTCAGATGAGCTGAAGGTACTAACATTTATCCATCGAGCGAATTCGAGGTTGGACCGCTTAGTATAGAATAATATCTAACAGCCTATATCGCAAAGGCAGTAGGTCTAGAGTTTAACCTCGACTTTTCGCTCATGTGCCTCTTCCGGGTTTACTAGTTGCCGGGCTTGTTTTTATTTTTCCTTCAATTTCGCCTGTCTCTGTTTTCGTTTTGGTATACAGGCCTTCTTGCTTGTCTTTTTCCTTATACATACTACACATTCTGCAACCTTTCTCCTACGTGTTATCTGATGTCTCAAGCGGGAATCCGTCCCGCTAAGCAAACAAGGACCATGTCTCGGGTACTATTCCCGTTGTGCCGCGAGTAGTATAAGCCAGGAAACCAACAACAAACGACCGCAGTCGACAACAAAGCGTGCAAATATAGCATGACAACCTCAATCTCACGGAAAAAGAGCTTGAATTAAGTATTGAGCATCTTGCGGATTCGCGGGACTTGCGGCAACTTTTTACCGCGACTGGAGGACCATCGGTGTTAACTGAGCACGTACCTAGTGCATGTCTTCTTCATGTCCAGAGGGCTTGGATCGAGTCCAGTATACCTTTCCTCCCTGTTTAATCATCCACAAGCCACGTTTATAAAATTATTTCGTCGATAGCAAGTAGATGAGAATTGACTGCTAAAATTTACACAACAGCAGTGTTGCGTACATATGTAGCACAGAAGCAAAGGTCGGTCTTGGGTGTATTGGGCAACAACTTGGACCTCGACAGCATTACAATGCTAGAGCCTGATCAGCCATATTTGATCATATTGCATAACATTTTCATATCCAGGTTCGTGCTTGTATTTAATTTTATTTACCTGCGCTCGCTCTTTCGGTCTTGGTTCAGGGTCATGATCACGAACCTTTTGTTGATTTCAATACACCTGAATCTTCTCTGTCTAAATGTCTTCAGATCTTCATAATTTTCTTTCTTTCTCCACCATTTTGTCTGCACGCTGAGTGCTGAGTCTTGGGCTTTGCTTCTACGCTACTAGCACATGTAAGCCAGCACCATTTCTCTCCGTAGTTGAGTGTATGGGCTGTGCTCGAATATGTTCCATAACATCTTGCGATGAAAAGGCTCATACCCGCCCGTTCGTCTTCCAGATAGAGACACATATGAGCATTGTATGGTGGTTTTGGCTCTGCACACAACTTGAATTGCTTGAATCGTGGCTATATGCTCTCCGTAGTATTTTGGCTTTTCAATGTCACAGATAGGAAAGCATTGAGAGTTGATTTCGTAAGCTGTTCATTGAGATTATTCACAAATGTCTACTCAACTGTTCATGCATTCAAGCCCAGCAATTTGCTAGAAGTTGGATGGTATGTATTTTCGAACAGCATAGATCTCAAGTATGCTGGTTTAGTTCCAGTTCACCAGGATCCTCTCTCCTGCTGTCTAACCTTACCTGACCTTGTTAACCAACTTTACCTCGCCTTACCGCATTGATAATGATCATAGAAAGGCGACATATTGTCCCGTTCGTCTTGTGAGATACTATATGAGACCCATATAATCGGTGATTTCTTCTGAATGCTCCATACTATCAAGCAAAACATATTTTGGCACATAGTGCGTTGTCATTGAATCTGCCCACCATATAAATTCCTCTCTATTCAAAAGAAATGTGAAGGCTACCAACGTCCGTACCCAAGCTGTCGATATGATCGATTAATGTCATGATCCTTATTGCTCAACGCGACCATTACCAACCACTTTAGCTAAATGAAGAGAAGTCATCATCTTGCTGGGCTTCTTACAACGAACGATATTATGCTTTGATCTCTCAATCTACATGAATCTGTGAAACCTTCATTGTTATATTCACCAAACGCATCTCACAACATTTGTATTTGAATATGACCAATCGCCAGTCCACAATACAGCGCCACGCAAGACATCACAATCTGTCAATTATCTATCTATCTATCTATCTACTTATACTGTTGATATGTATCGTATGAGATTTTCACGGGTGAGTGGATTATACATGTACTTCGTACATAAATACATCTACACATGTGTGAAGAGCTTGAAGTTGCATATCCCCAGACAAACAACAGGTTCAAGTGCTCCAATAACAAGACAAAGCATAATTTACTATCTTTTAGAATAGCGGATTCTTTTTCCAATCAACTGGATCAATATATACCAATACATATGCAATCACTATGTCCAGCCCTATAATTACATCTGAAGCAAAAGCCCAACCGTAAGCCCAAAATCTATTGTTGCTTGGCTGCCAACCAGGCCAAACCGCCACATTTCGCTGCCCTCGTCTCACATTTGATAACAAAGCAAGCCTTTGATCACGTTTCAATCAACGAATCTACAGAGAGACTCAGTCGCAAGTGGCAGTAGAACACTTGCGAAAAGGTATAATAAAAAGGAGAGAAGAAAAACAGGGAAGTACGAATATACACAGTGATATATGGCCAAAGAATGGAAGCCTCATACCAGCCTCATGTACCTGAACTGGTAGGCACAAATCTACTCGAAAACATAAACGCCACAGCCATAATCCAGCAACCTGAAGAGGAAATAGGCTTGGTCCTTTCCTCGCGAAATCAAAATTGCAAGCGCCTCCTTCACCACAGAATTCATGCCAAGATGATTATGTTTGAAAAAAAAGACCAAAAAAATGACCGCTCCATCTAATCATAGGCGCCAGCCCCAGAAACTCAATTATATCAAAAGGCCATGCACTTGAACCAAGCAGTAACCGTTTCAATATGTGCAAGCCACCCAGAAAAAAGAGTCGACGAGTCCCGAAATTTACCACCAACCACGCATGACCGCAGTCCTAGCATAAATGACAGAAAATGCATCACTCGCTCCTTAGCCACCTAATCATTCGTCATCCCTATACTGCTATTGCTGTTCCTGCCACCGCCGCCGCTCCCTCTTCCGTCACCACTGCCTCCGCCGCCATCCAGTGACGTTCCAAATTGCGGCGGAGGACGCCTGACTTGGTACTGATACAGACTTTCTCCCGAGCTCTGCCGTGAGAATATGCCTGGTGTAATTGTACCAGCCGGCGTCCCTGTACCGCTTCCGTAACTTGCTAAGTCGGCGCTAAATGTGTTGGGCTCAAGGGTTGGACTGGTGAGATCGTATGACCAGTCCGCTGACGCGGCGGTGACATCATTCGCCCAATTTGCAAACGGTAAGCTGGTATTGAGAGAAGGCATAGAGAGAGAAGAGTTCATTTGCCTCTGGCTAGCAGTGGACGGGGTATTGGTACCGCTGCCAGAAGTAGAGGTAAAAGGATTTGTGGTGCTGGGGCCGGCCGCACTGGAGAATGAGTTGTTGAGGTTCAGAATTGGTTCGCCCAGCAGCGAGTTCATCTGCGAAGATGGGCCGGCATCGAGATCCAAAGGCCTGCCCATCGCCCAAACGTTGTCAGCGGCATCAACATCGTCCTTGTCTTTGCCGACTTCGCCCAGAACATTACCCATCTGCACATCGCTATTCGCACTGCTGAGGCTGCCAAAATTGGGCCAGGGTATGTTCTCTGGTGGGAGCACAGGTGAGTTGAGCGACGGTGTCAGGGCCATCCGCATGCCGCCTGGGCGTTCTTGAGCAAACATTAATAGACGTTCGGCAAATTGTGTACGGCTGTTGGGGGTCGCGCTGAGCGTCCGTACGAAGAATTCCAATGGGTCAATTGCAACGCCTTTTCTGCTCACGCCCAGCACGCCTAAGTCGCTGGTACCGATGAAGTCCATGCCCATGACGCCGCGGATACCGCTTATTGGGGTACCAGCTACGCTTGCTCTGTCAATGGCACCGAGAACGTTCATGCACCAGGTTCCAATCTCGAATATTTTTTCAAAAATACCCATTCCGTGAACTTCAACGGCTGAGCTTGGTAGGCTCTGCAGCACGTTGGCAGTGGATCGAGCAATAGCCAGAGGAAAGGCAAAGTGCATGCTGTCGTGAGGTGCGGTCCAACTCAAAAGACTTTGTCGAAAGGAGCTTTGCCACACAATAAGACGCAGCCATTGCTGCGTGATTAAAAGATCTGCTTTCTGGATCGCGGTTGGCTCGGATTGCACAATCTCGATATCGGCCTCTTCATCCGATCCCGAGGCTGACGGGGCCGCTGTGACAGGTGCGGAGAAGGTTGGCTGAGAGTCAGACGAGGGCGTGGAGGCACGTGAGCGTTGGAGAAAAACCGGTGGTTGAGCAAGCAGGTTCTGTAATGCAAGGTAGGTGGTTGCCGAGACGCGAGGGTCGGACCCATCGTTCCAAGCCGACACAAAGGATTCGTCGAGTGGGGTATAGGACGACACAAGCTGCAAGAAGCCTGTGTGAATGTCAGGAGATTCATAAGTATGTCTTGTCGTTGGGAGCGAAGGCGTCTTTTTGAATGTGATCGGTTTGTTGCGTAAAATAGCGAATGACCTTGAACGATTTGGATTAGCTGGAGCAGATCAGTAAAAGTGCATTGAGGTCGGAAGCAAGTTACCTCTCAGTCACAAATAATATCCAAAAGACACGTTGCCGGCAAAGAGCCTCTTCAGGCGGAAGGCCAGCATAGGAGGCATCATCATGCAGGCCCATATCTTGGGCCAACGTTAAGGCCTCTCGGAGATAGAGCCAAGATTTCCGGTTCTGATTTATCTCAAAGAAGGACGTCGATAACCAGAAAGATGAGATGACAGCGCTGACGGAGGCATCTTCCATGTAGTCGTACGACTGGCGGTTGGACACACACTCGTCGAGGAAGAAGCGACCAGCCTCTTCCCAGGAAGCAGGACCGTCGACATGAAGACTTTTCCCAGACATATGCATGCACACCAGCGCGCATAACGCGTAGATAAGGTTCTTCTCTGGTGCTGTCATTTGCTTGGTGATGACAGCTCGTATGGTTGGCATGTACAGCAAGGGCATGATCGGGTAAATGTGCTCATAATAGAGATCGACACATCTGGGAATGAGCTGGAGATGAGGCCGATGCAGCGGTCGGTACTGATCTGAGGTGAAGAGACTGGTTGGCTCCGGTCCATTGCGCGGGTCGGTGGCATTGTTGCGCCACGAAATATCCTGAGGTGCTTGCGAGATGCTCAGTCTGGGCTCCAGTTCAGGGCTGTTGTCCCTGCTGTCCTTGTCCTTACTTTCTCGCGCCCTCAACTCATTACTTTTGATAGACGAGGTCAGCATGTAGTTATATGAGAGGGGTGCCTGTTCTTCTATACAAATGATCGGCATCCAGGGTGCTGCAAAGACTTACATGACACGACCATGGCCGCGTTTTGGTCCACGTTTTCGAGGGACATGATCTCGCTTGCAGAGTAACGTGGCATTGATGCATTGTTGACATGGGAATTGACCATCACAGCGTATTCCTACTCGTTGTTAGTATCCGGGTGAAGTAATTATCCGCGTTGATGGTGACAGCCGCAGCATGTGGCAATGAGACGTGAGACAAGGTGTGCGTCGGAGCAGAGCAGAGCAAAGAAAGACATACGTCGTCGACGACAATGATCACACACAGTCCGCTTCGAGATGGACTGCTGTTGCTTTGTAGGCGATGTGGAAGCGGAAGATCCATGATGGGGGGCGGCCGGCGCGGAAGAAGAGAATGAGGGGTCTGCAAGCGCAGAGGCGGGCAAGGTGGCAAAGTCGAGCTCGTCGGAGGACTCGGCAGCCGAAACGGGAGGCACAGAGGAGACCAGGTCGGAAGGGTGGTCGTCTTCGGTCTTCATCATCATCATCACGGCTGGCATGCGGGTGACGTGAGAGTAATGCGCACACGAAGGTGGTGTCAAGGACGGGGAGGGGCCGCAACAGTCCGGGCGAGACAGTCGATCGAGGGCAGGCAGTGGGCGGAATGCAAGGAAAACAGGGGTCGGAATGGCCGCTCAAGCCTCTCTCATTGTTGCGAGAGTCGCGGGACCAGGGCAGGTCATGCGACACTGGCTAGACGCAGATACTGGGCGTGGACCGGCGGACACGCAAGACGTGGAACCACTCTAGGAAGCGGCTTGGACGGCTCGAGTCTTGCTGGCCCTGGGTCGAGGCTGGAAGGGGTGACCAGTCGGGCGAACGATGAGAGAAGAGCCGGATCGAGTCGAGTCGAGGGCGGCAAACAGCAGTCGTCGTCGTCGTCGTTGTCGTCGTCGTCGGCGAAAGCAATAGAAGTGGCAACGGCAGTGGCAATGGCCAGAGAGACGGACTGAGCAGTGGATGGATGCAGGTTGCCAAGTATGCTTTGAGATGCCGAGATGTTGTGACGAGGTCGCAGGAGCTTTGGCGTTGCTCTGCTGGGTTGGGTGAGTTTGGGTTGATGGGTGGCCGTGAGTGGATGATGCTGCTGGCTGCTGGTGCTGCTTTGCTGTGCCTGCCTGCCTGCCTGCCAGTTTTCCTTGACACGCGGTATTGGGCTGCTGGGTCGCTGTGGCTGGGTCGGCCTGGATTCAATGGTGGCAGTTGGTTGCTGGGCCTGGTTCGCACCTGCTCAATTGTGTTGTGTTGCGGACTGTGGCCGCAGAATAAATGCGGGGAGAGCGACCAGGTGCCAAGGACTAAAACCACTCACCAAGCCCAGCCCAGCCCAAAGCCCGCCAAAGCCCAGCTGGGTTGGCGGTAGCCCAGCAGGCTAGCAAAACTAAACTAAAAACCGCTGGCACTAATTCAATTTACCGTGCTTGGGGGTGCTCAGAGTTTACGATTTGCCCGAAGTCAAGTACCCCGGCCTCCTACACAGTATGCTAGAGTACTTCGGTCTCTCAATTGCTCTAACTCGAGTCGCTCCAAGTCTCCTTGCTTAGCCTTTCCCAATTGCTTGGGACTTCCATTCCACCCGTCCATGCTAATACGTGCATTATTTATTATTACTATTCTTCTTGTTCTGGTGTCGGACAAAAATATATCCTGTGGCAATCTAGAACCAGAAACAAGACAGCGGGCCCAAGAAAAAAAGAGGAAGAAAAAAAAAATAGCAATCAAAAAACCAAGAGGCAGAAACCCATTGAAAAGCAAGGGAGACACAGAGACAGAGAGAGGGCCATCAGTTGATCTGCAGCAAACCGGGCTTTCAGCGGCTCTTGGGCCACCTGGGGCCACCCCTGCCCCCCTGTGACGCCCCATCGACCCACCCACACCCCTGAAGACTGCCGCTGAGCCGCAACGTTGATTCAGACCTCACAGCTCTCTTTCTTCACAGCATCGTCACCATCCACCACCATACAGATCTGTAAAACCACAAGGTCAGCCACAGACCGAGCGAGAGCGAGAGCCAGAGCCAGAGTCAGCCTCGGACACTGGCGATCCCAAGTCACCTACTTTCTACTAGCCCACCAGCGGACCCGCTTCCAAGGCTGTCTGCCCAGCTCCTAGTAGACCGGGATACTTCAAGTACTTGTATATCCTCCTGCCATGTTTTCCTGCCAGGAATATCCAGAAATACAAATACCTACCTACTATAGTAGATATCCGAGCATACGACAAGCAAGGGTTGTGTTTTTATAGTGCCCTTTGGATCCATGTCTGTCAGTGCTGGCTGTCGCTTTGTGTCCTGCCCACTCTCCTGACTTTTCTCAGGGAGCTACCACGATAAAATGAGTACAGGAACCAGCCAGAACTGGCCACAATAAAAGAACACTTCACTCATAGTAGACTTGCATCGCCGGACATCGCGATCCTGCCACGCCACGCCACACCAGCACACCAATCAATGAACCTCGGACGTTCTGTTGAGAGCCATGCCCAGATCAACCTGGCCGTCGGGTCTCCGCCCAAGACCCACCTCGCTTCCTGGTTGCCCTGCACCAAGCTGTGCTGTAATAATAGCCTAACCCGACAGACACACTCCCAGCCTGGCAGTCAGCCAGGCCCAGAATCTCTACCAAAATGACACCGTATCACCTCTGATCACCAAGGATTGGGATATGACAACCAGTCATCTGAAATGTAAAGAGGCTACTGTGCGGGAAGCCGGTACTTGATACTTATTGCTCGCTGAACGGGGAAATGCATCTCAACATCGCGCTTTCATCACTACAGCTCCTCCTTGAAGAACCTTTCCTGGCTTCCATCCGCGCTCTCGTCAATCTCCTCGTCTTCGTAATACTCCATTTCACCGTCGTCCTCCAGGATCCCCACAATCTCGGGCACTTCTCCAGGAATCTCAACCACTTCGAGCGTCCAGCCCTTATCCCCAGCAATCTTCTCAATCTCCTGCCGGAATTGCTCAACCGCATCCGGATCGAGATTCAGCTTCTCTAATTCTTCGTCTGACATCTTCTCGACCTTGCCACCGTCTGACTTCCGTTCGCCCTTAGCGAGGGTTTCTTTGAGGGGTCCAGTCGTGGGTGCTTTGCCCGGGATGAATCCCTTGGGCGGCTTCAGCTTGGGTGGAGGCTGTCCGTCCTCAGCGCGCAGCAATTGCTTGCCACCAATAATCACGCCACCAATTTCCATGCCTTTGAACGACCCCCCATTTCCATTTCCGCGTGATCCCGCTTCCTTGTCGCCCTTGGCCTCGGCCTGCCCCTCTTCTTGTCCTTGGCCAACTTGGAGCTGCTCTGCAGCCTCGATACTCTTTCTGAGCCGCCATGCTGCAATGTCGTCCTCTGAATCGATGATGACCTGACAGCTGATAGGGTGAGCGTGCGTCTCCTTGGGAGGTAAGAAGGCAACGTCCTCGCACAGTCGTGGAGTATGCACAAGCATGAGGTATGAGCACGTGGTCAGCTCCTTGATCCAGCCAATGCGATCATTCGCAGCTCCTGGATTGCAATGGAATTGTACTTCGATCATGCGTGGACGGCCAGTCAGATCACACAGCGTCCCGCCTTCCATGCGCTGAACGAGAAACCGCTGGTCGCCCTTGACTTGCAGTTCGGCATTGGGCGGGAGAGTCGGAGTGGATTCCGTATCACCGCCGAGAGGCTTTTGCGCGCTGTCTAGATCCTTGTTTTGCAGAGCGTCTTCGCTGACCTTTTCGTCGACGTCCTTGGTGAACTGCTTGGCTTTGGCCTTCTTTCTCACGGCAGGCTCCTGCTCTACACGACCCAGTACGTACTCTGCCGTATTGGGCTCCTTGACTGGCAAGCCCTTCGTCATGCCGCCGGGGAGGGCGTGGAACTGGACGATATCTTGACCGTAGCAAAATTTGTAGCTCCACCAGCCAGAAACATAGTAGAGACACTGGTTGTCCAACGCGCTCATGAGCTCCCAGCCTTTGCTGTTGGCACGCGCCAGCTCTCGCGCCTCCTCGGCCTTGGCCAGCTCGGTGGCTGTTTTGTTGGGCGCTGGGGGAGGTGCGAGCACGGGTACTGAGCAGAGGTACTTTGAAGGCGGGATGTGCATAATCTCAAACTCTTCCGAGATCTCGGGCATGCCGTCGTCGGCGTTGCCATTGTGTACCGGGCTTGCCGTTCCGGACTCGCGGCTCTGGCTTGTGAGGTCGGTGGTTTGAGACAAAATTCCCGCGGCGTGTGTCGCGGATGACGAGGAGGAGGCTGAAGGTTGAAAGGGCTTTGTGGACTCAACGAGTCGCTGAGCATCTATTTCAGATATGAAGGAGTCGGTAAATGTGATTTCGTACTGTGTGGCATGATTACTTGTTAGTATTCTGGGATCTCAATCGAGTGCTTTGTCGCTTCGCTTGCCAGATGTCTTGTCTGTGGTCGTCTCATCCGCTACTAATCGTTTGCCTCCAACGGACCAACAACGGGGCGCAACATACCTGGGGGTAGGCCAGCATGTCATCGTGGATGCTGAAGCCAGGCTGCTTGGCGCTGCAAAGCTGCAGGCCAGCAAGCAAGACAAACTGTAAACGGCGCATGTTGCCGCAGCGCAGCTGGTCGCCCCTTTATATAGGTATCATGCGAGATCTGGCGGGGACAAATGTGATGATGTTGGTGTTTGGTGATTGCTACCTTCTGGATGGCTTGTTTTGGCGAAGGCCACTTTGCGAATTCCCGCTGACGTTGCTACATCAGGGATGGTCTCAGTCGCTACGGGTACGTACCTGAGTGCCTGGATGGGCTGGACGGGGCCTAGCAGATCAGGTACATGGTACCCGCGTACCTCGGTATCGGGTCGAGAGCCGCGAGTGGGACGCACGGACCATGATCTGGACTTGAGTTTCAAAGACAGAGATCGTGATAGCGATAACGATAAATCGACTCGGAGATTCTTGTCACACGCAAGGGCTTCAACTTCATCTCATATTTTCTACTGCGAACATTCTCATATCTGCTCTTACTCAAGAATGAATGCCTTTCATCAGTCGCTATAAGCTGTCTGTAGCTGCCATTACAAAGTCCTTCGTCCGCATTTGCAAGGAACGCCTCCCTAACACCATAGTCTACGGTACTATCACAACATTATACAGATATTCAACATGTCTGTGACAGCAGTCCATGCCAGCGTGACAGGGTGAGTTCAATATGATTTGCAATTCACATCAAAAGCTGTGACTGGTAGCTTTCTCTGCAAAAGTTGTCCATGATTACATCATCTGTTTCATTATGCTATGTATCACAGTTGAAAGCCAGAGTTGAAGTCACAGCGCCCTCTAGACCTGCACCTTCATAAAATGCTCCCAGTCACAAATGCTTTCTATTACGATACCAGCTTACTCCTGCATTCTATCCTCTTGACTGAGTCCTATTTGTCTTGCTGTTACGTCTCCATATCACGTCCAATTATTTGTTCTTCTGAAATATCATACCACATCATGCCACCCCCTACGCTTCATTTATTTATGGAGCTGCCCTGCCTCTGCCATTGCTCTGATGCTCATAAGCCTCCACTGAACATGTCTAATCACTTCCATGACTTGTACCCAACTCGTCTCTCCCGGACTCACCCTATTTTCTTTCTCGTTTCATGGACTGGTTCACTCCTTCTCTGCATCATGAAGATCGGTGGCCTTCAGAGCGCGCGGATTCGCTGGACGTCCTCGCTCGGTTGATTGGGCTGCGGCGTCTAGGCACGTTGCCGAGCTCGTTATATGTGGGGGTGTTGGGGGTCAGTGGGTGATTCAGCCACTGGTGACTGACGCTGTGGTGATTGATACTGTCGAGCGTGGCCATGCGATGATTGACTCCGGGAGGATTGACTCTGTGGTGACTGACTGTGCCGCGAGTGGCTGTGCAGCGAAGGGTCGCTTGGTCGTTGGCCTGAAATAGGCGGCACCTGAAGGCGGAATATATCGTCCTGCGATGAGGGTCCCAAGCGTGGTCTCTGCTGACGTGATTCATTATTTTGTGGCGCTGGACCGAATGACGCCTGCCCATAACGTAGCACTTGAACTTGCGGTGGCTGAGTCCGCGCTGGGTTGTGTGGTTTTTGCGCATCGTATGACCACAGCCGGCTTTGTGGACGCTGGAACTGCATTGGAGGTCCTCCTGATGGCAGAAAATGCGGTGGTGTTTGTAACCCTTGGTCTCGCAGAAATTGACAGGGCTCGAGTGGTCCTGGTCCTCGAAAGTGCTCCGAATGCTGGTGACCGGCACTGAACTTGCAATTGCCACAACAGCTGGGGTTTAGAACGGGTGGCCGTGGAGGCGAGTTGTGACGTACGGGGCTCTCAAACATGCCAGAGGACATGATCGATTGACGATGGGGCTCTTGCCGGCTGCGAGCGGGACGGAGTGTCTGCACCTGTCGATAATCCTGTTGGTGTGGTTGGTCATTGTGCCGGACAGTATGCGCAAATGATCCGGATCGAGCCCGATGTGGTTGCCGAGTCCAGGACGGGTCTTGGTTTCTCCGTCTTAATTGCTGTCGAGTCTCGGTCGCCGGCGTGGCTGCGGAATCGTGATCAGAAGGCCCAACTCCTCGGAGTCGATGCTTCCATGCTGGGGCAGGAGCATCAAGAGTTGGGTGCTTGCTACATTGACTGCCACAAACAACCAGCGGTGGAGGGTAGCGCCCGGTATTGCCAGCTCTGGGGATTGTATTGTTATTTGGAATGTTCGGGCCGACGCTCTTCTCAACCACGGTCATCTCGGCCGGTCCGGACACCATTGTTATTGTTATCGACACTTGCTCTGATTTCTCCATCTGGTGAGAATTTGTCTTCGGAATGTCGACACCCTTCAAAGGGTTCAGATCGGTTCCACTTGCACTACCAGTGGTCATCCCAACCTCGATATTGGCTTCAGCTGGTGCAGTAACACGCTGTGTGGTGATATTGGTCTTGTCCACTGACGTGCGACTCTTCGAAGTCTTCAATTTGAGATTCTTGTCGGCAGCGGCATCGTCAGCAATCTTTTTGGTCTTCGTCTTCCTTACTGAGATGCGCTCTGTGCTAATGTTGTCGACCACCTCAGAGTGGGGAGGATCTTGCTCCGCAACAGGAACATCAGCGCTCAATTTGTTACTCTGTGATTGGGATGCGACCTGTCTCGATGTATCTGGAGAATCAGTGCCCGAAGCTGTTGCGTGGGACATGGTAACATCATCGTTGCTTGTCTCATCGCTTCCGCCCATGACATTGATCAAAAAGTGCTTTAGCATCTTCGCTTGGCGCTTGGTTGTTGAGGCTAGTGGATTCGACAGTGGCTCGACGTTGGCTTGAGCCATAACCTGAGGGCCTGATGCATTTGTGTCCTTGTTACCATGGGATTGCGCATTTCGCTTGTTCTTCTTAGCGCGCCCATTCGATCGCTGCTCGCCACTCGAGGCTCTGTCGCGTTGCTGGCGAGATGTGGATCTCTGTGATCGATTCGCTGCTTCTGCCTGGTGGGGGGCACTGTTGCGTCGCGAGCCGAGGACTGTTGCAGTCATCGATGCAGGTATAGACGACACTGGGGCCGACTCTTTTCGCACGCGCTCATTCCCTTGGGATCTTTTTCGAGACTTGCGACTCTCATTGAACCAGGCTCTCGCTTCAGACTTGGCCTGGGATGGTGCGTGCTGGAATTCGGTATTGGGAGACTTCACATCTTTGTTATCGGGCTTTTGAATCAGTGCCAAGATCTGCTGGCCGAGTATCTTCTTGCCGTCTTTGTCTTCTGACTGTTGTGCATCTTCGCTCTTTGTAGTGACGGCTTTAAGCATCACTCCACTGGAGATTGGTGCTAGGGAAGCATGACGCTCGGGAGTCTTCACCTCCTCCTCATGTTGTGAGCTTTCCAATGGAATCTTTTCAATTGGCGTCTGTGTCTTCGCTTGAATTCTCATTGGAAGATCGGACTCGGACGCATCGTTGTTCGAGTGTGACTTGGAACATGCCGTTGCGATGTGACCACCTGAAGCCTTCTCGATTGGGTCAGTCGCTGTCAAATGCATAGGCTTTAGCAAAAGCCTCTTCTTGTCAGATTCGGGTGCTGTCGCAGAACATTTGTCGCCCTTCGCGGATGCTTTCTCTTGTTCAGTGGAGCAAGCATGATGCTCTTGCGTCCCGAATATTGAGATCTGGGGGTCATTTGGGGTGCTCTCTTCAAGCCCTCGGTCAGGCTGAGATGTTTTGGTAGCACTTCGCTCTTGCAAGACTAATATCGGGCCAGGTGTGGGGATTTTCATCGAAGCCAACTGTTGTATGGCCGTATTCAAGAAATTCTTTGGGCCTAACATTCGTGGTCCTCTCACGGCCGCCTCTTGGTTTGCTCCGCAGACCGCGGGAGGGCTTGTGGTCCTCAAGGCCTCAACATCATTCTGGACCAGTGTCGCCAGCCGCTGTTCTTGCCTATCGAACTTTGCATCCCGCTCCGTCTTGGGAGAAGCGCTCTTCTTGCGTACACACTCATGAATGCACTCGGCCAAGACGATCTTCTGGACTCTGATATCGGCTGCTTGCGCATCCAGGTCCATGGAGGAAGTAGCCTGAGAAGCATTGCATGTTGAGATGTCACAGACGGTCTGACATGTTTTTATTGTCTGTAACTCTTCCTCCTCGCATTCCAGCATCTTCGTCTCAGACTCGAATAATACCTTCTCCTTCTTCTTGGGCCATTTTGGACCAATCTTGGCCGCTCTTGTGTCATGTCCTTCTGATGGCCTGGAACTTGGAGACAAGATGACATCAAATAGCATCTCAGTATTCTCTGACACCGTTTGATCGGCTTGCGCTGACTCGACCATCTGTAACTTGGGTGAATCATCGACTTGGCCCGAGGGCTTTTGCTCTTGAACATTGGACAGCCACTGGATCGTGTCCGCAGGGTGCTTGGGGCTGTCGACCACAGCCGCTGTCGAGGTCAGATCGTCACCCGTTGAAGAAGAACACTCATCTTCTTTTGCAGGATATTTGACTGGCCGATGCTTACTGAGATGCGCAAATTCGTCATCGGCAGTAGAATTGCTGTTGAAAACCTGACATTGCTCTACAATCTGATCCTTGTCTGCAAGCCGATCTTGCTTGAAATGCAGGACTTCTCTGGCTGTGGGCCGAATGCCCTCAGCCAATGAGTCCTGTCCTCTCTCTGCGATCTTGAGTTCTTCTTCAGATTCGCTCTGCTCTGTGCTGTTATCTTCTTTGGCCGACATATATTCCGACGGACTTCTCTCTTGATCAGATGGTTGTGGGATGCAATGGTTAATACCCTCTTCTGTCAACCAAAGATATCTGATAGGAGACTTCTCATGCTTGGTAGACTTCTCTCTCTTGAGAGGCTCGTCCTCCTTTGCGAGTCCGTCTGCTTTCGTGGGCTCACCATGCTCCAAGGCCTGATTGTGGACCGCAGGTTTATGTTGATCCACCGTACCATCTAATTGCACGTTCTCGTCCTCTGCGATATTACCATCCACCGCTGTGAGCTCCATCTTGACAGCGCTTTCTCCAAAGATGAACGCGTTTGCCTTCGCAGGCTCTTCTTGATTGTCGGAACGTTGCTCGATTCGCAACTTCTCCTCGGGTGGATTCTCACCTGTGGCCTGAGTCACATCCTCTGTCATGATCTTAGACAGCTGTACGGCGGCGTCTAAAGCTTGGATTGGAGCCTCATTCGAAGCTTTGGTGTCACAAGCCGGTGTGCGGGGAGCCTGCTGATCATCAAGACCATCCATGATAAAATCAGCTTGAAGGTAGGGTTTGGCCTGTACTTCTGAGGCACCAGCGTCGCGACGCAACGGCACTGGATCGAAAGGTGCCTCAAAGTCAGCGAAAAGCTTATCGACATTCCCAGCACAGATCAATTTCTGAATCTTACGCTTCGCTGCCATCCGCACAGTATCAAGCGACGCAAGATGATGCATGGCCAACCGGCCGATCGCATCGAAAGCAGCTTGCTGAGATGATGCTGTCTTGTCTCGAGACTCCTTCGCGAGCAACGCATTCCAAGGACAGACGAACTGCTGACAAGAGACATCACGCTCAGTCGCACGCATTGCATTGTACAGGCCGGGGAAATTGAGTGCAAATAGCGTGTGATGCAGGGAGAAATGAGGCTGGTCTGCGCGTATGATGTACAAACTGGAGCTCATATTCAAATGGCCATCGTGATGAGCGATGAGCTTCGTCTGTAGCTGCTGGACGAACTCTGGGGTTCCGGGAGTAGGAAGAGCGTTTACATCTCGCAGCAGGAAACGCAATGCGAGGGTGGCGCCCTGTGTGGAATCAATATGAGGGCCTGTAATTGGAGAAGATCGTGTTAGTGTCACTTCCATGAAGATATTCCTGTCTGGAGGGCAACAAAATGACTTACGGATCAAGGTAATGCGATCAAAACGCTTCTTGAACATGGCGTTGACTGCGTTCTTGGGTCCGAGGACGATGACAGGCCATTCGGGGAGCTTGCCATGCGGGTCGTTCTTCTGTGCAGTCTTGTAGAAGGATCCGATTTCGACCAAGTCTTGGGTATCGAGATCGGCCTTTCGAATTGTCTTTGTCAGTTTGGTGCTCCCGAACGTACTACGGAAAGGAAGCAAAAGGAATGAAAGGAAAGGAGATGAAATAAAGGGAAAGAACTAATAAATGAGCTTCACAGCATAGCTTTTCCAAGAAAATGAACAGAAGAAGAGGGCAAGAGGACTTACCAGATCGATTGCTGACCATTGGCGCCAGTCAACCAGCTCGTTTGGACGAAGCTCGACGTCCTCTATGCTGTCGTCAGGCAATGCGTTCTGGAGAGCAACTTGCTGGAAGGTCGTTTCTTCAAATACAACCTCATCTGTGACATGGTTATTGCTCGACATCTTCTCGGTGGTCATCCGCTCATTTTTGAGCTGTTTGGGAGCAAATTGGCCAGAGGCAATGTCATTGCAAACGGCGTTTTTGATAGAGATATCCTCGGGAGTGACAAGCTCGCAAGTAATCTTTCGAACAATGGCCATCCTAGAAACGGTCTTCTCATCGCAATCAGACTGCTCAGAGGCTAGCTTCGCAAGAGTAGCAATGGATTCTTCGGGCTCTCGGGTATCTGGTGTGGCAACCTTGGCTGAGGGAGCTTCGGATACCGCATCTGCAGTCTCATTCTTCTCAGACGTCATCTGCTCAATTGCGCCAGTCTCTCTGGGCGTGGTGAGAGTCTCATTCTGAAAATTTAGCTGAGTAACAGACTTTTCAGAAGCTTCCTGTTCAGACTGATCACTGTTCGAATCAACGAGTTCATTGATGGCGACGGTAGCAGCAGGGAACGGGAAATTTAGAGGCAAGACTGGCTTGGGAGCCATTGTGCGACGGCGAGCAGTACGGAAGATGCTAGCAATACCATCATCGGCGGATGTCTGCTTTGCCTTGAGTATCAACTGAGGGCCTGTTGCCTGCATCTTGTGTTTGCCATTAGCCGTGGCAGCAGTAGGAGCAGCCCCAGACTGAGCGAGTTTCTTCTTGTTGTCGGCAGTACTGCAGATGGCGGTTGGCATCTTGGAGCCACGGCGGTTCTTAGGCATTGTCGCTGATGGTAACTGATTGACTTCGTATGAGGTCTGTGATGATGCTATCGCGACGGTAAGAATGAGGCGGTAGGGAGTTGGGATGGTATTCGTCGTCTCGTGTGGAGAAGGCTGTTCGCTATCACGATGGCTAATCGCCAGAAATCCGTGGGTGAGCTAATGCGGACGAAAGGGAGCAGTCGTATCAATCTTTGAACAAGTCAGGACACAGCACGCGCTTGAGTATGCGTTGGAGCCTAGCGACGCAGTCTGACGCGATTATTCTTGCAGAACGCAACCGTGGTAGTGATGAGATTGACAGGGCAAGCCAAGAGGACGAGAGAGGTACTGACCGTGCAGCAGAGCTTGCGAGGGCGATGAATTCAATCGATCAATACGATCAGTGACAACTTTAATGCACAGATTGACCGTGCGAAAAGTATAACATAGACTGATGCGTTGAATGGAGGCAAAAGTCTTGTGTGGAGTGACTCTGAAAAACAAATATGTTTACTTTTTTGCTGGTTGCACAGGAAAAGAAGGAAGGTTGCCTAAGAATTTCTGCGAGCAAGAGGAGGCTGGAAAAGTTCTGATTTGCCTACAGGGTAGGCTTCTGAGATTCTTGGGAGTCGTCGACAAAGGTGAGCTGCTGGCTGTTGACTTGTCGTCGGTGTTGCAAAGCTGGTTGGCAGCCTTGTGAGCGGAGCCTCAGCCTCGCCTTCATATCTGGACCTGCCCAAACCTTTTCTGCCTGTGATTTATGGACTTGGCCCTTTGCAAGCAGGCAGAACCTACTGACATACACCTCTATGTTATCTTCTTGAATCGCAGAACCATTGGAAACATGAAACACAGCAATAGGCGAATTTAGTCTGCAAACTTATTACCAAGAAGATCAAGCTAGGCTCACTCCATTTGTCCAAACGACTGATGTAGCCTGGATATATCACCATGTCGACTTTGATCTTAGTATTAGCATTAATTCGATCTTACAATTCAAGTAAGGATACAAATAGCGAGATTCAGTACATCGAAATGTATAAAGTTTTCAAAATACATCTCGGGTCTATGTAAAGTGTAGTGTTCATTATAGGCAGCAAGATTAGGCAGAAATTAAGGCACTTGTAACCGCCATTTTTATTATTACTGCGTGATGATGGAGGAGAGTAACAGATGTAATGGGATACTACTTGTCATCCAGAGAGTTCCGATGGACGGGCTATAGATGCCAAACTGTACAAAGCCTAAAAGAATGTTATAAAGGAGCTTGACTTCACGATAGGCAAACGACCCGGCCGTGGTATCAATTGTCCTTCAATCTGTTATTGAAGATGTCTATCGTCTCCATACCTGTTATGGAGAAGTTTCACGAGACTTTCATATGTTCGGACGATGAATAAGACACGCAATTATCTCTCTCATCTATAAAAGAGGCTTACAACTTGGCTAAAATATAGACCATATCACACGCCACAGAATAGAGGCTGTTCAGTTCTAATGAACTTGACTGGGATGAGCTTGGCCCGACTCGCGGCCCAGGTATATGTGAGTCAGTCATCGTGAGAAGTAGTCAATGACCTCCATAGTCTCGAAAGGACTGTGTTAAACTGCGCAAAGTTCAACGAGCTTTGTGGATTTTGGAAGCAGAGTATGTACGGCTTACTTCATAGCAGGGTCTCCTGAATATTCTCGTAAGCTCACAAATCTCGCGCAACAGTTCATCCAAACTCTTCTTCGCTATTTCTTATTGTTCTTCCGTTATACATTACTATCGGCAACGTCTGTTCCTACGCCTCAATCAGTCTACAATGCAGGAACCATAAGTACAGTGTCGCTGTTCTTATGTGACTAAGCTGCTTTTCCCCGGTTCGGATTATTTCTAGCGTATCTCAATCTAATCCAAGATTCATTTGACACAGTCCAAATTGTTGGGTGCGAACATGTGGAATCAGCAACAATGACCCGGAGCTGTACACAATTCTTCATTTATTTATCCTGCTACTTCAGCAGCCAGGACTCTTGCAGCAATTCATAGCAAGACTTAGAAGACAGACTATATTATAGTCGTCTTTACTGGCACTTACTGTTGTGCAGTCCTGGGCAAGATTATAAAGTTCAGCGGCCACGAAGAACACATCACGACTATAGCGCTTCCCAACACTATACTTGATCAGCACACTGCTGACAGACGTTATGGACCTCTAACTAGATATCCAAAGGCAAGGGTGAACATTGTATCTCTAAGCGTGGTGAGTATGTGAATCAGATTTCAGGTTTCCCATCCTGTGTCGATCCATACATGTCATATTTGCGTTCAGACACACCATACGCGACTACAGCATGACTTTCGGGAATGGAACGGGAACCATCGATGGTTATGTTCCCTGGCGAACTCAGAGCAGCTGCACAGAGAATGACACCGGTCTTATCTTGAACCATGTCATCTTGGCTGATCACGCGAATGAGCATCTGATGTCGAGTCCGTCATCAGTTTCAGGCAAGTAACAAGGCATCGACACTCACAACGGGATCTTATCAAGCTACGCTATCCGTTCAAAATGACAGGTCAAATGGGAGGCGCACAACAGTGCTCGTTAGCCGCAGGCGAATTCCCGACGGCCAGAATGCAGATTCCCAAGATAAAGCAAGCATGCCTTGTGGTTGTGCGGTCTGATCTGCACTCGAAGTCGCAGTCGGAGCCTCGTCCTCCAAAAAGCCGAGTGGGGATGGGTGCTCTCAGGCTTTCTGCAAGCCTGGGGCCTGACACGTGCCTATTCGAAATCCTGATATTTGAAATCTACACATTTATGGTGACACTGGCTATGGTCTTGCCAGACCTTTGCAAAGGCCAAGCCCATATCGTTGGTGCTGTGAGGCGGTGGCACGGCATGTCTTGTAGTCAGCGTCGTCTGAAGTCGACGCCGGCTTTCACGATGCCCGAGAGGGTGCTAAAAGTCCCTAGAGGCAGTCTCGACGCTGGTGAAGCCGACAATTACTTGGAAATTCCTGCTTGCAGTGTCAAGGATTGATGAATACTACCCTCCTCGTAGAAGATGATGGCACAGCCAACCTTTCGCAAGAGCTTAGATGGAAAACTCCAATAGAAGCGTTCGCTGTTATCTCAAGCGAGGTCTTGTCCACGGGATCACATGTTCATGAACTACACTCAAGAGCTCCGCGCCTCCGACTTCACGGTCATCAGTGATCATTGCCATGGTACGAAGACCCTTCAGCAGGACCACACATAAGACTGGTCGGACGCCGTGGTCGGGGTTCACGAACCTTAACGTGCGTGCTGACATTACATCGGAGGAACGATTCGAGACAAAGATGCACGCGCAAGATGCAATACGTAGCTGCTTGTCCGCCAGAAATAACCAAAGACCATGGGGAGCTTGCACCGATGTTGGGTTGTCAAAGGTGCCGGCAATGCCACTTTCCTTTTCCGACCAGGCTGAGAATTCCTGTAAACACCCGGCTCGTCAGTCAAGCATCTGGGCAGCCTCGTGGCTTTTTGGGATCAGACTCGCAGAGCTGGCAGAGAGAGAGCCTCTCGGCCCCGCGGAAAGCCCACAGATTACCACGTGGAACTCTGCAGCTTGTGCGGGATCGGATACAGACATGCACAGACAGGACGCACAGTATGCTTGTTGCAACTATGCCGCTGGCGGATAACGATGAATCCAAGGAGACGCGGCTGATCGGGCTCGGCGCAACGCCCATCGTCTCACCGATGTACATGGTGATATTGTCAAAGTGTGCTTATCCAGCCGCAGCCAAGTCGTCGACTTGGTTGCAGGACCGATCGCCTTAGACCTTGGCAGCATTTGGAAGGTTGTTATCGTCGTGTGGTCTGGTTTTTGTTTTTGTTTTTGCTTTCTTTGACAAGTTTTACGTCGATATGCCCGCGGAACATGTCGGTTGTGGAGTGAGTAAGAAGCAGCGCAAAATGACTTCACCGACCGAGGTTTCTGCAAAACCAAGACCGAACTGCTGAACCCTGGCAGTCGCGCCTAAAAATCACTTGGTACTGATCAGCAGCCCTAGTAACACGGAGCGGTTAAGATGTGCGCAATGGCAGGCGAACAAGAGTGGCCTGCTGGTTGTGGGAAGAGATACCACAAGTCAAACAGGGCTCTCGACGACTCAGATAGTAGACAATGTGGCGGGAGCACGCGTGGTAAGACGACCACATGGCTCAGAGCTGTAACGATGTTGTGCAACCACATTGGTGGCCTGCCTTATAGTGCGGGCTGAACCGCAGACTGGAAATTGCGGCAACCGGAATCAGGTCGGCGAGGGCGACTCCCGGGATATTGAAGACAGCAATACTCGGGAGGAGAACAGACAAAGGTACATGTGGATCGGAGAAGCAGAAGAAGCCTCAAGTCATGACACGTCTAAACTGTGCCACGGCCTGCCATGGAGCGGGAAAAGAGCCAGCTGGGACGATCATACAAAGAGGAGTTGCACGACACCCTCAGGCTTGTACTATGGTACAAGTTCCAAGCCACCATGCAGGCGGAATGGGGCCCAGCTCCAGGCCGTCATCTACTTCTGACGACAACGCAAAGGAAGTGCTTTGGTCGCCCGGACGTAACATTGGGACCGCTACAGATCGCGTGCCATCTGTGTCACTTTGCAAGCGGCTGGCTGGTGATTGAAAGAAGAAGGAAAACCCTGTGTACAGTTGGGCCGCACGAGTTTTAATTTCCCAATTGTTGTTGAACCATCGCTCTCGTCTTTGTCTCAAGTCGAGCCGCCGCCGGCGGGCCACTCAGTCAGTAGTGCTCAGTATCCGTACGAGGGCATGCTGATCGTCCCACGCAACGGGAGTGGGCACTTAGTTCTGGTTCTTGTCCCTCTTCTTCGCCCAAGGAGCGATCGATGGCTGCTTGTGATGCTGCGTGCACATCTGGCTCGGCCAAGTGATCTGACAGTAATCTATCTGGGTCATCGTTCCAAGTCCTCAAGGGGGCATATCTGCACCAGGGTAATCTCACATGCAAATAGTGCTGTGTGAAATGGTCCATTGGGCCTCAATCTCTCCGATCCCAGCTTGTGATTTGCCATCACGGCCTTGTCTTCCCTTTACGAGAACTTATATCCGTCGTGCTGTCACTTCAGCTCCGCAACACGCAAAAATCAGCGGCTATAGCACACATCCATGACAATGGCAGCGGCAATGCCTCCATCCAAGGACACAGGACAGACGTCAAGTGAAACCAAGAGCTCGAGCGGTTGCGCCACGCTTCAGAGTCACGCCATGGGCAATTGTGCACCACGAGCCTTTGTAGAACCGCCTTGGGCGCTGCAACACAATGGCTGGGGAGCCAGCCAGCACAAGGCCCCCAGGCGACCCAACGCCACTTGATATTACATGCCGAGGTGCGCCATCTTGGCTCTCTTGAGTATGATGGGCCGCAAGAACGACAGCGAAGCTCTTCACAGCGGGCTGCAGCGACTTGTTTTCCCTTTCCCTTGCTAGATAAGCGGGCCCACCGAGGCCAGCAGTCTGGCAGCGTTGCAGCGTTGCAGCCGATGGGAAAGGCAAAAAGGGTCCACACGCAATCTCTCTGTTGGTCGCCTGCCCAAGAGCACAACCGCCTGTGGATGGATCGCGGGCCGAGTGGGAGACCTGGCCTGGCCATCACATCGAGGCCATACGCGGCAGTCAGGCCGTCCATTTCATGGTCATCCATGCCCCAGGGCAGATTCACAAGGCCTCGGCGTCCTTGGATATCGCTGGGGAGGTTCCGGATCTCAACCGCCAGGCCCACGTGACAATCCACTCGCCAGCCTCGGAATCTCTTGCTCTTCTTCTTTTGATCTCTTGCTGTGCATATACACGACTGCTAGCACGGTAGCGACGCAGTGGGCGAGCCGCCGACGAACAAGCGAAGCGAAGCCGCACTGGCCTGTTCCGTGCATTTTGTCTCTGCTGCCTCTTCTCTTGTGGTCTGTTGGTGCTAGGCCCAAAGCAATCAACACCGCCGGTGCTTGTGCGAGTCTGGAGGCCAGCGCAGTGTGACTGCGCATGGCGTTGCTGTCGGACACACTGATAGCGATGTGGTACATTGCGATGTGGTACATTGCGATGTGGTACATTGCTAGCTGCTGACTCTGGCTGCATGTGATAACAGCCAACACCACCTGTCCTTGATCCAGCTTGCTGCGTCAGACAACAAACATTGGTTCAGTATGGCTCTAATTACGGTGGCGGTGGTAGGAGCAGAAGGAGTCGTCTAGTCTGCTCATTGCGTGGTCCAATGGACCAAAGCTGCAGAATTGAAAAGCAACTGCACAGAAGCGTACACGGACATGATTGTCGCAGCGACACACTTTGAGAATGCAGAGGCCAGTCATGTCTGTACTTCAGCACCTTTCTTCCCTTGGCCATCACTGTTGCGCGTCTCCAAGTCGGCCCTCCTCTCGACAAATCTCACACCATAGCGGCCCTGTCGTCGCACATCGTACTAGTCCATACCATGTCTACCATGCATGCACGTCGATGCCCCACCAGGCCGCCCACCCATTCCTCCTTTTCCAAGCGGCCAGTCGGCTTGGAGGCAGCCCTGGCTCTGTTTGCCCGTCTACCCAGTGGCTCTCCTGCCTAAACGGCGTTTAAACCGTTGACAAGGGGGTTGACGTTGTCGCACCAGGCGATGAGGCTTTCTCCGTCCTCGCTCTCGCTGCCCAGCGTGTCTTGTCTGACAGACAAACAGACTGACTGACCGACAGACTGACAGACAGACAGATGAACGGACAGGCAGATAGACAGGTCGTTGTATCGCCGTCATACACTGCTCCTCTGTGCTTTGCTCACTCATGTCTTGGCTTCCGTGTCGACCTTTTATCGTACTGTATCCGCAAGAAGCAGCTGGCCTGATCACGGCGTCTCGCTCAACTCCAGCCTCCGGTCCCTCCATCTTGTCTGTCTGCCATCTCCACCGCAAGCCTTGATTACTGGCCAGCATAAGTGTTGCAACGGCCGGATCGACAGTAGGCCAACCGCGTCGGAGTCCGTGCTGGCCAACAAAGCCCAAGTAGTCTTTGACAACCAGCTGCAAGATCGTCATCCTCGATCAGACTTTGCTCCTTGGCAATCCGTCGCTTCACGGCTTGTTGGGACTCTGTTTTTATTTTCCCCTTCCGGTCCTGCGTCGTCCAGGCCTGGTTGTTGTTTGAGGGCCAACTCCACAGTAAACTGCTCTCGACTCCTCCTTCATCAATCGATCACTGTTCCCACCCCAATATTTACCCACACGTACAGGCGCCACATCCCCCTCTCTTGCCGGGCCCGAAGCCAGGCGACCTGGTCAGCTACATGCCACGGCCAATAAGACAAGCCCAACTCCCATATAGCTACCCATGCCTCAGCTGTGTCGCTGTCTAGAGTGAATCCTTCAAAGAAAGGATTAAGCCTTTCTTGCTTGACCCTGTCGTCCACGCTATTCTGGGCCCTTTTCAACTTTCTCCATTCAGCCTTCTCTTCTGGCGATTACCGACGTCGACTCTGGGTCACGAGACTCGCTTAGGACTTGTTCTTGAGCTTTGAAATAACCATCCTTTCCATCGTCCCGGCCAGAGCCAGTTTCACCCACACGCATACACACAAACATACGCACCATACACACACACACACACACACACACACACACACACACGTGCTGAGACCATTGGAGAAGATATTCGTGGATCTGCCAACCCGACCACGAAGCGATCATCGACAGAAGAGGCCAAGACCAAGGCCTACAACGACGACGGCGACAACGACGACAAAGTCGACCGACATCCCAGATACCGCTGTCGCTTATCTTGTACGAGAGGGAGCAACAGTTGATTCTCCGTTCTGACAACCGTGGGCATGTCGCCAAGATGTCGGTGATCCCAAAGCTCGCAAAGCGGGTGAGCGAGACAACAATTACAATAATTGACAGCTCGCGTCTATCCTATTATCCCATCACCGCCTGGGACATACGAGTCATTATTGTCCTCTGGGTGCTCTTCTTCATAACGTCGATATTCGTCTTCTTGCGCCTCTACTCTCGGGTCAAGGTCCTTCAGTTCTACGCGCTCGAGGACTACCTCTACAACATTGCCTTTGTGAGACGATTCTGATTTCTCTTCTTCTTGACTCCTTTGATTCTGCTCGACGTTCTGCAAATCTCCGGCCTTATTGTCATTCAGTAGCCAATATTGGCTCTTCAAAGTCCAACACGACGCAGCAGTGCTGCAGACCCAACATGGCTTCTTTTCCCTTATTCATGATGTCGCTACCGGAACCAAATAATCCTTCCGCCCCCCAGAAGTCTAGGGAAGGTGACACGAAAGGGAGCAAGAAGCAAAGTACAGTGGTCGCCCCACCCGCCTCGTGGCGAACACGATGAACATGCATGAGGGTAGATCGGGATCCTACCCTCACCGCCACCGCTCTTTATCTCAGCACTCAGACATGACCATGGATGAAGCAACCTCATCATAAGCTTCCTGGATTCTCTTTCTGTCCACTCAGTAACATGATCAAGCAACACATGCGAGTGAACAAGGGCAGGATCCTGATGCTAATGTTCCATGTCTAGACCATTCTCCTCGCATACATCGCCATAATAACATTCTATTCCTACCATGGACTCGGTAGTCAGCTCCTTTCCGTCATGACAACAGCTGACGTGCATCTCGCCGTTGTATTCGAAAATGTTCTCTACGACCTCGCCTCCGTCGGCCTCCTCATGGCTAAATCTTCACTCATTTCGTTCCTTATGCGCCTCGTGCCTCAGCACCAGTCCGTCTTTCGCTGGCGGATTCTCATCATGGGGCCTCTGCTGATCCTGGCCGTCGTCTCCTTCGGCGCCATGATGGCCATGTGGGCGCGCTGCTTTGGCGAACTCAACGGCACCAGCCTGCTATGCACCGATATCACCCCAGCCATGCACTGGATGCAGGTTGCCGCAGGCATTTCGGTCGCCGTTGACCTGTGGTATGCCGCCATGCCATGGTACCTGTTGCACCGGCTCACGAGGCCGCGCAAAGAAAAGTGGTTGGTGCAGGGCAGCATGAGTCTTGGTGTCATCGCAGCCGGGTGTGGTATTGGGCGAGCACTGAGTGTCTACCCGGCGGCTACCAATGTTGATGCAAAGTCTGGTAAGCTTATCTTTTCCTCTTCACGTTTCTTCTCCATTCTACGGGCAAAGAGGCTATATTGCGTCCTTGACCCGGTCTTTTCACAAGTCTGTTTCGTCATTCGGTGCAACTAACACCACTCTTTTTCCACCACCAACAGCCGCGATTCTCTACCTCTGGCACGGCGCCGAGATGGCCGTAACCATGATCTGCATTGGCGTGCCAGTGTGCCGCCCCGCCGTCAACTCCATGCTGCAGGCCGTGGGCATAAGGTTTCTTGCCCTACACCCCTCCTCCAAGGACCGCCGTAACAACAACAGTAACACCAAGGGCAACTACCCACAGACTACTTCATCGTACATTCGAAACTTCGGACAGAACGCCACATGGGAGGAGGCCGTCGGGGCCACCGAGGTCGACTCATGGAGTCAACGGCGCATACTAGGCATTGGCGACACCACCTCGGGCGCAACGAGCGTCAGTGTCGGCGACAGCCACGGCATTCACGGGGGAGGACATGGTAGCCATGCTAGCAGTAGAGGAGGGAGTGGCGGTGCAGGCGATCGTAATAGCATCTTTGGAGCGGACACCAAAGAGTTCGGGATGGGGTATCCCATGAGAAGCTTGAGCAAGAGTGGCATCACCGTGACCAAGACGGTGGACATCACGAATGGGAGCAAAGACTCCCCACATTTATGAGATATGTTATTGCTGGGCTGCACTAGTCTGCATGATTAAAAGGTATCCCTTGTTCGTTCATGTAACCTTCCACTTTGCCTTGTCTTTTTCTTCACTTTTGTTTTGTTAAGAGCGGTGCGCGTATATCACGAGCATGCTTTGGCGTTTGTGTTCTTTCTGTCACTCACCTTGATACCTTATGGACATGGAAAATTCACCCATGACCTGCAGCGGGAGTATGAATGGTCTTGAATATGATTTTGCTGCTCTTCGGCACGATATGCTTTCTCAAGCACGGAGGTTGATATCTGGGCCTTCAGAATTGATGAAATCGTAATCATCTTGTCTTGCCTGATCTCGCAGTCCAATCTCCAACAACTCAACAGCGACTAGATTCTGGTTCAAGATGTGATATACTGGCTCATCGCGATGACCGCTACGTTTTCCACCAATGGTATTGATTTCGATATCATTGGCTTCCTGTGATATGACTTGTCCCCGTCCTTCCACATCACCGATTGTGATTCTTAGCAAAGCATGGCTGAGAAGACGCGCCTACTGTGCTCTTTCGAAACCATGGAGCAGCTCAGGCTACTCGACACACTTCTCCAGATAGTCTTTATAATTGCATCAGTTAAGGCATCACGCATATAGTAATAGTACTCATCAGTCATATCGGTCTTTGAATCGCCGGATTGCTTTTGTCTCTTCGGAAAGCAAGTGATATACTCGCAGTCAAAGCTCGTAAATTGATATGTCCTAAAGGAAACTCTCGAGGCCCCATAAGAAGCAGAATTGCCGTCCAAGAGTCCACTCCGGCTAAGGGGAAGCAACAATTCAAAATCTGACAGTTTCCTCGTAGTAGCAAATTGATATTTACTATACATGAGTGCGTTCGATTGTGTTTGAAAAACTGAGCACTTGCATCTTCAAGATTGAACTCGACTCAAGTCAGAGGGACTGTCATTACTATGTTCAGAGCATAGTCAAGATCAATACTCGTGGATCCAGAGACTGAAGACCTTGCTTAGTGCGTTCTCGGACGTAGAGCAGAAACCCCATCGCTTCAATTTGCTTGGATTCGTCCACTGACATCGATTTGAAGTCTCATTTGTGCTGACCGTCCATCACAACGGTTCTACCTGCCTGGCATGAGAAGTTAATCCTAATCACAGCCTCGTCCAGCCTTTTGCGATCCTGCTCGTTTGGGATCACAGGTATCTGTACCTCATACATGTGACTTGCAGTGTCCAATGCTTTGGACTTTTTGCTACGCAACGTCGACCTTTGGCAGGAACTCAGCCTCATGCTTCGCTGTTTTCCTCTGAGAGTATCAACCCCTAGGCGCTCGATATTCATGGGCGACCGAGTTATGATGGTAAAGGCGATCACTGATAGTCTATTTATGAACATGTTGCCAACGGTTCATCTTGTCTTCTTGGTCTCAATTTTGCAAGTTGCTCGGTCATTCAACTGACGAGTTCCAGCCAAATGGGTCAGTGTGTATATCAGCAACAAAAGAAACTGACTGAAGAGCTGTTGGAAAGCTATTGATCGATTTTTAGAATACAAATCTCGCTTCCATGACCATGGAAATTCTGTTGGACATGGAGAAAAAGTGTAAGCAAGTATAAGTGTAGTCTATTCATTTCAAATTACAGATGCCAACACATCTAATTCCCAGCCTCATCGTGTGTTTTCTCTCTTTCATATATCTTCTCTTCATTCCACGGGAAGAAATCGAATCCGAAAGAAAAGTCAAGGGCGGCAACCTCAAGCTTCAATAACTCTGAGACTGCCTGATTGTCGAGAATATACTCGGTGCTTGGAAAGCTTGGAATCATCAGCCGCACCAGGTTCTTTGTTACCTTTATACATACTAGCATGATATTCAAATGATCTAAGGGGGGAGAAGCGCGGCGTCAATTTTCTTTTTCCAGCCCGTTCTTTATGTGTCCTTCTTGACCAACCGTTCCGAGGCAAAATGCCAGTCACATAACCGCGCGATGATGGACCATCAGTCAATGTTTGCCATCTCAAGACGTTGGCAGGATATGAATTTTTAAATAAAGCTCATATTCAGGGCAGAAATAGCGCTCAAATGTTGAAGTACTGTTTGATCAATACAAGTTGACGTGTCTGTCAATGAGATAGGGCTGTGAAACAGGGTTTCAAGGACTATCAAAATGAACTTGGGTGAGTACATAGACCTATACCATCGAGTAATTCTTCATAAGTCTGTATGAACTTGCAAGAGATGGTTTAATTCCTGGACGACAATCATGGCATCTGCTGTGGCCGGTCTCAACCTTCAAGCCACAGACTAGGACATGCTGAAATAGCAAGAAGCCCCTTGGATGGATCACTACATCACGTTAACATTGATGAGTTCTAATTTTGACTCAAGGGTCAGCTCTCCCACTCGTAAGTGATGGTTGGTTATACATGAAGCGATATGACATTTCTTCCAAAAGCAGTCCTTGGGAAGTACTTGCGTACACATGATATCAGAATGTGCCTGACGATGAGGACCTTCAGGTAATGGTCGTTTGGTTGAATCCCAAATCCAAACACTATTAATGTGATATGTCTTTGAAAACGAAAAGCTGCGTCTGAAGGGCAGCTATGTGGAAAATCTGAAGATGTCCAGTCGAATTGGTAACAATGAAAATAACCGCTATGGTACTATATTTTGTACGCTACTATTTGAGACAATCGTAGCTCGAGCATCATGCATACAAATTTGTCGATATTTGTATCATATTCATAGCTGAGAACACTGAAAGCAGATTTGTATTCCATATCCCCATCCGAAACCTCCAAAAGCGCACAAAAGCGCCGAGCACGTAAGAATTGTCGACTATCAGACCAATAAACCAAAATTCGACTTTCTCTTGACTCTGGACGAAAGGATACTCGCTATAACTGTGAAAGCACCACGTGTTTGTCATAAAATTCGGAAATATTCGGTGGGATAGAGATATTCTCTCAACACATCAAAGACGATTATATTCATCCTCCAGGCAGAGCTTCTTTATCATAACTACATGTGTACTGATGCCGATCTGTGAAGTCCGACTCTATATTTGAATGTATTAGATAAGAGCTCAAGATCCGGTATAAATTGACGTACATCTGTCCTCAAAGTGTGGAAAGCATTGATCCATCCGCCGTAATCCTCCGCTTCTGGCTGTTCCTGTCCCATGATATCGAATTGTGGAGAGAATCTAGTCGCGATCCCCGTGCTCCTAACTTGGCTCTCTCCTTAGCAAGTCTCCCTAGCAGTAGTGCCTCTTTTCCATCTAATTGCCTTATATATTGTGCTTGGCTCTCCACCGCAAGCATTTATGATGCGAACTCCATTCGGTAAAACTACATAGCTAGCCCTCGTTAACGCTGACGACGGCGACACCATCGCTTCTATCGAGAAGAGAGAGTTATCGCAGCTTTCATCTTACAACCACCACATACACTGCCTCTTATTGAACTGGAATCCTCTGTTTCGATGTACACATCGTGGATGAGGTTCTGGGTCTGACCTTGCAAGAGTTGAGCAGAACAGTCGCTGACCTCGACTACTCTGAAGTTCTTGAGCCCTTCTCCGGCGTTCAGTGCCAATGTTCATAAACGTGCGTCCGCCGTCCACTCTGTACAGCTCAATCAAAGCTTGTGCCTAGATACATTTCAACGGTTTGCTTTATATTCCATGTCGGAATTACAAAGCCTGACTCCAGATAGTGCTTGCTATAAGAGAGAAACAAAAATCTCGGCAGAGATTCGCACTCGGATCCCCAGGTTTGCACAGCGAAACCTAAGAGCCATCGAACAAAGTCCCGAGACACCAAGGACAAGTTGAGAGTACTTTTTATAGAGATCCTGCTCCTAGGAAACATTCAAGACCGTTCTGGACGAGGACGACTTAAGCTACCAGGACCTTAGAGAGAGCCACAGCACCAGACAAATGATCGTGTAAGGCACGGGTTGGCTGCTCTTGCACGACTATGCGCAGCAATTTCAGCCTCCGCGTGAAGATTAAGCAAGGACTCGGAAGCAAGCGGTCTTGAGAACGATTGCAGCAGAAATACAAACAACACGCAGAGCGCCGCATGAAATTTGTGTTGTCTTGTGCAAGAACAACAGCAAAAAGAGCGTATCCCCGTGTTCCCTACCTAATTACCAAAACCTGAATATAATATGCTTTTTGCGCGTCGTCTCATTGTGAAACCGCACCACGGATCCACAGTCATTATCTGTTTCTTCCATTAATAGCCCTGTTGCAACGTCTCTGAAATAAACCCTGGAGCCTTCCAAAGGGTCTGTGTTGCGGAATGTTCTTTGCGTGGCTCAGCTTTGGCCGCCTTGGCAGCCTTGTCGCGCCCGCTGTCTGTGCTGCAGCGTTGAGAAATCAATACCAAGATTGGCTAGCCAAAAGGTTGATATTATGCTCATTTCATGAAATGACAAGTATCAAATCAGTGTGGCAAGCATGAACAGAAACGTGGCCCAGCAAGAAGCCAAGAAAAAGGAAGAGAGAGAGAGAAAAAAAAAAAAAAAAAGTCATCCCGCTTTCTGTCTTCTTCCCCGACGTAATGGCGACATGATCTTGCGAACTGGCGACAGCGTTGCGGTATTCCCGACGCGTCATGCTTCGTACTCCCGAGGACGAAGCGACATGGGACGTGGACCCAAGGAGGTAACCCAACAGCGTCGCCTTGAAAAGAGCGACATGGCTCAAGAGGACAGAAATGCTAGAGTGCAAATCTCCACGAATGCAAAACATGCCACAGACAACAGATGGTCAAGGTGGTCCGGAACCAGTCTCCCCACCCACTACGCAAGCTGCTTGATGCGATGAGAGTTGAGACAAAATGGTGCCTGGTGGGAAAAGTTGCTATTCGAAACGGGGTCCTGCTGTCCCCCAAAGAAGCACTGAAGTCTTCATGCTTGCAGTCGGTGCCGTTGCTTCCGTGAAACACTTTCCCCAGATTATGCCCCTTGTCCATCGCTCCATCGCCCCTCGAAGACAACGGCCAGACCACGATCTTTCGTCGTACGTAAGTACAGTGTGTACAATAGCATGCCCAAGTATGTAACAGGCTCAGTCTTGAAGGGGTCCATCAACAACGCCCAGTGCACGGTATCGTTATTGCAGTCCCACCGCCAAAGCCGTGGGTATTATGTCCTCTATTTTGTAAGGAATAGATACATACTTCTAGTATATTGCGTTATCCGGACCCTCAAGGCGGAGCTCAGCAATCTCTACTGTGCCCTGAATGACTTGATGACGGCGAGATTGAATGTGGGCCTGCCTTGTCAACCTGCGGACCAGCACGGCGAAGGGGATTGTTTCTGCAACGTGCTGCAGATCAGTTTGGGAGGTGATGGGATAGGCTGTCCCGGTGGCGCATCTTTTGGCACGGGTTGCTCCGTATTGGAGGGTTGTTTCATGTTTCATTGTAGCAACACCCAACGACCTGCTGCTTTTCTCACCAAGTGCGTGCAGCCGCCCGCCTCAAATACATGTGCGTACGCAGCGAGTAGAACCCGGTCGATAGGTTCTGAAGCGTTCATCTCCTGGTCGGGACGCTACAAGACACTTCTGTGTGTCCAATGCGTTAGACTGTTCGTTGGTCATGTTGGGCAAGTTCGCAGGCGGCGGCGGCGGCTGTTCGCATCAGTTGGATGCGGCTGGAGAACCTCAAGACGCAGGCGAGGTCGAAGCAGCTTGAATCAGCTCCTGTACCATTAAGTTGAGGTCTCGCCGAGACGGAATCGAGCTTTTCTCAAGCTACAACAACGGCACAATTAGCATTTCGGAAAAAGAGGTACACGAAAATTGAGTTTCCTAGCCTCGGTTTAGCCTTCCGCTGCGACATCGCTGCAGCGTCTCACAAGCCAAAGACAGCCAAAGGAACGAGACCAAGAACCCCCCCCCCTT